>JAVDPK010002242.1:920854-931515 GCA_034780415.1 Cichlasoma orientale | reverse complement strand
ATTAATTATTCCTGTGTGGTTGAACACCTTTTTTTTTTTAACATGTGAAGCCAATCTTATCTGAGATTTGCATTAATATAAATGACCAGGAAATGTAATCAAGCATTTTAGAATAAAAAAAAGAAGACTGAAAAATTCACCGATACAGTTTTATGTTGTAGATTGCATTCTGTGACCTGTTGGAGGCAACTCGACCTCAGCATTGATAACAACTGTTATGTGCCCGCTGGCTGCACGTAGGCACACTTTCATCCAGGAGGAGCCACAAAGTGTCAAAAGATGCATCATCCTTTTGATGTCTGCTTTCAGCACCATCTGCTCTGTGTGAGGAATCTTTATTGCCTGGTCTTTATTGATCATAACAGGCCATAAAAACGGAGAAGAAACTTTGGCAAAAACCGTGAGAGAGTGAAGGGAAGTCACTTCCCCATGGGTGCCTTACCTGTATGCCCATAAAAGGCTATTCCTGGAGGAAGTGGGCGGGGTTAAAGTCGTGTGAGCACGTGTGATTTTGACTGCGAGTGATTGAGAGAACCTCATTGCCTAGTAACCTCACACCTAATAATGTCTGGGGTGTGGCAAGCTCTCCTGTGTGTCATACAGACCTCCTTCTCTCCACCAGGTGGTGTCCCTACCTGTCTGTTTATGTCACATCCTGTTATTGCTTCAGTCAGAGCCTCAGTAATAGTACTCACCAAGCTGAGTCATCTGTACAGTAACCACTGTATCTGATTTGGGCCAAATTACACGCAGCTACAACAGCTACTTATAAAAAAAAGCGCAATTTTTTCATTCATAGTGGAAATCCTTACTCTAAACCAGTCTAGTCCTTTTAGACCCCTCATGTCTACGGAGGAAAGTGTTACTTAAAGTATGAGTCTATCCTTGTCTCCAAGGCTGAGACACAGATACACATACATGCACACAAACACACTGGCAATATCCAGTGTTGAGGATGAGGTAGCCAAAAATGATGTCACAGCCTGATCACTTTACCCGTCCTCTCCCTCTTCTTTCTCCAAGGACCTGGATGGCAGATCAATGAGGAATGGAAGGAATGAGAAAAGAAGCACTGGGAGTGCGTGTGTGCGCGCGCGCGCGTGTGTGTGTGTGTGTGTGTGTGGTGTGTATGTGGTGGTCAAGAGGCACATGAGTTATAGAAAGGAATGGACTCTTTGCTGCCTCCATCCTGAATCACTCAGAGCTGATGACATGTCTAAATTCTTATTGATACCATGCCATCTCAGCTATTCGCTTCTTAGAGCTTCACATAAGGAGATGGACACCCCACATGGGCTGCAGCCAGCTGCCGAGAGGTCTGGTAAATATTAATGTGAGGGAATATCCTGGGTATGGATGTGCAGGTTCGTTATGGGGTCGTCTGCATGGGTGGATTCTTTGAGTATGAGGTAAAAGGAATAAGTCAAAAAAGGGTGGCCTGGCCTCACAGACTGTGGGCATTAGACATTTAATAACATAAGTATTAGACATTAAAGTGGTTGCAGCCAATAACAGTAATAGATCAGATATAGAAATATTTATGTTTCACTGCTCTCACTTTTTTCCCACTGCTGTGTCCTCATGTGTGTGGAATCTTAAACCAGGTCATGACAATACTCTAGCACAGATCTCCAAGTGGGATTTGGGGAAGGCAGGAAGTCCACAATCCAAAGACTAAAGGGCCCACGATTTAATTTCCTTTACACTACAAACTTATAGGACATGTCTATGTGCAGATGGAGGCCATCTGTATAATTAAAAACAAATATTTGAATTAATTCCTCTTACTTCATCTTTGGGCCAGAAACACTGATATGAGAGTGACACATCAATTACATCACTCTCTTCTCTTCTGTTATCGTGCAGCTTGGCTTATTTGCCAACCAGCTAGCTGCTGAGCATGGATATTTGAGTCCGTCCACATTGTCAAGCACAGTAGATTAAAGGGAACTGCCCATCCTTATCACACGTTAACACCACTGTGGGATGAAGCCGCTAGGATGGAGATATATGTAGCAGACAGAAGGTTAAAAAAAAGTTCCATGCACTTGTAACGACAGACAGGTGAACACCACACTTTGCACTTTGCACTGTTTGTCCTGTTTAATAATCTCTGAGTAAATAATTGAAAGATAACAGGTTGCAGTAGCAACTGCATATTAACATCAAAAGCAGTAAAGCAATAACTGTAGCTAGGGCTGGGTCAGGTGACCAATCCCAGTACTGCTGTTTTAGGCCCAGGCTGCTGGGGGACCTCCCATGATGATCTGTCTCCCCTCCGCTCCCCTCACTTCCATTCAACAAACTCAGTATAAAGTATCTCCCTGTGTTTTCTCCTGAAGCACCTAAAACCATGTTTTACTGTGAGCAACAGAACACAGTTTGTAATGCGGTTGCATGGAAACCAAAAGCACATACACCGCATAACAATAGTCTTAATTATTCATCGGAGTTACACATTCTATCAGACCTATGATAAGACTGTGGACATTATGGGAAATACTGTAAAATATTTGTCAGTCCTATTGCACCTGATAATCAGCCTCAGATATCATTAACTTAAATACACTTCACAAAGATTTCACACAAATGAAGGATGAGCTCTTGAACACTGAATCTGGTCTGATGATCACATTGATGAGGCAAGACAAACGGAAACAGCGGTAAACGGCGTGTGCAGAAGCCCCAACTTAATAGTTGTGTTGCCTGGATAAATTGCCAAGCAACCTGCCCCCAGATTGTTGGTGGTAAGTGTCAGAGAGGTGCTATGTGTCATTTTCCTGCTGCTGTTTGTTTTTTTCCATCCAGAGTTCTTGTTTGATTTGGGCCGTACACTAGCAGATTGTTAAAAAAAAATCCATTAACTGTTAATGTTGCTAATATTTTCATTCTCACTAAGTCTTTCTGTGATCGACAGGGATTTTTTTTCTAGAAACATACAAGGCTGAACATGAAACTCATCATATCACTGTATGAAGTCAGATTTGTGCTAAGCTGGGCGGGGACACAGTGTGATAAGAGGTAAACGAGCCCTCTGTCATACAGCTTAGCATTTTTTGCATCAAACTGAAAGAACATGCAGGTATGTTTTGGAAAAATTTTACTCAGCTTGTACTTTTGCACTCAGGTGTATCAGTGTAGAATAAAATACATCACGAAGGCTCAGCAATAAACAATAGATTGGTTTCAAGGGTTTTGATCTTGAACAACAGGAAAAGATCAAATTCATGACACTACTTTGCTTTTTCATCATTACAGCGTGCTAATCGTGCACGCTCTCACTCTCACGCTGTGAAAATACGGTTTAAAGAGTGCAATAATTTTACTGCAAATCCAGTGCAGTTAGTTGTTTTTTGTATATTTCTAAAAACAAATGAAATTTAATGTCCAAATCAGCGTGTTTAGAAAAGTTTAACAGTACAAATTGGCCATTTTTTCCAATGTTCATGTTCAAAACCATGATATAATCCACATATAGTAATATCATGTTGGGACTCAGGAAACAACTGCAGCCATGTGATATCAAGTGTGCATACAGTCAGTCAGCCAAAATATTAAAACCACTGACAGATGACCTTCTTGTCACACTGCTGGAAAAGCCGATCGGGCCCTGGGGTGGTAGCAGGATTTTTTTTTAAAAATAGGGTGGCACAGCAGCGCACCAAGAACCAGTCAGGGAGGGGCCACTGAAAATCTAAAAACTCTGAAATCAGAAATAAACATTAAAAAAAAAAAAAAGCAGCAGTTGTGGACAGACAGCCTTCAAAACATGCTTTAGGAGATGAGGCTGCCCTGTAGCAGCAGATTTATACTTCTGTGTTAAATCTATGCCAAAGGTCATAACCACAAACCCTACTGAAACCCGACACCGTAACTTACGCCATAACCTGACGTGCACCTCCCTAGAAAAACAACTACACGTTGCCAGTGACACAGCCCACGCAGGTATAAATGCTGGCAGAGGCATCAGCCACTTGCATAGGCTACGCTGAAGGCTCTAAATAGATTCACCACAGAAGCATAACTCAGAAGTAACAATATAGCGCCAAATTACAACAGCAGCTGCCTTAAGGCACTTTAATGTATATTGTAAGATAAAGGCCCTACAATAATACAGAGTAAACCCAACAATCAAACAACAGTAAGCACTTGGTGACAGTGGGAAGGAAAAACTCCCTTTTAACAGGAAGAAGCGTCCAGCAAAACCAGGCTCAGGAAGGGGCAACCATCTGCCATGACCAGCTGAGGGTTAGGGGAGGGAGATAGAACAAAAGACACACTGTGGAAGAGAGCCGGAGATTAATAATAACTAATCATTAAATGCAGAGTGTTGTATAAACACATATAGAGTGACAAGAGGTGAATGAAGAAGAAACAATATGACAGCAGCAATGAAACGCAACATTCAGCCATGAGGTAATGGAGCTAGCAAAATGCAAATTTAAGAATGTTTTATTCTCTTGACATCTAGAAGTACACTGTGTCACACATCCTTTGTTTTAAGTTTACTATTAAAAAGAAAAGGCATTAGGAATATTGTGATTAGCATAAAATAGAGGTTTCAGTACATATTATTATATTATCTAATATTATACAGTTATATTTGCAATGATGCATTAAGAAGGATGCTGCCCCCTCCCCCAAAATCTGTAAAACTCCCATATAGTGGGTGCACCAGCTTGCCAATAACGCTCCCCAAACATAGCAGCCTTCCCTACCAGCACCAGCACACCACCCCAGGACCCTGCCACATTGCAAAAATTCCTCATGAATAGTTCAAGGACCGAAGAGCTCACCTGGTCTCAAAACATACCAGATTGGAGTCAAGCATCTGCGAGGTCAAATAAGGCCGCTCAGTGAAGTCAACACTCCTCAACCAACAGCACCCAAAGGACCCCTAGAGGGCCCATGCTGAGACGACTTGAGGCAACATGAAGTGGACCTGCACAACATTAGGCAGGTGGTTTAGTGCTGATTGGTGTATAAACAGTGTAATCATTTGCTTTTCCACGCAGTCTATTTTATAAGTGATAATGTACAATAGTGAAGAAATATCAGAGGGGAAAAAACAGAAGATATGTATGAGTGCTTGTAGCGCAGCGAGTCATGCAGGGTGGAAACAGGCAGAGAAGGCTTTCTATTGTTACAGAGAGAAAGGGAACTCTCACACAGTGACATTCCATCCTACTAGTGTGGTCACGATGGGAGCACGATAAGCTTCATCTGAAGTGATCTCAAAGACTCTGTTGTGAGCCATATCAAAAAAATCCCCCCTTTTGAATACCTCTGTGGTGCGTATGCAGACAGCAGCTTACAGATTCGATGATGGTGCTGAATGCGTTCACTGTTGGCTGTTTGATCTGATCTGTTGGCAGGCCACCTGTGGGATCTGCCATTGTTCTTCTGTCAGTGCCATCCACATTTAGCACCTGAATGAAACACTAACATCACAGTCTCTCAACTCACGTCACTTACTGCGGTCTCCGCTCGCCGGCAGTCTCCGATTCCCCACCCACAGCATCCATTCCACAGTATCAGTGCATTCGAACACAAAATCGGAGTTTGGATGGAAACCATGGTAATGACTTGCTACCACAGCAGTGACTCGTCACCACAGCACTGGGCACAGCTTCTGTAGGCTGCTGCAGAGCCACAGAGTTTTCCTCCACTGCGCTCTAAAAAAAAAAAAAAGTATCACCATGTGGGTTTCAGAGCTTTTTATTGCTCCAACGTTAAAACCATGCACTTTGCCTTGTTACGAAATGGTTCTCTTACTTCTTTTTGCTGTCGGATTTATACTACAGTTAGTCTAAACAACAGTTGAAAATTGAATCTGGAAGTATTTATTTTGGATATATATTTAACTTATGACCACCGGCCTGGACCATGCCAGCCATGCTAACTAGCTGGGGCAGGGCTATATTTACAGAGGGATGGGCATCCATCATAGCGGTGCAAATGCACAGACATCCAGAGAGCAAGGAAGGGAAAGTGTGGCCCATCAGTCACCACAGTCCAATCTAAGGGTTTGCCTATTTAAAACACAAACACAATTTGACCACAACAGTGCCACAGGTCATGCTGTACTATTGGACCTACAGCACAGCAATAAAACATCTGCATCCTTACAACATGCCACCTAGTGTGCACAAATGCATAACTGGACTCAGAATTGCAGGCATTGTGTCTGAAATTCTAGCCAGACATAGCTAAGACATCATTTTGGGTGGCGCAGTTTGACATATTCCATGTCATATTTCCTATTTTTCTTTCCATGATTTCATGTTTTCTGTCATTTTTATGCATGAATCTGCCAAGTGTGGGAGAAATTCATCAAGGCACATGTGCAGCAGGGGCTGCAAAGTAGTTTGCAGAGCTTGGGTTGAGACAGCAGCACTGTGAATGTTTTGTTTCTTCACAACTACAGTAATATGAGTTTATACAACATTACTAATTTTTATTCTTCTAAAAGAAAATAGGCATGTTATTTATTTTAGCAAATTGAATCCGCGATGTTAATGTAATAGACTGCAAACCTCAGTATTTGCAGAATGCATTAGGCAAGAGCATCCGTCATTTATTTCTTCACAACTAGTCTCTGGCAACACATTATTCAAAAAGTATCTTGTCCCCTATGCAACGCAGAATCAGACTTGCTGCACATGCATGAGCAGAAAGCCCAGTCTGGTCTGAAAAAGCTGATGGACACCTGGGCTTTCTGCCCTGGCACTGTGCACCTGAATGACATCACCCAAAAGCGCAGACGAAATAGCACATCAACTGTCAAACACAAACAGGACTGCGGCTGCAAATAGACGACCAGACAGATAGGCAGGCACGCTGCCTGCAATGATGGTGTTAGAGCAGACAGACAGACGGACAAGGTCAGAGAGTGGCTGACAGACAGGCATGCTGTATCACCGCTCGAGAGAGAATATGTTTTCGGTCATGCATCATACAGGGTTTTTGTTTTTTTGCTTGTTTGTGTTTTTTGGGCTCTTATTTCTTTGTTTTGTTTGTTTTTTTAACAGGATGACAATATATTTTGTGTTTAATTTTATCATTTGCTTAAAGAAAAGCAGCCTAGAAGATCCGCAGTCTTCTGCTGCCGACCACTAAACAGCCCCAGGGGAACAGTTTGGGCTTAAGCACCCTGTTTACAACTGTAAATATTGTTGACCTATTGATGACACTGGCTGTCATCCATCCCACATAGATTTTCCTAGAATCACTTAGTATTTAAAGCGCATTCAGAGTAAACCCGTGACACCCCAGTCACAAGCTTCTTGCTGCCCGATGCGTGGACATGCATGTGTACTTACTCAGGCAACAGACTGCATAGATTGCATCAAATGCCCTGCAGGACCGGGTTGGCATCTCCAGCAAGGCGGCCAAGTCGTTAGCACGTTGGAGTGGAGAAGAAACCGTCCCATGTAGGGACATTTGTGAGCACAGAAACACTGAAACCCAAGAAGCTTCTCGAATCCCCCCAACTGACTAGCTTTGAGGTATTAATAACACACACCCATATGCACCCTTGCATCCAGCTACTGATCAACACTGATAGCAAGGAAAGCTTTTTTTTTTTTTTTTTGCTAAAAATGTGTCATTGCAAAAAGAATCATTTGCTCATGAAAGTCCTTTTACAGCACATAAATTGCATATATATTTCTAGGGGAAAAACGCTGAAAACAGAACACGAGGGTCATGTTAATGTTGGGGTCAAGTCTGCGCTGTGATCAGGGGGTGTGTATGTGTCCACTTTAATGACATCATGTTAACTTAGAAATTAACACCCTCGACTTACCGCCATCCCCCCGACCATGTGGATGCACGAGCCTCCTGGATGGTGAGGTCATGGTGATCTGTAGATCCCCGTCATGTAGGCGGGGGGTCGGCTGCTAAATACAGAGTAAGGGTGGGGGGAATTCTGGCTATGAAAACTCAGTGCACTGTATAGCTACTATGTTTGGTTTCCCTATCTTCTCTTCTTTAACCTTTGCACTCTCTCGCCACACCTGCATGCATTGTTTGGAAGCTGCCGGTTGCTAAACTGCACAGAATTTCCTATTTTTGTTTCAATTGCACTGATCTCAAAAAGGCAAATGTAACATAAAAGCCTAAAATTGCCGCGCAGCAAACTGGGCTCACAGCTGCTGCGTTCGGCGAGTCCTGTGTTTTATGACCTCTGGGCTCTGAGCAGGATCTCCAGATACAGTGGCTCACATAGAGTGGCGCAATAAATTACGAATGTGTTGACTGCTGTAAACTGTGACGTGTGTGTTTTTGTGGTTATCAGCGGTGCGACATACTCAAGAAACAAAACTTCAGGGGAAAAAAAAAAAAGAAACGCAGAAGGCAAAGAGTAAAAGTTAAAGTGGATGCAGTGACCATTAAACAAAGTGTCCCATTATAAAAGTGTTGTTATGCTTCTCGTGTTGTTTTGGAAAAGCACTTAAGCTCTGCTTTGGAAAAGTACCTCAGGGAGACTCCTGGAAGATGGGGGAAGCCTGTGCTGCATTCCTGAGTCATAAGGAGAGTTAATCACCCGGTGATGGCATGACAGGTTCATAGGTTGTGCTCGCGTACATGCCCAGGCAGAGACTGGTGTCAACACTTCGCCGCACACCTTCTTCAGGAAGGAACATTGTATTCTCTGTACCTGAGTATTGCTACAAGATTGTTTCTCTAAAGGCATTACAGCAGCAGCAGCAGTTGTTTTACTGAGTTAACAGGATTTGACTGCATTAGGTTACTGGTGAAAAAGAGCTGTGGTCAAGTCCATCATTTTGGTCCAGACTGAAATCAACTGTTAGATGGACAGCCATGTAATTCATGTTCGGGATTCAGAACTCTTTTTGAGCTTTGGATACTTTGATGTGATCACAAAGGAGACTCCATTATTAGAAAATCCACATAAAGAAAAACTATCTGGATGGATGGCTTCTAGCAGATAATATGGTCTTTCTAATGGCATTAAAGGAAAGGAAAATAATCATCTCCTTAAAACAAGTTCCACAAGAAAATAATCTACTAATCTCTAAAGAATTAATGTGAGTTTCTGGTGGATTTCGTCAGCCCTCTTTTGCTTTCCACACAGACTGTTTACCTGCATGCAACCAAATGCCAGAAAGCTTCCAGTGCTGAAAACCTTCTTGCCTACAAATGAATTACTTTTTTCCAACCTTATTTGAATTGAGCCCATAGAAACCTGTCTGAACTGCATATGAATAGGCTTAAATAAAAAAAAAAAATGTAAAAAATCATGATATGGTTCCCAGATGTTCTTTGATTTGAGCTCACAGCTCACATGGCTGTAGAGTCGTGTTTTAAACCAGTGGTGGGTGTGCAGCTGACCTGTAGTTGCTGCAGGATGTTATGTAACATGTAAAACTAGCTTTTGTGGGGGGAGATTTTCACAGTGATGAGCCTACTGTGTCATATTTATGGCTTTTGAATGAGTTTTGTTGTATCCCAAATGTCAAACCCGTGAAGTGACAAATACTACCCCAATTCCACAGTGTGTAAAATGTAAATAAAAACACAACGCAATGATTTGCAGATCTCATAAACCCATATTTTAGTCACAATGGACCGTAGAAAACTGAGACATTTTATAATTTTACTACTATGCAAAAAAATATTAGCTCATTTGATGGCAGCAGCAAGTTAGAAGTCCGGCAACTGATCTAACAGACGGTTGTTAAAAGAAGAGGGGATGCCACACAGCGGTAACCGTGACCCTGTCCCAACATTTTTGATCTTTTGATTTAAAAGGAGTTCATGTTTTTTCATAAAATTATCCGTTTTCCACATTCTATTGTGAACACAATATGGGTTTATTAGATTTGCAAAACTTATAGTAAATCCATATAAGTCTTTATTTACATTTTACACAACATCCCAACTTTTTTTCTTTTTTTGTAATTGTGCTTCTAAAACTGTACAACTGCTGATACCTGTGATGCGAGTGAGCTATGTCACATCATTGCAGTCAGCTCAATGTGTCAGCCGAGTCATCAGACTGTCTGTCTGCTTAGGCTGGATTCATTTCCAGTATCAAACAGAATACGTCTGTCTCCCACACGTCCTCTGCATATTTCACATAATCCACAGGGAGCAGCTGAGGCTTTGTGCAGACTCCCTCTGCGAAGGATGTGAGTGTGGTCCACGACAGAAAAATAAACAAGGCTTTTCATCACGGGAGGCAACACTTAGTCAAGGAAACCCAGGCAGACAGTCTTACTTACTGACAAATGTGTTTTTGCTTTATTTTTTTTCTCCAAATCAACATGCTTCTGTTCCATATGCTTATGCTGGCAAAATGCACTCTATAATTGCCGGGCCTGTAAAAAAATCTGTTTTTCTCAGGGATTCCCCCTCTCATGGCCCACTACGCACACACACACATTCACTCGCAGACTGGCCGGGCTTGTGTGTAGAGACATTTGGTTTCAAAAGCAGCATTGTGTGAAGGTCGGGAGAGTCTGTGGAATGGAGATCTATCGTTGTGACATTCTCCATTCAGTGAGAGAGGCTGGTCGGATCCTGTTACACATGCACCAGAGGCAAGGAGCGTAATACTGTGTGTGTGGGTGTGTGTGTGTGTGTGTGTGTGTGTGTGTGTGTGTGTGTGTGTGTGTGTGTGTGTGTGTGTGTGT
>JAVDPK010002242.1:883524-900881 GCA_034780415.1 Cichlasoma orientale | reverse complement strand
ACTATTGTCAAAGCAACGATCAGACATTGGATGGGTGCCTTCCTCCGGCTTAAATAGGGAGCCACTGATCTCATAACCCCTCACAGGTGTGTTAAACATCCCAGCCAGAGGTGGCAAAGTACAGACATCCTGAACTTAAGTAGAAATACAGATATTTGTGTTAAAAATTACTCTGGTAAACTTCTTTACTCAAGTAAAAGAAAAAAAAAGTACAGGCTCTGAAATGTACTCAAAGTAAGAAAGTAGAAGTAGCTTTTTGGAGGACGTTTCTGCCACCTATTTGTGGTTCCTCGTGCTATATTAATGTAAAATAAGTCAATATTATTACATGAGAATGCAAACTTTATTTCAGTCTAAATTCTAATTTTAATGAATGCACTCAGGTTGAACACTGTTATGTAAGACATGAGCAGAGAAAAAGAAAAATAATTTTTAATTTTTTTTTGCTGTTACTTTCACCTAAATGTGGGATTCAGCAGGTCGGGGGACCCTAACATCATTATGACCCTGTGGCCTGACCATAATCCCTCACTACAGGGCTGGATTTAGGGGCCTCGTTTTATTAGCCAGCCTGCCCCTCCCAATGGTTTCACTCCCGCTTCAGCCTGGATCGATTGCTGGCTTGGTCTGAAGTGGCAGTGCTGGTTATTACTGGTGGCAGTGCTGGAGTAGCCAAACCCTTTGGACTGCTGGGATGATCCCATCACAAATTAAGTAGAGGAAAATTGGTCGGGGAGAAGTGGGATGGGAGAGAATCTTCATATTGTGGCCTTTGTAACACAAACGAGTATATCCTCTTTTATATAAGGATTTCTACCCACCATGGGTCAACATTTTAAGATGATCTGACTAAATTGAACCTAAAGTGTTAATATTCCAGTTGTATTGTAAAACAGCCAAAATATTACTATTATTTAATGTGCAAGCATAGATCCAAAGAGAGTCAGATCATTTGTTTCCTTCTATATACATGTAACTTTGGAAACCATGACAACTACAACAACAGTTCTGTGTTGTAGTCGTCATGGTCTCCCCCCCCCCCCATCCCCCCCACACACACACTTTGGAATTTGCTTTGATGCTTTGATGATGTGATCATGGTAGTTCTTATATAAACGCCACATTTGGCACTTTCTTCCTGTGTGTATCGACTGTCTGACCTGAGTGCAGCACAGCAATTTTGAATTATTTCTCAACAACTTCCTGAACAAACAGCATTCAGTATGGCAGTCGGCACACCATCTTCCCTCCTTGACATTGGTGAAGGAACCGTACTGGGAAACTCCTACAAAGTGGAGGCTTTCCTCGGACAGGGCGCCTTTGGTTGTGTGACCAAATGTCTCAGTACCCAAACCAACAAGTCCGTGGCTATCAAAGTCACCAAGAACAAGCCTCTTATTCAGGAACAGGCTAAATTGGAAATGTTCATCCTCGAGCAGCTGCGACGCTTGGATCCAGACAGCTGCAACATTATCAAATGGAATGGCTATTTTCTGGACAGGGAGCGTATATGCTTAAATTTTGAGCTGCTCGACCAAAGCATGTTTGATTACATGAAGGACCGCAACTTCCAAGCTCTTCCCATCAGTGAGCTGAGGCCAGTTTTACATCAGCTGGCCAATGCCCTCTCCCACCTCAGTTTGATGGGAATAGTTCACACTGACATCAAAACAGATAACCTGATGGTTGTGGACCGGCATCAGTCTCCGCTCACAGTCAAAATTATCGATTTTGGACTGGCATGTCTCGTGTCTTCCTTGGTTCCAGATGTCACTGTGCAAACCGTTGGGTACAGGGCACCAGAGGTAATGCTCCATGCTCCATTTAATCAGGCCATTGACATGTGGTCTCTGGGCCTGATAGCTACGGAGCTGGCCATAGGGCAGTCACTCTACCCTGGTAAAACGGAGTTTGATGTGCTCAGATTTATAACACACACTCAGGGCCAGCCACCGGACTGTGTTCTAGACCGTGGATTTGGTACATATCATTACTTTATTGAAGAAACCTCTGGCAATCAGCGCTGGAGATTTAAGTCTGCACAACAATTTCACAACGAGACAGGATACCAAGCGCAAGAAACCCGACGTGTTAAGCTGAAGAGCCTTGATAATCTTGAGGAATTAATGAAAACGAGAACGGGGCAGCATAGCGGTCAGGATTTGTTGGTGAGCCTGATTAAACAGATGCTGCACTTAGATTCCAAGCAGCGCATCACACCCTTGGAGGCTCTCCGGCACCCCTTCTTTGACCCAGGCCTCTCACAGAGTTCCTCCAGAGACCCTCGTACTGACGTGGAGAACACAGAAGAGCAAAGCCAAGAATAATTAACTGTTCTAATTGTTCTGTCACATTAAATAAATAAAAATGAAAGATCAATTAACATCAAGTGTTGTTTTGTAATTCTTGTATTAATCTTAGGTAACTAAAGTGGGGGAAATAATTTGATCCCCTGCTGAATTTGCAGGTTTGCTCACTTACAGAGAAATGAACCGTAGTTTAATTTCTCTGGTAGTTATGGTAGTTTCAGTTTAATGAAGACACAGAAAAGACACAGAAAAACACATTACATAAAACTTGATTTGCATGTCACTGAGTGAAATAGTATTTGATCCGCTACAACCCAGCCAGAATTCTGGCTCCCACAAATTGGCTGTGTCCATGTGGCGTACAGATTTCCATCAATCAATCAATCAATTACATTTGCTCCTGATCTCAACTTGTTATGTGTATAAAGCACATCTGTCCACAGAATCCGTTTCTTCCATTCCAACCTCTTACAAATTCAGCCGGCGATCAAATAATTACAACCAAAACTATTGGGTGGCACGGTGGTGGAGTGGTTAGCACTGTTGCCTCATGTGAAGAAGGTACCTGGTTCCTGAGGGCTTTCTGTGTGGAGTCTGCACGTTCTCAGTGTGCCTGTATGGGTTCTTTCCATATACGGCTTCATCCACAGTCCAAAGACACGCATATCAGGGTAACTGGGGATTCTAAATATGCCACGGATGTGAGGTAGTTAAAGTGCTTAGAGTGTGTAGCATGAAGCGCTGCATAAATGTATGGTTAAATAGTCTAAATTGCTTTGAATGGTCAGTAAGACTAGAAAAGCATTATATAAATTAAAGTGCATTGCATTACACAGAGGACCAATGGGATAGACTAATGGTAGACTTTTTATTTTGAAAAGGAGGGATGACAAGCGCCTAATCAGTTTATTCACTGCCTGTAGACCTTGCTATTGTGTCAGGCAGTCTTAAGATTAAAAACAATTATTCATTAGAAAATTATGCTTTGATAGCAATTTAAAATTCTCCATTTAACTCTAAAGTCTATAAAATACCATCAATAAATTAATAGCACAAATGCTTCAACTGGATTCCAGTATAGTCTCTTTTTTATGTATGAGACATAATAATATTCCTGCAGTTAATATTTAATGTTTCATAGAAAATACATCAAATCAAATCAAATGAAATACATCAATACCGTGACTTCTTGTTTCATTTTGATCTTGTGCTCATCCTGCAGGTTTGCTAGAAATCTATGGGCTGTGCTGCTAAATGTATATTCATTGAATTCATCTGTACTCCTTAAGACATCAGCTAATTCTGTAGTGACCATTAGAGCTGAGTAAACAGGACTTCTTCTCTCAGCTGCTCCCTTTAGGGGTCACTAGAGTGGATCATCTGCTTCGTCTCTCCCTATCCCTAGCATCCTCCTCTGTCACACCAACCCTCTCCTTCACCATGTCCATAAATCTTCTCTGAAGTCTTCCTCTTTCCCTTCTGCCTGGCAGCTCCATCTTTAGCATCCTTTGTCCAGTATATTCACTTTCTCTCCTCTGCAAATGTCCAAACCATTTCAGCCTCAGTTCTCTAACTTTGTCTCCAAACTGCTCTACCTGAGCTGACCCTCAGATGTACTGATTTCTAAACCTGCCCATCCCAATGAAAATCTTAACATCTTAACTACCGCCTCCAGTTTTGTTTGTTTGTTTGTTTTGTTTTGTTTTTTGTTTTGTTTTTTTTGGGGGGGGGATACTTGTAATCCTTTCCTTTCACACTCTTGCTACTTATTATTCTATCACACATCACCCCTGACACCCACTCCACCCACTCCACCCTGCCCGTATTCCCCTCTTCACCTCTCCTGTGCACTGTCCATTGCTTTGGATGGTTGACACCTGGGTATTTAAACTCATCCACCTTCACTGCCTCTGCTCCTTGCAGCTTCATCTTTCTGTTTGTCTCCCTCTCATTCATACGCAAGTATTCTGTCTGCTTCTACCAACTTTCATTCCTCTTCTTTCCGGAGCATGGCTACATGTCATCTGCGAACATTATAGTCCACTGAGACTCCTGCCTGACTTCGCCTGGGTAAACATGACTGGTGCTGAATAAAATGTGTTCGGGTCTGCTGATGACACCAGGGAACCTTGATATTTGTTGCAGGAGGATCTGACTCAAGATATTGAACTTGATATGCTTTATTGCTTTCTTTTTATTAAATGTAGTTTCTTCATTGTATCATTGTATTTTTGTTTAATTGTTTTGACTTTTAACCTGTTTAATTTTTAGCCAACATTGCATTATTATATCCACCAGTTATTGTACATTTCTTAATGTCCTGATGTTTTCTTTTTAATGGGTGGTATCTAGCATTACTTATTTTATTTTATTATTATTTTTACTACTTTTTATTTGTTCAGTTTATTTGTGCATTTATAAGCTATTTTAAAATTATTTTTTAATTCGATGATGCGCTGTATTTTTCATTTTAAATTGCTCATCATCGTATATTGTCTGCTTTGTTATATTTTGCTGCATCATATTACTGGTTTGAAACCTTTTGAACCCCACTAACCTGCATAAAAGGTGCTATACAGATAAAGTTTGATTAAATAAAAAGGTGTTTTTTAGTTATTGGAGAGAGCTCATGAATTGTTTCCTCGTCAGTCCTCTAATCTCAGCCAGAGCCAACAGGTGGCAGTGATCTAACTCCAGTGTGGTTCACTAACCGCCAATGAAGCAAAAGTAGAAGAATGAAAGCCGTCACAGACGCGCTTGATTGGGCTGATGCGATCACGTGATTTATAGGCGAGAAGGGAGGCGGAGGGAGGGTAAACATGGCTGACGAGGCAGGGGAAGTAAACACAGCTGTTACAGACGGTGAAGAAAAACAAGAACAAGATGACACCAAAGTTTCGGGACCAGCGACTAACGGGGAGCCCGACGGAAGCAGCGGACGGGACTGGACCGAGACGTCGGCTCCGGCGGCGGCGGCGGAAGAGAACCGCTGGTCAGCTCCTCTCCTGTCTCTGGCTCGTAAGGCCACGGAGACGATTAGCAGCGGGATGAGCTATGCTGCTGTCCCGAGAAAGCACTCCCAGGGATCAACGGCGAGCTCCCCGACCGAGAATGAGCCCGAAAGTGATCTCAGTAACTCCGGGAGAAAGCTTCCAGGTAGGCTGTGATTATTTCTAATCTCTGACACCAGCTGGTTGGTGCTGTAAACACTGCAGCTTTCACAGATACTTTAAATACTTGGCTCAGCGTCAGCTGGCGTGTCACATGACTCCCAAGATCATATATCTGGTTAGTATGGTCGCTGACGTGCTCGTCCTTAGGGTTTTTCAGGGACTGATTTAATCTCAGAGCTTCTGCTTTTTCATGCTTCTGCACAGTTGTGCCCCCCAAAGATTCACTGGCGATAGAAAGATCCAACCTCCTCAGCATGATGAAGCTGAGCATCAGAGTCTTAATTCAGTCCTCGATGAGTCTGGGCAGGACGCTTGACTCAGAGTATCCTCCTCTGCAGCAGTTTTTTGTTGTCCTGGAGCACTGCCTCAAACACGGCCTTAAAGGTGAGACTGTAAACGAATCAGACTGTTGATGTTGTGTTATATTTATCTGCATGCATGTTTAAGTTACTTATGCATTTTGTTTTATTCAGCCAAGAAGTCCTTCATTGGTCAGAACAAGTCGATATGGGGTCCACTGGAGCTGGTAGAAAAGTTATGTCCGGAGTCTGTCAACATTGCCACAAGTGCTAGAGACATGCCTGGCATTAAGTATGCTATTAAAAATTATCTTTCTCTAATAAAACTACAAAGTAAGGCCCAGTTGACACCTGTGTTTTAATGGTAATAACACTGTCCTTTTTCAGGACTGGTTTGGGGAGAGGAAGGGCTTGGCTGCATTTGGCGCTTATGCAAAAGAAAGTAGCCGACTATATGAAAGCCCTGCTGGACCACAAGGACCTCCTGAGGTTGGTTAAAGTCATCACTTATGTTGGTCAGTACCAAATATTTTGTAGTGCAGTGTAAACATGGGTTTCTCCTAGCATCCACTTTTCCTTTTTTATTAATCCCTCAGTGAGTTTTATGACTCTGGAGCGTTGATGATGGAGGAGGAGGGGTCGGTAATGGTGGGACTGCTGGTGGGACTAAACGTAATTGATGCTAACCTTTGCATTAAAGGGGAGGATCTGGATTCGCAGGTTAGCGCTGCTCTCTAGGAATCATTTCCACTTCGAGAAACAATTCCACGAGGATGCAGAGTGATCTGTTCCTCTTTCCCATTTAGGTGGCAGTCATTGACTTTGCCCTTTACCTGAAAGACTCTGCTAACAGTGAGACTCCAAAAGAGTAAGTTTCTACACTGCTTTTCATACTTTGTAATCTGGACTGTTCTTTGTTGTTTTTGTAGTTTAAACCATGACCCCACAATAACCATCCTCACTTAGTCTTTGGATAGTTATGGCTTACAACTGTAAGATGGTCATTTTAGCTCTTTCTCCCTCAGTGATGCCAAGATGACAGCCATATTAGATCAGAAGCACTACATCGAGGAGCTAAATCGTCACCTAAGTGGCACCGTCACTGACCTTCAGGCTAAGATGGACTCTCTAGAGAAGACTAACAGCAAGCTCGTAGAGGAGGTCAGGCGAACTTTGTGGGGAAGCTGTGTGATTGCGTTTGTGTTGGATTGCTCTTCGTTAATCTCAGCTGGTGTTTGTGTGTTTTACCTGTGTGGAAAAGGTGTGTTTTTCTTCTCCTCCTCAGCTGACGGCGGCAACAGACAGAATTAACTCTCTGCGGGAAGAACAGGAACAGTTGAAAAAGGAGAATGAGACAATCTTGCAGTCCAGCCAGCGAAAGGAAGAGGTTTGAAAGCATCTAGGATTAACTGCAGCTGAAACCACTCCAGATTTTAAAAAGGGGGGGAAAAAAACCTCAAAGCTTTGTTATGTGTTTGTTGTTTCAGGCAGCACTTCAGGACAGCCAGGCAGAGCTGGAGACGTACAAACAGACTAGACAAGGCCTGGATGAGATGTACAATGTGGTGTGGAAGCAGTACAAAGAGGAAAAGCGCATTCGCCAGGTCAGATATCCGTGAGCTGCAAGGCTAAAACATAAAAGCAGGACAGACTCAAGACTCCATGCTTAGTGTTTTTGTGTTTAGGCTCAACTCTTTGACTCCGCCCCCCCCCCCCCTTGTTTATTAGGATCTGGAGCGTGAACTGGAGTTGCAGGTGGGGCTAAAGCAGGAGATGGAGGTGGCCATGAAGCTGCTGGAGAAGGACACGCATGAGAAACAGGACAGTCTGGCAGCCCTACGGCTCCAGCTTGACCAAGTCAAGACTCTTAACGTGCAGATGTTCCACAAAGCTCAGGTGCAAATAGATGACTATGATTTTACCTTTCTCTTTAAAACACACACACACACACACACACACATCACGGAGCTTTTATACAACTCGTGTGGTTCCGCAGGATTCACAACGACAAGCAGAAAAAAAGCAGGAGGAGGCCGTGCAGCTTGAGCAGAGGATGAATGAAATGGAAGATGCCATGAAGGAACTCGAGCAGAGGTATGCGTCCTTGCACAGGTGAGATTCTGTGTTCTGTTTATATTCCTTTAAATTAACCTTCCTCTTGATATTTTGTGACTCCCAGACTGCAGAGGTCGGAGCAGGACCGCAAACAGAGCGACCAGTCAGACAAAGACATGAAGGCAGACCTGCAAGGAAAAGTCGATGCTTTGCAGAAACAGCTAACAGATCTCGATACATTAAGGTGAAGGCACACAATTGTGGGGAAAAACGATGAAAACATTTATACTTAATGTGCTGTTGTGCAGTATTCATAGAAAAAGTTCATAAAATGGCAAACCGGTGGTTTTCAAATTTTTCCTAATGTTGTGTAACCCGAGTGCACGCGGCAGTTTGCAATTTGATGAGCTGTGAGTCACGTTTCTGGTTTTCTGTTCTGTTTTCTGAGCACAGGCTCGGGTTGGAGAATGAGCTGCGCAGTGAGAGGGAACAGAGACAAAACTTGCAAAAAGCTCTCCAGCGGGAACAAGACAACAGCGTTGAACTGCGCACTCAGCTGCAGCAGCTCCAGGGCCTGCACTCGGTCAGCAACACACACATACACATACACCTACACCTGTGTCAGGTTACATTTACCCTGATCTAAGTAGCTAAATTATAGTGATGGGGAAAACGTGTGCAGCCCCTGGACAAATTATGTTTTATTTTTGAAGTGAAACAAATGACATACAACGCCCTGCAGCTGCAGGTAGTTTTCATATTTTTAAGATTACTCCTAGACACAGGCACAGTATCCCCTAATGTAATGCCATGGTTTAAAATGTATGATTGGCTAGCAATGAAGCTGAAGTGGCTACAACTCAGAATAGGATCTTTTTCTCCTCATGTACATTTAAAGATTCTTTTTGTAATTACCCTCTTAAAAAAAATGCAGCTAAAACTTTCCCCACCAGGGAGCAGCGTTTTACCAGTGACTGTGCTGAGATGTTTTTGATGTGTGGGGCTCTACTTTTAAATTTAGATATTTCTTTGTATTCCTTTGTGTCCATGTTATCAAGAGGCTTTCCCTTTTGTAAATAAGAATGTGTTCTTAATGACTTTCCTGGTCATTAAGCTTAAATTAACTTGATGTGCCATCTTGCGATACAAGTTGGCATTACAAGAAATTACAGCCCAGCCCTATTCCAACTTCAGTGAATATCTCTTCAACACAACACACAGGCGTTTTAGACAAAAGTCATAGTTTGGTTCGCATTTTGGGTTGGACCACTGACTTTCAAGTCTGAACCTTTTGCCAGTCAATTGTATAGAACAGCTAATTTTTATTAATACTAATAATTTTGATTGTGTGGGTTTATTTTCAGACATGATCAGTTTCGTTAGTTGGTGCAGTTGGGTTAAAGAAATGTTTTGTTTTACATAAATGTTCATATGACAGCTTTTAACAAAATATCTTATTTCAGCCTTCTTTAAGCAATAAGAGCATATTATTAAGATCCTGAACACAAATGGGATGTTATGCATTTTCTTCTCTTTTGGACTGGCTTTGCAGGAGCTGCAGGAGTTGAAACAGGAGAAACAGCAGCTGCAGCAGACGTGTGTGCAGCAGGAACAGGCTCTACAGGAAATGGGACTGCATCTCAGCCAGTCAGTAATGTTTTTTTTTTTTTTTTAAACTAATGGACACCATTTTCACATCAGGAGAATTTATGTTGCTCTTATCTTTCTCAAAGGTCTAAACTGAAGATGGAGGATTTCAAGGAGGTCAACAAGGCCCTGAAGGTAAAATGTGAACCAGTCAGTTGCTTTTATTGTTGATGCTGTAAGACTTGTAATGACAAACCGTTGCTGTCGTCAGGGCCATGCTTGGCTGAAAGACGATGAAGCCACTCAGTGCAAACAATGCCAGAAGGAGTTCTCCATCGCACGTAGAAAGGTATGCCCCCCCCCCCCCAATGCATTCCCTTTGAGAACCACTTCTGTTAACATCCACGATTACAGAAATTTCCGTGCGTCACTGTATTTTGCATCTGCAGCACCACTGCAGAAACTGCGGGGACATCTACTGCAACAGCTGTTCCAGTAACGAGCTGGCCTTGCCCTCCTATCCACGGCCCGTGCGAGTGTGCGACATGTGCCACTCCCTCCTGCTGCAGAGGAGCTCCTCCACAGTTTCCTGACGACATAGCCACGGACTTAAATGTTTCTGCACACGCTCTAACACTGAATATACTTATCCACTATGAATTGAAATGCTCGTGTTATAAAAAGAAAAAAGGTCATCAAATCTGAAACAAATGCGATTTGGTGTTCCACTGCTACAGTTACCTGAAATTCAGGCATTTTTATCTGTACTAAAAATGGTCACCTTTAACTTTGATGTGATGAACTAACATGTAGTTTATGCAGACTGTATGCTGAGGAGACTGTGCCTAGACAGCGATGTTTCTCTGGGTTGGATTAAGTTTAACAAATTTGGTAATCTCTCTTGATAAGCCGACCTTTTGATATGTGCAGTTTTTCTAATCTGACCTGTGAGTGTATTATGTTGCGGTACTGTTGAGATTTCAGCTGAGAATCTCTACTGTTGCTGGTTTATATACTCACAGAATGTAAATGTGCACCCCTTTCTTTATTTAGGATGATTTTTCAAATTCAATTTAACAGAAATGACGTGAATATTTTACTTTGTTTTAAAAGATTATATTCAAAATCTTTGAAGATCCTGAATAATAAGAGCGGTGCATTTTTAATTCTGGAAGTGGCTTTGATATTCAGCTTTGTCATGCACTTTTTTTCTTTTAAACAGCTCTAACTCCACTGCTGGACACATGCAAAATTGTGTAAATGACTGTAGAATGTTGACAACAAAAAACTATTTTAGAATGTATTCTATCAGGGTTTTATGGATTACGTCAACTGCTACAAAGCCATTTTTCTTAATTTAGGAATGGTGACCAAATTTTTTTTTAACTCTAGATATTTGATAAATCAATAAAGCCTTCTGTTTTTCCACCACTTGTTTCAATTAGATATTCCAGACTAGTTTATTCACTTTGTGCACAGGAAATACAAACAGCATCTGAAGCAGTAGAAACCTTCATGTAGCAGATTTGAATTCACTTGCTCTCAGTATAGCCCTCATCAAGAAAAAACAAAACACTAACAGTCACACCGTAAGAAAACAAAACATGCTCTGATCATGTTAAGTCTCAAACTCAGGTTAACTTTTTTTTTTTTTTTTTAACAGGAATTAAAATGAGCTTAACACTATGTAGAAGGTGAAACAAGGTCCAAACATTAGAAGATACCAGACATTTTCAGTTTCGGTTCATGCACTCAGACACTAAAACTTATTAAATCCACCAGCACAGGATGAGTTAACCTTGAGAAATAGCCATGTGTTTAAAGAATGGTAACACAAAACGGCACACTTCCAGGGAAAGAAAATTCAAAGCACGGTTTCTGTCATCTGTAAATCTGTGAGGAGTGGGGGAGACAAACAGCACTTTGGACACATTTATTGTGACAACATATTATCTCACTTCTCGCTGAACATTGCCCACTTTATAAAAAAAAAAAAAAAAAAAAATTACAAACCCTACCCCCTTGTTTTCTCCAAAAACCCCCACCAGACCCCCTATCCTATTTTAGTAGGAGAGACTTGCGTTTCCAGTCCTTTCAGCAAAATGCTGTTAAAAAAAAAAAAAAAAAAAAAAAAATCAAATTGAGAAAAAAAACACCCCCAAAATACTACATTCCCCATCCCCCACCCAGTCCATTCATTGAGCCTCTGCTTCCTCCTCCACCGCCGCCATAGTAACTGCTTCCCATTCCGCCCTGGTTACCTAACAAGAGAGAGAAAATACACACTATAGGACCGAGGAGTTCACCAAGGAGTCATGCACAGAAAAAATAATGATGCACTTATATCCCTCAAGGTAAAAGCTTTCTAAGTTTAAAGGGCTCAATCTGTGAGAACACACGTGTGACGCAAGTTACCACAATAGCCTGAACACAAGATGATATTTTTCTGGATACACTTTTCCCAGATTTGTCTGGAAAGTACTAGAAAACATGTTTGGTACATCAAGTTAATCTCTTCTGTTAATTAACCATGACTTTCACCCTTTGGAACACTGCAGTAACCCAATTTTAAGTCATCTCATTTTTCCACCGCAGAATTTACATTTCCCATCCATCCATTTGCATTACTTTTACTATGCTAAGTAACTATAAAACTATTGCTTAAGTTCAAAATGTGTCCTTCAGAAAAAAAGGTTTATCAGCCCAGTTAAAACTGCAGTTTGTTCCTAAAGGCTCATAACAGGTTTTGATGCCAAAAAAAATTTGACAAAAAATGACTTCAGAGCACCTCCTTTGGTGCAGAACTCAGATCTGCTAGAAAGCAAACATTTACAACTGTCACAAGTTTTACAAAGTTAACTGTACACAAATGAGGTTTATACATGAGTAGAACTCCAATTGCATGTCTCTGAAACAAAAAGATTCATCTATAAGAACTCTTTGCTCAAACCTTTAAAGGTTCTGTAAAGAATTATATTTTACAAAATACAACAGAGCTGACACTCACTATAGTCACTGTAGCCACCCATATTTCCTTGGCTGCTATATCCACCGGAGTACCCTGAGCTCAGCTGGCCTCCGCTATAAGATGACTGGCTCCCTGTGAAAACAAATCATTAGGTTGTGTGAGCAACTCAACAAAAACCAAGCATTTTAAGGCAAATAAAGGCCTGTATCTCCATTACTTTTACTCACCCATGCCCCCCATCATCTGGCTGCTGTAGGCTCCATTACTGCCACCTGCTGTTGAGTTCAGAAACAGCTCTACGTAGCGATGCTCTGCAGGGTAGGAGGAAAAAAATAAATAAATAAATAAATATGGACATGCAGCTTTGAACGGGTGGAGTTATTTAAAAATCTGATGTAAAGCAAACTCACGCATGTTAGCTTTGTCTTTGGACATGGCTGCTACAGCATCTTCGTGTGTTGCAAACTCTACATCTGCCTCCCCGGTGACCCTGCCATCCGGGCCGATCTCAATATGGACCCGCACTGGATTCAAAGGTGAAAAGAACTGAAAAAGAACAAAAAAGAGAAATGCACAAATTACCACTGGTACCTGCTTTGAAACCGCTGCAATGACACAAAAGATAATAAAGGACCGTCAGTGATTTGTCAGCTTACATTGTAGATGTCTGTTTCTGTGGCTCTGTATGGCAGGCCCCTCATATGTACACAGTGACCTGTTGTGCTCTGGAAGGAAGAGCCGCCATCGCCATACCGTCCATCCGATACACCTGAACATACATAACTGGGATTAACACAAGGTCTTACGAGGACTTTATCCTAATCTTGTTACTTCTTATTATGGGACGTGTTAGCATTGAGGGACATGGCTGGGGAGGGGCTGCTTATTTAAAAGCAACTTCACAGTTAAAAAGACCAGTAAATCTGATTTCAGCTGCTCTCCAGTCCCACTTAGACACACCTCCTCCGTAGCCTCCTCGACGCATTCTGTCATAGGATCCCCCTCGGCCCATCATGTTGTAGCCGCGACCGCCAGAGGGACGATCATAGGGGCCGGGTCTCTGCATGCCCATAGGCTTCCTCTGGGGTTCGTAATGGGTCCGGACCTCAGCACGGCTACTCTTGAAGATCTCAATGTACCTGAGAGCATAGAGATACCACAGTGAGGGCATGGAGAATGGGTGAGAAATTGCATTTGCTTAATACTGGTTAAACTGGGCTATGCAGATGCTGTCATGGTGTAGTCCATAGGTAGCAATAGCTTTTAAGTACTTAATGCTAGTCGTTAATAAAGATTCAAAGAGCAACTTAGTTACTAATTAAAAAGGAAGTTGTCCAAATTGAAAAGGGCCTCAGTGAATTTTACACTTTTCTTATGGTTACCTGAAGCGACTCAGTGTGTTTCAATAGTGGTATGCGTCATTGCCATGACAGCTTTAGTCCTGGTTTTAGAGGCACAGAGAGAGCACCAGCCCTTCTGCAACCCACTAAGCATTACCTGTGACAGTGAGCTCCAGGTCCTTGTGTACAGTGGCCCTCTGATTTTACTAGCAGGGAGACTCCTTACCATTTATCAACGTGGACTCATGTTTAGTGCTGAGACACCATTCGCTCTCTAAACGCACTCCAATTCAGGATTAACTTCATATTTTGAATGGTGACCAAGCACTAATCCTTCCCCCTGAACATTGTGAATGTATTTAAAAAAAAAAAAAAAAAAAAAAAGTAAAAAAAAGCAAAGAAAAGAATCTAAGATAGAAAGTAGAGTGTGTGTGTGTGTGTATGTGTGTGGTAAACATGACAAATATGCTTCAAGTAGCCAAGATCAATGTGTCAGTTTTGCATTTGGTTCAGATGTTGAAGGTGCACACCATAAGAAAAGCAACTTATCCAGCCAACCAACCAACCATCCCCACCTGTGCCCTATTCTTTCCTTGTGTTTCTTTAGAGCCTTTTCAGCTATATCCTGTGAAGCAAACTGCACGAAGGCCTCCCCCGTACTCCTCCCCTGGATGTCCACCGGCAATGTTATCCCATTTGGCACGATTTCCAACCCTTCAACCCAAGGACAGATAACCCCAGCAGGGGACATATTAAATCACATGCCCAATCACAGAGAGAACTTTCTCTAAAGAGAGAGATATTAAACTTATGGAAAACTCTACACATCATCACACATACCAATTCATTTTTTTTTTTAACCAGTGACTTGCCATTTAATTGAGTTACATTTACTGGATAAAATAGAAATGACAGGATAGAGGAAGAATATGGAGAAGGGCACTGTGCGTGGGATATAGGGCTAGTATCAATGTGTTGATGAGGAGAGAAAAAGATCTTGGTGGGTGACATGAGTAAAACTGCTGTTTGCTCTTCAGTTACATCAGTTGGCATTTACTGTATTTAAAAACATTTGTAAAAAGACAAAAATATGAGTAAGTGGGGGAGAAAAAAAAATTAGGGTAGGAGGAAGAAGTTACCAGTGATGAGCAGGACCCATTCAATCAGTGTGTTACCATTAGGCCGAGACACTTTAAAAATGTAACAGACCCAGATAATGGGGGGAAAAAGTGATGAATGAGGGCTGAGGATGAAAATGAGGGGCAAAGATAGGAAGGGGTGTTTGCACAACAGATTCCTGCCCTTGTACAAAACATCAGGTCTTCAAATAATCTCTTGATTTAAACTTCAACTGGCTTCCTTTTCCAGCATCATTTCCTCACTGATTATGATTTTTTTTACTCCTTTTTTTTTTTTAAATCTAACATTAGATAGTGATTTCCAATGGCATACTGACTTCTTTGTAAATCAAATGCGACAAGCTTCAGTGTCGGTGAGAAAAAGATTGGAGAGGAAAGTTTAAATTACCAGCATTAAGGTGGGTTTACAATTAACCACTGAACAAGGCTCGTTGTTACCTGAGAAAAACTGTACGATCTCCTCCTTGCTGCACCCGAAGGGAAGGCCCCGAAGCCGCACAAGCCCATCCCCTGTCGTCTCTGGACAGTTTGGGCCAGTGTGCTTCATGACCCAGTCCATCTCCACATTGTTTGATTTAAACACTGCATCAGAAGACAGAAAAATTACTTCTCTCAGCTCAGACTAGAAACATATACAGCATTCATCAGAAAAGAGCTCATCTGTACGCACCCTCTACATATCTGTGACCCATAGTTTCTCTGTCCTTTTTCACTGCGATCTTCAGGTCTTCTTCTGTCTCAAATTCGACAAATGCCTCTCCGCTGGGACGCCCCTCTCTTGTGTAGGTGAAATGGATGCCGCCTCCGTTGTTCAAGATTTTGCAGTCTGCAATAAAAAAAAAACATTAAATAATTTCTAGCTGCATTAGGAGTTTAAGTATTTTTATAACAAATAATAATGTATAAATACCTGAGAAAAACCTCTGTACTTCATCCACAGAACAGGACCAAGGAAGTCCCCGGATTCGCACTACATATCCCTCATCAGCCATGACTGGTCAAGATCCCTGAGGATTAATATTCAGAACATGTTTTAATGTGATTAATCAGTACATACTAAAATATAAGCATAAACACGTTTCACAACAGAGCTTTCTTCTTTTCGTTGATCTCCTCTTAAAAAGCACTTTTTCCTGTTCTGCAAATTCAGATTTTCAAACACATGTCTCTAATGCTGATGCTACTAACTCGCAATACAACTTTTCTTTGTTTTTTTTAAATCCAGCTGGCTGGTTTATATGCATACACTCGGACTGCAATACGGCTTCCTGTCTGCACTGTGATAAACGCCCCCTTCCCTCCCCAAAAAAGTTAAAATCTCAAAAATATTCAAGATTTCTTTCAAGCTTTTTGAGTTACTCTCGACTATAAAAAAAGGGGCCTATGTAGTAGCGCCATCTTGAGACCGCTTTTCGCCACATATTTAAGAAAAAACGCTTTCCTGCTAGTGCTCGTCCGCGTAACAAATGTTCTTGTTGTCCAAACACAAGTCTAAAGCAGTTATCACAGTTTTCTTATCCACAACACTCGCTAACAAACTGCCGGCATCTACTAAACAAAAAGCGGGAGCTCAGAGTCTGTGCCCGCTAGCGACGGCAAATCAGTAGCCAGCCACTTTCATTCGACAATATATCAGCCACTGCTTGGTTTCGGTAAATATTTAAGTACTCGAAAAACCCACGTCGTTAATTAGTTATGAAATATCTCACTTATTTCAAACACAATCCATGCCCCTTGGCATATTAACTACCGCACCCAGACACGAGAACAAAAGCGGCCCTCTCGGCCTGCGCCATGTTATTAGCATCGGCGGTTAGCTCTTAAGCTAGCTCCGCTAACTAACCTAACAGTATTAAAGCTGAATCAGACACACGTACCTGTACATATAGGACCCTATAGACAAAACTAGTTAAGCCTTAATATAACGAAGTTATACAAGAAATACATTTATGAGTATACCTGATACGAACGCAGATGCAACACGCCAGAGTATGTGCGATCAGACCTGCGTGGTGCGCCTGAAACTCTCCACTCGGTTGCCAGAATCCTCTAGCCATCCCCCACCTTCAGAAACACCAAATTGGCGCGCCTCATAATGGCATCTGTTTCAACGACGCAACTGAAACAACAAATTTATAAGAAATATGAATATTTCTTTGTGTGTGTTTTTAACTGTATCAAAACTGAAGAATGTGTAGCATGTGAAATGGGGTTAAATATATATTTCTATCTATCAAGAGACATAAAGGGTGTATTTTTAAACACACCTGGCAACCCCGAGTGAATAACCAAACGCCTCCGACCGGCCAACGTCCACGCCCAGAAACGATGACGTTTCTGCCTGAGGTCCTTGCTGGCCTGGAGACTTCCTCCTGGCCTACAAATCCAAGTAACCCTGTTTACGGTGCTCAATAACCCGCAATCCTCTTAAGCGGATTTTTTTAAAGGTAGAGTATATATAGTTCACAGGACTTTTTTTTATAGCAA
>JAVDPK010002242.1:866362-883070 GCA_034780415.1 Cichlasoma orientale | reverse complement strand
TATATATATATATGGGTGTGTGTGTGTGTGAACTCCTGTATAGATTTAGGAACTAGATGTTAGTGAAGTAATTGAGAGTGGGTTTTTTCAGTATTTTATTTCAATACTGCTGCTTATTTTAAGGTTATACTAAATCATCCAATATTGGCATATGCTGGATAGTTATAAAAACAATATGAAAAGTACAATGCTGTAAATAAATCCTATCAAAGATTAACGAATGGTGGCACAATAACTGAACAATGTGTTGTGCTGCTACATTTTTCTAAAACAAAAAACAAAACAACAACAAAAAAGCTGACACAGTCACATGGGGTTTAACCAAAAAGCAACCAAAACACCTCTTTCACCACACTCATTCCTTACTGGATCAAACCTGTGATATATAAGGTAAAGTGTAAAATGAACTCTAGGAACTTTCTGTAGTTCAGGTGTCTTGGTTCATGGTGGTGACAATTCTTAATTCACTTGTAGTTCTGCAAGATTACATCAAATACATGCAAAGCTCCAGGTAGTCTTTTGAATTTTTGAGTACAAAATGATCTTTTGCAGCAGAGGGCAGTCTGAGTGAAGCATTTATTCATCACTGAAGTCACCATTGTGTGTTTAGTCCTGTGCAAAAGTCACCAAAGCATACACAATACATTAAGCCTCGAGGATATCATGTGACAAATAGACTTTCTTTCACAGCAGACATTTTGACTTGTTACAGTATAGAGAAAACAGAGGTGTATTAATGATAGCTGCATTCCTGTTAGGGGAGGGAGGTCCTGTTTTTATGCATGATGTTTCATGTTGATGACTTACTGGGACACACAGGGAAAAAAATACTCTCTGGAAGAGCTCTTAATATGCCCTTACATAGCACAAAACAACTCTAACCCTTTACTTTAGGGGTTAAAGATTCAGAATTTCCATTTAATTGTTGACCTGCCTGTGAATGAAAAGTTTGTTTATGATCTTGTGTTTGTGTATGTGTGTCTTTAATTTCACCTAAAATTGATGTTTTATTTCTTGATATTCTTACGTATGATTACTAACCCATTATATAGTTGCATCATATTTAATTTGAGGCACTCAATAATGTCTTGATATCTGTTATTTTCCATAAAATCACATTAAATTAGTGAATATAATTTATAGTGGGTGCCAGAACACTTTCGAAGTAGTAGTCCCGGAATGCATATGGTATTTCAGCCTGAGTTTACATCAACTAGTTAAACTAGCAACTAGTTAAGTTGGCCTACCATGTCATGTCTTGACGTTCGTTCTACAGCCTCGTGATATTGGTAAACCTAACATGACGTTGCGGTCTCATGTTTGACGAGCATTAACTTTGACCAATAGAAAAGGCTCGTCTTTCCCAATAAACCAATAGGGTGAAGAGGATTTTCCACGGGGCGGCGTTTCTCAGAAACCGTGCGTATCGGGTTAGGTTGTTAGAAAGTTAATGGCTGGGGGAAAGAGATCCTCCTCAACCCTCGCTTCGGGAGAGTTTCTGGATTCCCTGAAGTAAAATCACGCGAATATTCCACAAGAACGCGCCTGGACGGACATTTAAGTCAACAACTAGCACGTTAACGCACGTATTGTGAACACAAGTATGCAGGATGCAGTAGCCGGGACGGCAATGCTGACGGACGGCTTCGAGGACGAGATTGACTCGGTGACTCCTCGCTCCCCAGTGGCAGGGATGGGGGTAGGAGCGACACCAGGAGGAGTCGGACTAGGGGGCATTGGGATTGGTGTAGGTGGAAAGAAAGTACGTTTGTACGGCGAGCCAGGCGGGCCTGCTGCCGAAAGACTGGATTTCAAACTAGCGGCCGCAGCCGTCCTCTCTTCGGGTCCAGGATCCGGCAGCGACGAAGACGAGGTTTCAGAGGTAGCTACGCTAAGCTAGTTAGCCAAGCCTAATCGTAGAACTAGGCAACATTCCTCTCCTAACGCTAGCAGGCTGCTAGCTAGCGCATTAGCTCGCAGCTGGCAGCCACCCCCTCCCAGGCCGCTAAAATTACGTAAAATTAACCAAGCTTTCAACGGAATAACACCACTCGTGAGTTGAGGTGCTTATGGACAGTTTAACATCGATCATGTTTGGTGAGATGGGAGCAGTTTTTCACGCTAACCGGCTGAAATGTTTTATTTATGCAGCGCAGGCTGTGGCCACGGCCTAGTTCGGGTGTAAGCGACGACGGCCTCGTTTGGAGCTGTCGTCTCGCAACACCCATCACAAGTTTGCAAGCTATCCAGCAGCTTTCCAGCCACGGCAAATGGATGATGCCCGCAAACCCACGGACGCACACGGCCAGCTAAATATCTGCCATTTCATAGTTGTGGTGCAATTACGTCACTTTTCCCCCACACACCATGTAAATCAACGCCGATTGTCCCTCAGGCTAACTTTTCGATACGTTTAGGTTCAGATTTTTTTTTTAAACTTATTTATTTTTGCTCGTGAATTTGCACAGTCGGTGTCGACTAATGAGCTGGTTGGTCTTCCAGCCGTTCGCTTTGGTCGGTCAGATGGCCACCGTGGCTGTCAGCTTTATTTGCGTTGCCACATTTGAGAGCGATTTGAGTTCATGTTGAGAGGTGTCCAACTTTCAGTGTCACACACGGGGACAGGTGTGACGGCGTCCCCTCATCTAAACACACTTTAGACATGTTTTATCACCTGGGATGACAGTGTAGTCACAGCTCAGGCACCCTGTCACACGTGCATTTTAAAAATGCATGTGACAGAGCCACAGCTTGGGGACTTTTGTCCATATTTTCAGAGATTTAGTTAGACTCCCCAAACGCTTGGTCATTTTTTAGAGCGTCAGTTTGAACGTAATAAGACTTTGCAGCTTTACTATCGTCATATAATTGAGTTTACCATATCATATGGCAGCAGCAGATACTGAAATGGAAGTTGTTAGACTGCTTGTAGCAAATATTTGATTTGCACAAACTTGCCCATGTGACTTTTTCATGGCAACTTGAGGGATAGTGTAGTTCACACTATCAAAAACACTGCTACTGAAAAGTTCTAGATGTGCAATGAACCTGCACCAATGGCAACTGGACTTGACCTGTTGAACTGTCTCTGTTATACTTGACTAATATCTGACCGGAGGATTGTCCGTCTAAAACACACTGCCACAGCTTTAACAGACAAGTGAGGATGTCAGCTCATACAGCTGTCAATATATCCTGCTGTTTTTCTCTTGAGCATCAGCTGTGTAGCAGCAGCAGAAGAAGAAAACATCCCATTTGTCACTTGCCTCAAATTGCAAAGGCATGTCCTCGCGATCATGTTTTCTTGCTCACTCAGTCTACTTTGAGGCTGAAAGGGTGCATTTGTTGTGGTGTTTTACTCCTGTGGAGAACTCGCTGCACTGGGCAGTAGCAAAAATCTGAGCCCTAGGATTAAGTAGATGCCATTCTAGGCCTTTCCAGCTCTGTGGATACCAACACTCTGGGAACTGTAGTTCATTAATAGTGAAGAGTGATACCCATTGTTGATGATAAAGGCCTCTGTAGAACTACATCCCCCATGGACTGTTGTGCACCATGCTCCTTTCATATAGCTGAATTCCTCCACATTGCTGAATGCTGACTCCCTCATAACAATTGCTCTGTGGACCAGACCCTGAAAGTCTGCTGCAGCTCATGTGCGGACATCGAAATATTGTTTTTGTTTTTTTTCTCAGGTTCTGCCAGAGGTCATTTAGTAGTGACTAGTACTTTATTCAAGATCTTATTTAGAATCTTACCTTCCTGGTAGTCTGAGTTAGTTATGTCTGTGGTATTTATATTACTCAGTAGCTAATCTGTATACCAGACCCACGATACCAAAAATACTTGATCAAATTTAATGAGCCCCCCCCCCCCCTCTTGTGTGAAGCCTCTCTACAGATTTCCCACATTAGTGTATTGGCAGTTTTATTTTTACTGCACCTGTGTTTTAACAAGTCATTTTTTACTTCCACAGCTGCCTGGGTATGATCAAAAAGTTACTTTAAAGACAGAAGCAGAATTAAACATCCAGCTGTCACAGAGTCTGACTAGATCTTAAAAATGTCAGCCTAATATTTTTCTTAGATTGTTTATATCACTAATGGTTATGAATAGAAGATTATGCTTTTTTTTAAAAATGTGAGTAGATGAAAAACATTTTTATTAATTTTGGCCTTTAATTTGTTTTTTCAGTAACATGATTATTGTTCCAATTTTGGTTGGTACTTTGATATATATTTTTTTTCCTCCCTCTCTCCCTTGTAATACTTTTTTTGTGAAAGAAACTCTGTACTACGTACTATTATATCAAAGAGAGCCAAAGCTCAGGTATGAGACTGGTGCTTGGGCAGCTGACTCTCAGCTGAATCTGTGTGTGTGTGTGTGTGTGCGCAGGGGCTGTAATTCCCAGCCGTAGCACTTCCTGTGCTTTGACTCTTTATCCCTGTGCTCCTTTTTGCTTTCCCACTGTTGAGAGAAACCATAAATAAACAAGAGCCACATGCCGGGTCTTTTTATAGGTGGTTTATTTGTATGCGTAGGGCCACTTTTTATACAGGGTGATGTAAATAATGTTTTTGACAGTGTATTTTCTTATTTTGCACTTTTAATTTTTTTTATTTAACTATTAACCTAGGTCTGATACTTTTTATTTTAATTAATGGCTTGCATACAAAGTGGCATCAAAAACTAGCTCTCAGTGGCGCAACGATTTTGTTGCTGACCTTTCCCTGTCTCTCCCAGGTGGAGTCATTCATTCTGGACCAGGAAGATCTGGATAACCCCATTATGAAGACGGCATCAGAGTTGCTTTTGTCCAGTGCCACAGATGGAGTAGATTTGAGAACAGTTGATCCAGAGACACAGGCCCGACTTGAAGCTTTACTGGAAGCTGCAGGTATGACTCCACTGTCTGAACTTAACTCAGCATAATACTTGACAAATATTAATTTGTATTTAATCAGTACGTCATTAACTGCACCCATTTTTATACAGTTAATTTGTGCTTCAACATACAGAACCAGCAAACCACACCTTTCTGCCTCAGTCCTTTTCCTTAATCCATTTCCAAACCTTTAAAAGTGGAGTTATCATGGGTTTTTTTGTTGTTTTTTTTAAAGGCCAGAGGATGAAATGGTAATAAGGAGAACTTGTCAGTTCTGCGAGTGTCATATCAACAGATAGGTTGAAAGTGGTTTGGATAAATTAGTTTGATTAGCACTTGTAATTTCAGAGTAAGAAGGTCTGTGTAGATTAATCCATTAGGGCTGGGTGTCCTGGCCTCGTTTGGGCTTGTGAACATTGCCGTGCAGATTAGTGCTGGAACACGCTTGAGCCTCCGCAGCATGCACAGAGCTTGTGTTGAACGGCTAATGGCTAATCTCGTTCTATTCCCCTTTCTCCCCTGGCCGGGATAAACAGCACAGCTAGTAACTTACATTATCGGTTTGCTTGAGATCTATACTCCCGTGTGCAATAATAAAAACAATAATTTTATTATTTTTTAAATTGATTTGCTAGGTTTCTTGTATTGTTTGTAGAGGAGTGTTTGAGTAATGGTTGTGGCAAAAAGATCTGGACAGCCTCTTTTCATTCCCAGCATGAGCAAACTAGCCAAATACCAAACCTGTCAAGACCATCCGCAGAAGATGCCGAGTGTCTGGTGACGTCTGTGGAATATAGACTTAGATTGTTGTTTATTGCATGATATTTCCAACTAAATATGTTGGTATGGATTTATTATTTGGGCTTGTTTTGAGTTTTCCTAATTGTCTTATACTTTGTCCACACATACGAATGTGTATGTAGTGTTTTCAAAGCATTTTGCTATTTTAGTAACAAAGAATCGCAGCTCACTAAAAAGGAGATGGTGAAGACACCTATGTTTGCTGTGTTATGACAACTGTTAAGTTTTAAATTGTAAATACATTAGTTTGGATGTAGTCTGAGATGCCTAACTTGGGAGAAAAGAGATTAAATGGAAATGAAATTGGGTTTGTGGACATTAACCTTTTTACTTTCTAGTCCATTGCAGTGGAGTGTGATGCCAAATTAACAGCTATGTGACCACATCCTCCTGTTTACATATGGTTGTTAAAGTATTAAAGCATTTTTTTTCATGTAGAGGAGGGAGAGAGACTACCCAGACTTTCTGGCACAGAAATATTCAGACAACCTTTACGGAAAATCTGATACCAAAGATTACAGTTATATCAATTCTGACAGAAAGATCAAAACTGAAATAAAAACGACCCCAGTCTCCCTTCTAAAAACCAACCCGCTGCAACTGATAAGTTTTATTACATTTCTAATAGTCATTGATATGACATAAAAAAAAGTTGCCTAACTTTAGTGCAGTAACTTGGTGCATAAATGTAAACAGAAAATGGAAAGGTATCTGTGACATCCATGGCAGAGCAATGGAGGAATCCCTTTTATTGCTGTAGCCATCTGGATGGAGAGTAGGGTTGTCAAAAGAAAATATCAATGCTCAGATGCTAAACAAAGCTATTGGAATAGATACTCATTTGCAACCATATTGATACCCACTGTGCAGACTTTGCCTCCTCTAGTTGACACACAGCACTGCTGCAGACAGGGAGGCCCCTCCCCTCCCTAGCAGCTGAAGTAGATGTTCACAACACTGAACATTTTATGGGCAGGTTTGAGAGGTCAGTAAAGCTCACATTTCAATAACATTGACGTATTGAACAGTTATCATAAATGTTAACCTGGTCAGCTCACACATTAACATGAGTCGTTTAACTATTAGGAATTTTCCGATGGTCACCTTAGCCATCTGTTATCATTAAGGTACTCTCTATGACTAGTAATAAAACGGTGTCAGTAATGTTGGAGCTAGGCAGCAAATGTTATCAGCCCTGCTTATCAGTAACTTCAATAGACAGTGTTAATTCAAAAGCAATTATTTGTGTCTAAAAAGAGTTCTGTTTCTCAGACTGAGGCTGAGAAAAGTCTGCCAGCAAGTAGACAGAAACAGGGACAAACCTATCTTACCAACTCTATTTGATGAGTAATGAAAATGTGGTGCCAGGTCATCATAAGTTCAGCACTACCTAAGAGAATCTTAAAATATTGATCATATGTACTTCTTTGTTATGTTCCATTACAGCTTAGAAATAGTGTTGTCATTGTTATTTTAATCTTTTACTAAAAAAAAAAGTCTCTTGATTAAAAGAAATCCCCCCATAGTATCAGATGGTATCAAGTGAGTATTTTCCTGGGTATTGTTATCAAGTTTGAAATGATAAACAAAGCTGGAATAGATGCTCATTTGCAACAGTATTGATGGCCTGTATCAATACTGTTGCAATACAGAGTACCATGACAATCCTAATGGAGACTAGTGGTATTTTAGTCAAATATAACCTTTTTTTTTTTTTTTTTTTTTTTTTTTAAAGAGGATTTTATGTGTTTGCGTAAATATAGGATGAGTGGTGGCATTTGAGAAATTACTTCAGTAATGCACGTTTATATAATGAAATATTAGCCATTTGGAGCTATTAATGCCTGGTCAAAACATGCTAGACTTGTTCATTTAGGTAAAGAGTGAACTGGACATGAAATTTTTTTCTTTCTTTTTTCTGCATTAAAAATATTGACTTTTCTAATGTTCAGCAACTCTAAAAAAGGACTATGAACTGAAACCACAGCCTAAAAATAAGCTGAACAGAGCTGTTGATCATGATAATTGTACTCCCCTCCTACGTAAATTGAACTGGATTTAGTAGTTGTGACATGGGACTAAGCATACCCATTTGATCCCTGTAGGGATGCCAGAAAATATACGTAAAAAAGACCTGAGTGTTTGTGACCAGGTTGTGATCTCAATGGCGGTTCTTTAAATAATAGTACATTAACTGCAGTTGCTGTAGTTTTGGTTAAAGGTTCCTTGTTTGAGTTTATGTTGTAGAGAGGCGGTAAATGCTCAGCAGGCTTAATTACAAGAAATGCATGATGTAAGGCAAGTCGCACATGGATAATAAATGAAAGCTACTGTTACCAGTGGCCATACTCGGGTGTACTTGGCTAATCTCTTTCCCCATTCTCTTTACTGCTTAATGTAGATGTCGTGTGATAGAAAACACTTGGAAACTGAGAACACAAACTGCTGTAGTTAAGAAAGCGGGCTGTGTTCCACATTTTTGCTTGATAAATGATCTCAGCGTCTTAAAGGTTTGGAGCCTCCTGTGTGTGTTTGTTTCATAATGCATCTGATGTTTTCATTAATTAATAAGCATGTACTGCAGGCAAGCTAGTGTATTTAGTGTTGTTCAGCATTAATGGGGGTTTTCACAGATGTGGCCTATTGCGGCCTGACAGACCCTCTCCTCTTTAGCATATAGGACATCTCGTCCATGTTTCCACATTTTGACTGTGGAAGCAGATCTAGATCTTGTTTATCATGCAAAGAAACAAACAAACAAAAAAAAAAACACCCCAAAAAACAAATGCATAGAGCTTTAATTTGAATTTACAATGAACTGAGTTGATAGTGATGCAAATTTTCTGAACTTTTCCTGAGGCCAGGTAATGATTTCCACTACAATATGTTGTTTCATCTTTTGTAATGTTAAATTGTTTTGTCATGAAATTCACAACAGTTATCATAAATTCTTAGCAACCTAATTCATAAATTGTCAGTGTATTTGCTCATACAGTCATTATTGGGAAAAGCCTGATTTTAAAATTTTTAGCCATTAAATTATATCAAAGAAATCAGTTAATTTATGTAGCTCTTTCTTGTTTAAAACTATACATTTTTCTTTAGTTCCCAGTGAATATTTAATAGTATCTTTTGAAATGACCTTCCCTGATCTTTATTTCTGGAAGGTTCAGCCTCACTGGTATGTTGTTGTTGTTGTTGTTTTTTTTATTTTATTTATTTATATCAAATCACCTCATTGACCTACTGCTAGTTAATCTAATTGCAAGATGTACCAAAAAGGTGTTTTTAAGCAGAACTCAACTTTCCCCATCTTTTCATCTTTCCAGCATAAAATTCAAATAAAATTCAAATTGCTTGGCTATTTTTGTGTCAAGAGGAGACCTGTAACTGTGGGCTCTTGTATTTTATTTATTTATTTATTTTTTACTCTTCCAGTCATGGGATGTAAGAAATAATGTTCAAAATCCATAATGGACTCTCTTCAGCAGGGCAGCCAGCCCAACAGTTTGGTAACAGTTTGTAAAACTAACAGTTACACTTTGTAAAACATTACACTGCCAGGTAGCATTATATTCTGTTACATCCTGTCCCAATTTTTTCAGTTAATTAAAAAAAAATAGAGAGAGACTCGTTTTGCTAAATTTCTGGTCACACTGCCTCTCTGCTGGACATTTGCCGCTGATGGGGCTCAGGTAGCTCCGCCCACACAGGGCAACAGGGAACCAGGTAAGGTAGTGATAGCCTAATGTTTTAACAGGTGTTTTTCCAAACAATAGAATAATTTGTGCTGCAAAATTTGGAAGTATAAGTCCAGATGGTGTTTGTTTCAAAGCTGCACTTCACAGTTCTGCAGTGGAAGTGAATGCTAAGGAGCCATGTGTTGACTTTGTTTAAGGACAGTGGCAACAAAAGTGGCATTACATCAGACTAACTCTGAAGCCCTGGGCTGAGGTCAAAGGTTTAACATTCATTAACATAACCTCTTCTTCTTGAATATTTGAATTTTTTACTTATGTTTTATTTATGTAGTATAGCACTAAAGTTTTTAAATATTTATTATACGCCTTATAAAAAACCCACTATAAATACCCACTTTTACAGAAATATTTTTAAAAAAGTAATAATGATTATACCATGATACTGCGAAACTACCAGGATCTTAAATTACAGTGATGCAAAATCTTTTATCATACCACCCAGCGCTATGTCTGATAAAAGCTTTCCAGCAGATGTTAAACTGGATGTATTGAGAGCGGGCGCGTGTCAAAGAAGTCAAGAGGGAAGGTATTGTCGTTGGATCTAGGTCTTGACCACAGTTTGCAGTTAATTCAAAGTCTGTTAAACAGAGGAAATCTGTTGGGTTAGCAGTTTTGAAACGCCTCCAAACCGCTGAAGCTTTGCACTTAGATTCCTTCTATGCTACGTTAGCTCTTTAGATAGCGCCCGTACACTGCTTCTGACTTGTGGTGTAGTGTAAACAGCAAACGACAGAACTGAATATATAGGCCACATTTATCTACCTGATCCTGCTGTTTGGGTCAGGGTGGGACCAAGATAAGGTCATCCTATTGTGTTGCAGCTGTCTCATATCTGGAGTTCTCTGAAAGGCTAAAATGTGGGTTATGAAGAAAATCATTTGGAGCATGGGAGAGGCTGTAATGTGTGAAGGTTACCTTGAGTTTGTTTACACTGATGTTCAAGTATGAAGTCTTTAGCCTGACAGATAACGAGCTGCTTTGTTATTGTTTTTTGATATAAATCTGTTGCCTCGGTTTGTACGGCATAGTAACCTGAATGAATGGCACTGTAACAATATCAGGCTAAGGCTGACTAACTGCTATGTATGTCAGAAATAATGATGGAGACGTTTATGTTGAATTTGAAGTGAATTCTGCAAAGTATGAGCTAGATCTAGTCAGCAAAACAGACTCTCAAACCTTCATTGAAGCGCTCTAATAAGCATCCAGCAGTCACGCACGCATGCATCCATTGGCTGCAGTCAGCTTCGATAACCAGCATAGTGCTGCAGCAAAGATGCAACCAGGGCTGGGTGATATGGCAAGAAAAACTTTTTTTCAGTGTGCTTCAGAGGGTGAAGATCAAATGCCATATGTTGCAAACCTTAACATAGCTTGATATAAAAGTAACAAAAAATATAAATTGTGGACTGTGCACTTGCATGGTGACATGCTACCAGCTCAGCCTTTTCCTTTAAAGAGGAGACATCATGCTTTTAAATACTTCCTTTTCATATGTAAATCATTCACTTGTGGTCTGTATAAAGTAGAACTGCAATGCTTTGGTCTGAATTCCTCGTTATTGTAGCTCCACAGACCCCTCGTTTACCCCTGTTCTGAGGCGCGTCTTAGAGCAACTTGTTTTGGTGTGGTCTCTTTAAATGTGAATGAGACATTTCACGCCGATGCTGGGGGGTGATATAAGGAATTGTGTGGGTTAATACACCCAGCAACCGAACATTTTGACTTGTCTACTTGCAACTTCGGCATAACTGAACTTGGACTAGAAAATTGCTGCGAGAAAAAAATGGCAGATTCACGAAATTGGTTAGCTGGAAGTCCGTGACCTTGTTTAGCAGTTCCACAGCAAATACTGGGACGTAATAGACAAGAAAAAATAATAGGGAATAGAGAAAACTGAACAGACTGAAAAATATGACCCCAAAAAGAATATAAAAATATCTACGCAGCACCAGGAGAGAATAAATCAAAAATTTCTGCATTCCTAGACACTCAAAGCACATAAAAATGTATTTAAGGGCTAAAAAAGTGGATTTTGCGTGACATGTCCCTTTTAAGAGGATGACTTTGTTGGCCCTTAATGTGGAAATGTGTGTCAGAAGTACCTTTACCAGCATGAAGCCACGGCCACTGTGAAGTCATCACTGTAGTTGGGTCCAGAGAGCAAAGACAATTTACTAGCTATGAGTCAGGCTAGATTAAATGGGATATACTCACACTAGTTGTGGTTTCCTTGTACTGTGCTAGAGTTCACCCCTCCCAATCCCCCTATAGGCCTGCCTTCACACAATGTGTAACAATCTGGGCCCCCAAATACACTTCAATGTTTCTCAGCATCTCAATTCCTAACTCTTCTCGCTTTTATGCACACAAGCTTTTGAAAAGCACTGCTGCAGAGCATAAAAAGATTCGAGATTTTATACGTTTCTGGGCTAAATTGGGGCTTTTTGGTGGGGACTGCTATCCCTTTACGTGCCTTGTAGATTTATTAACACTGATTTTCATGGAGGCAGAAGGGTTGGAGCTCGGTGCTTGGGCTTGGTTAGTGATTACATGCATACTGTGAGGCAGCCCACTACACAGCGGTTACACTAGACAGACAAATTGAAATCGAGGGGTAAAAATGTGCTCAGGCTCATTATGAATCAGCTAGTGTAAGTACACAGTTTAAGAGTTTCTGCCTTTCACAGTTAGAGAATTTAATCTTCCACTATTGAGCGTATTATTTAATATTATGAATGTCATTTCTTGTATGTGATATAGCATGTGAAAAGATAAGTCCAAAATTTTTATTTTTTTTTATTATGTTTCCTAAACTTTTAAAACTACTAGATTAACCTGCAAAACAGATTTCATTAGTCTTCAATATTTTTAACTTGAAGAGATGGTGTAGTAACAACACTAATAGTCGCTTGTAGCATGTTCATAAATTATTAAACCTCTGATTTTAAAAACTCCACTAGGTTTAAAAGAACCCATCGATCAGTTACAATCCACACAGCAGTATAACCACAGGCTGAAGACGCCAGTGCAAATTTCACTGGCTGACTGACCAGGTCACACCCTTAGGCATGTGCAACTGTGCTGAGTGGTGGTTTTCCCCTCATAGCTGAGAGGTTTACAGGATCAGGGTTTGGGGCAAAATGGTCAATATTTGCAATTTATGCATCCAAAACTTTTCAATCAACCACATTTTTCAGACTGTTTTGAGAGATGTTTGCAGGTAGTTAAGACAAGAAACACTCTAAATATTGAAATCTTTTAATTCTTGCTTGCATTGTTGTTTGGCTGTTTTTGTGTGCAGTGTCTGCATGCTGCATCATATCTATAAAAACACTATAGACTATATCAATATCTGTGATTGCTCCCTCCCCACAAAATGCCAGGTGACCTTCATTTGTTAAAAAGACCAGGCACGCAAAAGAGCTTCATGTCTTCACTGATCAAAGCCAGGAGGCTCGCTCCTCCTATGACGAAGTCATTTATTATGGTTTATGTGTGAGAGCAATGGCAGTTTGAATTTACACAGATTAAGCACTGGTTGAGAAGCTTTTCACAAACTCAGAGACATCATGATTGCCACTCCACACTTTGCCAAACCAGCACAGAGCTCATAAATGTAGACCCACATATATTTTAATACATCATATTACTTTTTCTTGCAATGTGGTTAATTTTGTGGAAGTCCTAAGTGTCAATATTTCTATCACACACATGCAGGGTGTCTAAACAGACTGACTACTTTGAGTGGTGGTGGTGGTGGTTAACCTAATAAATGAATGAGGGTCAAGTGTCTGAAGTTGCAGTGAAGAAGAAATGACTCTCAAAAAGAGGGAGAAAAAACAGCGAATGTTGTCTTGACAGTTGTGTTGGGCAAAGGTTTAACATTATCTATACAAATATTGCGTAAGAGCTAATTAAAGCCATTGATTAGATTCTCTCATAGTCAAGTCATATTCTAAATTAAATTATTACTTGGAGTTGAGTGTGCAGAGACTGTGTTTGTTTTATTTTTGTTTTTATTGTTTCAAAGTGCTGCTGTTGTAAGGTCTCAAGATTGCGACAAAAGCACTTTCTGGATCAGCAGTTTTATTGAAGCATAATTGTTTCTAGCAATTATTCTGCTGTGTACTTTTTAGAGTTGAAACCCTTTCATTTTCTGTCTGGGGTTCCCTTGTTGCTCTGTGTGTGTGGGGTGGGTGGGTGGGGGACGGATCAAAGGAGCTTGCTTTCATAGTGCAGCTACCACTAGAAACGCCAGTCTATTACAGTTACATCCTCAGATTTGGTTCCTACCCCTTTGTTATGTCTTGGCAGTTACTTGTGCTGTCTTTTACAGGAGTTTTGACCCCATTATTTTTGCACTCTAACCTTATACAGCCAAGTTCCAGTTTAAAGAGATCGGGGCTGGTCTCATTCCACATTAACCAGAGACATCACTGATATAAGATATTAGTGCTTTATATGAAAATGCTTGCAACAATGCATGAAGTACTTAAAATTAAATGTTAATTTAAAGTAATATAGTAATTTAAAATATAACACACAAAAACCCACTGAAAACACAATGGAATAAAAGTGTCACAAACTACAGTGTCCATTTAGTTTCACATTAAAAGATGAGCAGTGACAGATAAATGCACATCCCATACTGAGATTTTAAGATCTAAGGCTCTCACAGGACAGTTTATTTCTACACTAAAGCAGTCAGAGGCATCTGGACACAGAAAATAGTGGGCATAGAAAATCACAGTAAGTCATTAGCCAACGCTTACAGCAATATCATTGCTTGGTCCTACCCAGAAGGCAAGTCATTTTCCCTGAAATGGTATGAATGGTTTTGTGACTTATTGTTGGACAGCTTATACTTTGATATACTTGTTCACCTCACTGCAGGTAAATGGCTGCAAAAATGAGTAATGCTAGAATGGTGTTAATGCCAGTTATATTTGGTATGTACGCTTATCCTGATGTGTTTTTTTTTTTTTTTTTTTTTATAAAGTTTAACAAGCTGGAAGAAAGATTGTTGTACGTGTAAACATGGCAGAGTTGTGGGTGGAGCTGAGTAGGAACAAGTGTTTGTGTAAATACACTGAAGAAGGTCTTTATGATGTTGTGACTGAAATTCTTGACTCAGTCTCTGCTTCCTGCTCTCAGTTTAAGTATTTTTATGTAGAGATTATACAAAGAGGGGAATTGGAGACAGATATATAACCTATTTATTTCTGTTTAGCGAGTGAAGTGTTCTCTGAGAGGGGGGGGGGGGTGGTGATGGAGTAAAACATTAATGATCAACTTCCTTGACCTGTTTCCCTGTCCATATGAGACTGTTGTGAAATCCTTGTCTGAAAGTGGTACTAAGTTTAGCTCGAGTCACAGACCCAGTGGTGTCACAGACCTTAAGCAGTGAAGCTCTCCTGTGCCTGGCTAATGGATTGGTTGAAGCTGAGGCAGAAAAGTTCAAAGTCAACTTCTTTTCTCTTTTCCTCACCTTTCTTGCTTCGTTTTTACTCATGCCTGCAAAATGTACACCACTACTCCTCTCACACATGGTTTGCTGGTTTGGAAATGCTTGTCCTTTTCTCTCTTGAGAGATCTTCCACTGTAGGGCATTAGCAAAAGCAGTTGTTTTCATATTGCTGCTGCTTGCCTCTCACATTGGCTTTTCTTCTGTTTCATGACAACACAGGTGCAGACTTTCTCTCTCTCATGGCATTTTTTCTTCCTAGTGTTTTTCTCTCTTGCTGGCCACTGTTCCTAACACAGCAGTTTCTCTAATGGTCACTGCCTCTTACCCATCTATAATTCACACAGGATGAGACATTTTTCTCCATGCGTTAACAGTCTGAACCTTTGACTCGTATACACTACTGATCAAAAGTTTGGGTGTGCGTGGAAATGTCCTTTTTTCTTTTTTTTTTTTAATAATAAAAATAAAAGTATTTAAATGAGCAGTGAGAATGCAGGACAATTGGATACTTTATGTTCAGAATCTAAGTTTGAGGTATTTGAATCGGAAAAGAACATTTGTGAGAAGCATACCAAAGAAAATGCAAGATGAGTGCTTTACACCATTTTTGAAACATGGTGGAGGGAAATGAAAAACTGAGGCACCAATGATGTTGCTGGTAGTCGGGCCCATTGAGCTTTTATAAGGAATAGCTAGTCTGTGGAACATACAAGAAGTGCACATTAACATTAAACTAATTTAATTTGCGGGATGTTTCAGAATGATTGTGCAAATTAGCTCAGCAAACTGACAGCTGCAATGGCAAACGTCTGCAAGGCTATCTTTCCGGCATAATTATGCTCGGTAAATGTCAGAATTTCTAACCTCATTAGTGTGTTGACTGTATTTTGTCTTCACATTGGAGCTCATTTAATGAGTTTTCATGAAAACTGTGAAATATTTCTGGTTGACCCCCCCAACTTTTGAGCCTTAGTTTATACAACAGCTTTATTCACTGGCATTGTTGTTCTGCACACAAAGCAGACATTGTGCACAGTACTCTGCAAAAGTCTTGAGTCACCCATTATTTCTTTATATTTTGCTTCCAAGGAGCCAGATTTTGGAACTTTTAAAGTGGTCTTGAGCAATAGTTCACCAGGCTTTCTGAAAATCTTTTGAAGATTTTTCTTTGGACATTGGCTGTGATTTTTCAGAGAGGTACAACAGTGTCTACAGCTGTCTATAAAACACAGTGGAGGCTAGGGCTGGGCGATAAAACGATAATGATATGTATCGCGATAGACACGTATCAATATCAATAGAAAATGCGCTCGATAGAACGTTCGATATGTTTTTTTCATTGGAATAAACCAGAGCAAAGTTTCCGCTTTAAATGCACCCGCTTGTGAAGCAAGATTGGTTGGTCGGTCCTCTGGTGCCTAGCAACGTATGGAATGACACGCTAATAGCCAATCATGGAGCAGTATCAAACTTGGTTGCGCCACCTCGTTATCTCGTGTCCGCCCTCTTGTTTGTGTAACTTTCTTGAACCGGCATGGTGTGAGACGCACGGTGAAAAGTGAGCGTGACAGCGAGCGAATAAAAAAGGAAAAGTCAGCTCACCGGTATGGCAGTTTTTCAGATTTTTTCAGTCGGACCGTACTCAGACCAGTGTTGTCGGCAAATTGTGCAGGACTGTCGTCCCCACCAAGACCGGCAATATGACTGACTTGTTTTACCACCTTAGCCGATCCCACCCTTTGGAGCACAGCCGAGTTCGACAGCAACCAGCATCTACTGTTAGGAATAACT
>JAVDPK010002242.1:847178-866262 GCA_034780415.1 Cichlasoma orientale | reverse complement strand
ATTCAATAATTATCGATATCGACCGATATGAAGTACTTATATCGTGATACAGTTTTTAGCCATATCGCCCAGCCCTAGTGGAGGCTCTGTCATTGTTTGGGGCTGCATTTCAACCAGTGGTGTTGGAGCTTGTCAGAATCGATGGAATTATGAATGCAGAAAATTATCATTAGATTTTTGATGCAGTACTGCCTGGAAAGCATCTGATTGGCAACGGCTTCATTACACACTGCCAATGCAGTAAAGGCATATATGGATAGAAAAAAAAGTCACAATGGAACACCATCAGTCATGGATTGGCCTCCCCAGACCTCAGCATTATTAAAGCGGTGTGGGATCATCTTGACAGAGAATATAATAAAAGGCAGCCAATATCCAAAGAAGGGCTTTGAATGTCCTTCAATAATCCTGGAGAGCCATTTCTACTTAAAGAAATTATGAGAAGACTTGAATAAAGCTTTGAGGAATAAAGGTGGTCATACCAAATATTGACTTTCAAGCTCATTAAACTTGTACAAACTATTTTTCATGTTTGCACATGCTTCAATAAATCACTGCACCCATTTCCCATTTTCCTAGCAAAATGTAAAGAAATGAGGCTGACTCGAGACTTTTGCACTGTATTGTAGACACTCCCATTGTTCCCTAGTGCATATTATGTTCCTTGCTGTTTGATAAAGGACTTGTAAATCCTAGGCGGTGCATTGGAATTAGTAAAAAAGATGTATTAAGCCATATTAACAAATGCTTGTGTGTGTTTTCTGTGTGATTTTTATTTATTTTTATTATTATTACATTTTTTTTTCCTCTTTGTGTATGCTGCTACTAACCCTGGATTGGATTTGCTGGACTGGACTTGCTTCTTCATCTGGTCTGGTGTGGTTGTGCTCCCCTGTGGTTTGCATTGCCCTATGCACCTCTGCCCTTTTGGTGTTCGGCAGGCATCGGTAAATTGTCCACTGCCGATGGTAAAGCTTTTGCAGACCCCGAGGTGCTACGCAGACTGACGTCATCCGTGAGTTGTGCCCTGGACGAGGCCGCAGCTGCCCTAACCAGGATGAGAGCTGAAAACACACTCAATGCCGGCCAAGCCGACAAGTATGTATCTCGCTCACACTATCGGCTCACTCTCTGCTGCATATACATTATGCGTGTATGTGTTTGTGCTGCCTTGGGTGTATGTGTGTTCACCTGCCACAGTGGCAGTAATTGTAGCAGTCTGGTTATTTTCAGCCGTAGTTTAGCAGAGGCGTGTTCAGATGGGGATGTCAACGCCGTACGCAAATTGCTGGATGAGGGCCGGAGCGTCAATGAACACACAGAGGAAGGGGAGAGCCTGCTGTGCCTCGCTTGCTCGGCTGGCTATTATGAACTTGCACAGGTATGGAAGAGGATAGGTTGGTGTCCTGATTAAATTACTGCTAAATAGTTAAGGGGATATTTTCCATTGATGAGCCTGTGTATGTGTTCCCTAACCTTATAGTTTTCTTTTATCTTTCATCCTTAGGTTTTGTTGGCTATGCATGCCAATGTGGAGGACAGGGGCATCAAGGGGGACATAACGCCACTCATGGCTGCTGCCAGTGGAGGCTATGTGGACATTGTCAAACTACTTCTTGTCCATGGGGCAGATGTCAACGCACAGTCCTCTACTGGTAAGACTATCTTAACTTCTCCAATCGTGGCTCGTCCCTTTTTGATGCGACTCTGCAAATCTCTAATCTTGCTTCTGTTTTTCAGGAAACACAGCTTTGACGTATGCATGTGCCGGTGGCTTCGTGGACGTTGTGAAGGTGCTGCTGAAAGAGGGTGCTAACATTGAGGACCACAACGAGAACGGACACACACCTCTTATGGAGGCGGCCAGTGCTGGCCACGTAGAGGTGGCCAGGGTACTTTTGGAGTATGGCGCTGGCATCAACACACACTCCAACGAGTTCAAGGAGAGTGCTCTCACGCTTGCGTGCTACAAAGGTCAGTACTTAAGTATGGTACTCGTGTCCTGTTGGTTAGTTTTACGTTTAAGGTTTATTTTTAGAAAGGGCTGGGTACAATCATTCCCTTTTTTTCCCCCTTTAAGTGTTATACATTTGAACACCCTCTTTACTAAGACTTTGTTATTGGCAGTTAAGTGTTAAAATAAAGCTCTGACATAAGTGCTGTCAGCTAGCTTTTTAATTGTAATAAAATGGTTTTAAATAAGTGTACATTTTAAGATCAGTAACAATGGCATGCCCTCAGACTCCCCTCAACCAAGCTAACTGGCTGTTTTTCACCCAGTGCCTGGCTACTCCCATAACCTTGTCCAAAGGCCTGTAAAAGATTAATTACATTGATTTTTGTTTGTCCTCTACAGGTCACTTGGATATGGTGCGCTTTCTCTTGGAGGCTGGAGCAGACCAGGAACACAAAACAGACGAGATGCACACGGCGCTGATGGAGGCCTGCATGGTAAGCATCTGACCTAAAACCTCACTTCACATTTCACACCCCAAACCACTTGTTTTAAGTTCAGATTTCCTTTGTATTTGTAATTGTAATTATCTTTGAAGCAAATGGTGGATTTGTTTTAGTAAGCCGTCAACATTTAACCCTTTAACAGCGGACGATTGGTGCCGATACACCTGTTTTCTTTCCCCTCCTTGCCGTGAACAGCTGGTTAACACCGAGCATATCACCACTGAGACGTCTGATCAAACACACTTTAAATTACTGTAATTATGTGACAGTTCGTCCCATCAGAAAAATTTAAATGGTTTCTGAAAGCTGAGAAATTGCGCTACACACCCAACATAGGGTAATTAGTAAAACGGTAATTGTTGCCTGAGATAAAGGGTTAAGTCATCAGCATAATCAAGATTTAACAGCATTATTTATCTATATAGTGTCTCAGTGCAGCTCAGACATAATAAACATTCAAATTTATTTAAAATAAGCCATAAGCCATTTTATAAGCTCAGAAAACATTACGTCAGAAGTATAATGGCAGCTCTTATTCAGTGTCTACACCCAGCCGTTGATGGCTCTGTTAATTGGGTACTTGCATGCTTAAACAGGGAGGAAGTGGACTGAAAGCAGCATTTTAATAATTTCAACCTTCTCACCCACTGCTAATTGGTTTTTATCTTGTTTCCAGACCAGTCCACCCAAATAATGGGGAAGAGATGTGCAGTTTTCAGATGAACATTCACTATTAAAAATGTAGCAGTGCAATTAGGTTTTAGATATCTTTTCTATCACTTTGTTAAAATCTTTCTTTTTTTCTTCTTTTTTTTTATTAAATTAAAACACACTTTTTCAGATTATGTTTTGGATTCGTGCAGGATGTAATTTGGCTTGACGGGAAATTGATACATATATTTATTCAGGTGCTTATCTCTATATTCTCTGTGTGTCTCGCTGTCCCAGGATGGCCATGTGGAGGTGGCACGGCTGCTGTTGGACAGCGGCGCACAAGTCAACATGCCAGCTGATTCCTTTGAGTCGCCCCTTACCCTGGCAGCTTGTGGAGGACATGTGGAGTTGGCAGCCTTGCTCATAGAGAGAGGTGCCAACTTGGAGGAGGTATGCAAAGAAAAACCACACCATAAAATTCTAGTGTTTTAATTCTGGAGTTGTATCAAAAAGTGTCTGTACTTTTGTACAAGTGTTTGTTTCCAAAATTGGAAAACAAACAGCTAATTATTCACTGTTGTTAAAAATGTAAATAATATTAATATAACTGACTTAAATACAGTTGGATGAAAATTTTCCTCCCCACAGGTTCCGTAGATCGCAAGTCAGACTTGTTCCTATAGCATAATAATCTTGCCATGAGACATACTCGCCCTTATGTTTTCTTATGTGCTGATGCTTCTGTTTGTGTCCAGGTTAATGATGAGGGCTACACTCCTCTAATGGAGGCAGCTAGGGAGGGACACGAGGAGATGGTAGCACTGCTGCTGGCTCAAGGTAGCAGCCTTTGTTCGTACATCTGGGAAATGGAACCGCTGTGAAATGCCATAACAAAAAATACATTTATTGACATGATCATGGTTGGTTATTATATTTTGCCATTTTAAAAACCAAGCCATCCACCAATAACAAAGCTGCTGTTGCTCTGCCATCTAGGTGCTAACATCAATGCCCAAACAGAGGAGACCCAGGAGACCGCATTGACTCTTGCATGTTGTGGAGGCTTCTTGGAAGTGGCGGACTTCCTCATTAAAGCAGGAGCAGACATTGAGCTGGGCTGCTCTACGCCACTTATGGAAGCTGCACAAGAAGGCCATCTGGAATTGGTGAAATACCTGTTGGCTGCAGGTGAGCACAGAAAATGAAAGGAGGATGCTACAGTGATAGTAGAAAGAAAAAAAAGACGTATAAAAATGTCTTAGCCCACTGAGTTCACCCTCCTGTAACTTTTCCTCATTCAGGAGCAAACGTTCATGCCACAACGGCAACTGGCGATACAGCTCTGACGTACGCGTGTGAGAACGGACACACTGATGTGGCAGATGTGCTGTTGCAGGCTGGAGCCAATTTGGTACACCATACTTTTAAATCCCTTTACTCACTTATGATTGGCTCTGCTTCTTTTTTTTTTTATATATGCATCGGTTTAAGTGACAGCAGAGCAAGAAAAGATGTGTAATAAAGTCTTTTATGGGCTAATATATGTTGATTGAACTGAACATATTCTATTGTGTGAAGCAAGACCTTTACCTTGTAGAGCATCTACAGCAGCAGTTTTCTGCTAGCTTGTTTTCTTGATGAATACAAATTGTAGCCTTTTAGTTTCACTTCTGTGCTGAACTCAACAAATCTATCTTCATCTTTGTCCTCTAGGAGCATGAGTCTGAAGGGGGGCGGACGCCCTTAATGAAGGCAGCAAGGGCAGGACATCTTTGTACAGTACAGTTTCTTATCAGCAAAGGTGTGTAATTGACTACCTCTTTGGTGTAAATACAAGTATTTAAGAAACATTTCCTTTTTGTAAACCTAACCCACTATAGTGTTACTTGATTACATTTCAAGAAAATGAAGATTGTTTATACATGTTAAAAATTTGCTCTTTAGTTGTGCACGTTTGACACTTAAACTATTCTGACACTTTTCCTTATCTTTGTCCTCTTTGAAAGGCCAATTTTGAGTATGGTTGGACTCCTAAAAGTACATATATTACCTTTTGAGTAAGAAACACGAACCCTTTGTTTTCTTTGAGTTATTCCTCATGTTTTCTTAGTTAGCGCTCTTTCCATTTTCTCTCAATCACATTTACCGTCAGCGTTTGACTTCATTGTTTCTGTATGGCAGATGTAAAGTAGCTTTTACATCCAGGGAAAGGCAGTTGTATAGGGGGGAAAATGGTAATTTATTGCAGGGTTCAGAAGCTTAAAATGTAGCTGAAAATTTGGCTTTTTACAACATTTTAACAGGGAGATAGCAAATCTAATAAATAAAAAAATGATAATCTGTAAGCAGTGTATTTTCCACTGATGCACTTAACATAACAAGTGTTAAGGCCAGCATTAACAGGTGAATTGTTGTTCACTGCAATAAAGTTCTTGTGATCCATACTGTTGAACATACTTGGTTGTAGCCTGGTTATGTTATCATTACTTTTATAAGGGGTGAATTCATGTCTTTATCTGTTTTCTCCTGTTTAGGTGCTAATGTGAACAGAGCCACTGCCAATAACGATCACACAGTGGTTTCTTTGGCCTGTGCTGGAGGACATCTGGCTGTGGTTGAGCTGTTGCTGGCACACGGAGCAGATCCTACACACAGACTCAAAGTAATGGACACAGTCTGGATTAACACCAGCTGCTTTCTTAATAAGAATAATTACGTTCATCTGCATGTTTATTAATAACTCTGTGAAAAACCATGTGATGTTTTCTCTTTGTAGGATGGTTCAACCATGTTGATAGAAGCTGCTAAGGGAGGCCACACCAATGTAGTTTCCTACCTGTTGGACTACCCCAACAACATTCTGTCTGTCCCAGCCCCTGACCTTTCGCAGCTCACCCCCCCATCTCAAGATGCCTCTCAGGTATATATATATATTTTTTTAAATGACATTTTTGCATGCATGGCTGTTCTTCATTGCTTTAACCCAAAATGTCCTCTGTCATAACAGGTTCCTCGTGTCCCATTCCAAGCTCTCGCCATGGTTGTGCCCCCTCAGGAGCCAGACAGACCTCCATCAAACATTGCTACACCCCCACCTGTCTCCAGCAAAGGTAAACACTGCAATGAGCACTCTTTCACAAGCAGTGTACTCACAAAATGCAGTTGCAGACTTCACTGAGCTGCTCGTGTATAAATCACAACTTCTCTCATCTCCTTTGTCCAAATTCAGGCGTGTCCAAACAGAGACAAGCAGCCCTTCAGCCCGGTGTCCCCACCTCTGTTGGCCGGGGACCTGAAGCAGAGCCTCTGCCACCCTTCCATTTGTGCCAGCCGCTAGAGTGCATTGTGGAGGAGACGGAGGGAAAGCTGAATGAGCTGGGCCAGAGAATTAGCGCCATTGAGAAGGCCCAGCTACAGTCGCTAGAACTCATTCAGGGGGAGCCGCTCACCAAAGACAAGATTGAGGAGCTGAAGAAGAGCCGAGAGGAGCAGGTATAATCCATCATCCACTTAAGATCATTTTGATCTTAAGTTAGGTAGCCTTTAGCTTTTAAGCTAATTTATGCTTAAGTGCTTTTTTTGTATGTATAGCACCATATCACAAGTTAGTCAAACCAGGATGTGGCTCTAACTTAGGTTCAGAAGAAGAAGAAAATCTTGAAGGAGCTGCAGAAGGTGGAGCGCCAACTGCAGTTGAAAACACAGCAACAGTTCACCAAAGAGTACATGGAGGCAAAGGGCTTAAAGGAGGAGCAGGAGGCTGGACAGAGCCAGGGTCCGGGCCCGGGGCCTGGAAGTACATCGTCTGCTCCAGGGCCCCTTCTAACCACACCGGGAGTACACAGTGGCTCTGACAAGGACAAAGAGACAAATAAAGATGGGGAACGGGATGAACAGCCGGAGGACGATGTAGAAGAGGTGAATTTTGTATAGCTTTTGTTTTAATAAAAAAAAAAAAAAAATGTTGGTTCCCTGGATGGGTGTTTATAGACCCTAGAGACTTAAGGTGCTCTTTGTACACTTTCAGGATGAGGAAGATGATGATGATGAAGAAGGCTCAGAGGAAGAAGCAGATGGAGAAGAGGATGATTACCCCAAGCTTCCTCAGGTGGGCACAATCCTCTACAGGGATGGGCCACAGCTGCCACAGCAGCCTCCTCTTCCCCCTTCGCCACAGACCCAGCCCCAGCCGCCTCCTCCGCCTCTTCAGACAGCCTTCGTCCCCATCCAACCTCTGCCAGACTACAACCCTGCAGACTACCCAGGAAGTACCAGTCCAGAGCTGCAGAGGGTACTAGTAGGGCAGCAGATGTTAGGCCAGCAGCAGCAGGGTCAGGGTCAGCAGCTGGCTGGGTTAGGCCCTGGAATGATACCTCAACAGGCTCCAAATGGGCTCATGGTAGCTACACCTGCACAGACGCTCACAGACACACTGGACGACATCATGGCAGGCAAGTGCTTCGACGTTTAACTGCTTATAACTAACTGAAAATGAGACTGTGGTCTACAACTTTTTTCCCTTTTTTGGCTTACATTTTTTTTTCCCCCTCTCTTGCAGCTGTGAGCAGCCGCGTGCCCATGCTGAACACTACAACTTCACCCACACCCCTTTCCCAGCCACCCACACAGACGCCTGCAAACATCGCCTCTCCCCCTTCAGTCCTACCCCTCTACCCGTCTGTTGACATAGACGCACACGTAAGCCATTTTTGTCATGACGGTTAATCGTATTACTGATAGTGCAAGTCAGTACATTTCTGGACAAAGTAACTTACCCTGAGATGTTGTTTTGCCTCATAGACGGAGAGTAATCATGACACAGCCCTGACGCTGGCATGTGCAGGAGGACACGAGGAGCTTGTGTCTGTCCTGATTGCACGGGGAGCCAATATTGAGCACCGGGATAAAAAAGGTATCTTAGAATGATGACTGAAAAGAGCTCATGAAAAAGACTCCTAATAGTATTATGACAATCTGAAGGATTGAGTTGGATTTTAATTCAGAGTAGTTTTTATATAACAAAAGAATAAAGTTCATTATTTCTCTTTTCTCCGCAGGCTTTACTCCACTGATCCTGGCTGCCACTGCTGGCCATGTAGGTGTGGTTGAGGTACTCCTGGACAAAGGGGGTGACATTGAGGCTCAATCAGAGAGAACCAAAGACACACCCCTTTCCCTGGCCTGCTCTGGGGGACGCCAGGAGGTGAACACCGTCTCTCAGTTTACCCTCACAGTCGTGACATTTCTGTAGTCCTGGTTTTAACTTGATTATCATTTACGTTGGAAAGGTTGTTGAGTTGCTGCTGCTGCGGGGAGCCAATAAGGAACACCGCAATGTCTCAGACTACACACCTCTCAGCCTGGCTGCTTCTGGGGGTTACGTCAACATCATCAAAATACTCCTTAATGCTGGTGCCGAGATTAACTCCAGGTGAGCAACCACCACTGCAGTATACTATTTGGGCTACAAACCCTTGCATAGATATCACCTTCTCTGATGCCAAATTGCAATGAATACGTATTATATAATGAATGATACTTATAAGTTATTGCTTTGTTTAATCAAACCTAGTAGCATACATATAACATTCACACTGTTTTATGCTTTTTTCCGTTTCTAAAGACTTAATTTTACTTCTTTCAGGACTGGCAGTAAGCTGGGCATCTCTCCCCTGATGCTGGCAGCTATGAATGGGCACGTGCCAGCAGTGAAGCTGTTGCTGGATATGGGTTCAGACATCAATGCCCAGATTGAGACCAACAGAAACACAGCTTTGACTCTAGCCTGCTTTCAGGGGCGGGCTGAGGTTGTCAGTCTGCTGCTAGATCGCAAGGCCAACGTAGAGCATCGTGCTAAGGTGAGAACTCATGATCACATATAGTTAGACACAGCGGCCACAGTCAAATATTCAAATTTTCTTAGGAAACTGTGCACCACACCATTTTCTTAAATTCTTAAAAATTCTTCTGTTTCTTGATCTCATGACATTTGGTAAGATGGTGAAAGTGGGCAGGAAGCAATGTTTTTAGTTGTTAGACTGCACCCATGCTCTTCCACGCACCTCATTCGTTGCACACACATCCATCCTTTTACAGAGCTTTACATAATGATGCGTGCTGGCTACACAGCCTATTATTAATTGTACGACCTCAAGTCTCCTCTGGAAACGGTGCGAGCATGATGATAGCCACTATGCTTTTTTTTTTTTTTTTTTTTTTTTTTTTGTCAGTTAGCACCTCAACATGCTCTACGGATGAGTGACATCCAGAGTTTGACGAATGTTAGCAAACAACTTAATGACACAACTAATTAAGAACTGTATTGATTGCGCAGACAGGAGACATCCTCCTCAGACAGACTGCCTTGGCAGTAATTTAATGATTGCAGGATTGAATCATGAGGAAAATGTAGGCAGTGCCTCTGCCTCAAACTAGTTTCACACTTTAAAATGGAGGCTATATAATGCAAACAGTGTTTTTATCCTTTTCACTTACCCACTCACCCTCTTAGTAACACACTGCGTGCTTTAAACAGACCGGCCTTACTCCTCTGATGGAAGCAGCCTCAGGAGGTTATGCAGAGGTGGGCCGAGTGCTGCTGGACAAAGGTGCCGACGTCAACGCCCCCCCAGTTCCTTCATCCCGAGACACTGCTCTCACAATTGCTGCCGACAAGGGCCACTACAAGTTTTGTGAGCTTCTCATCAACAGGTGAGGGGTGTTTTTAGGCATTTCTGTAGAACTATATTTCAGTTTCTGAATTAAATCTCGCTGGTTCTTTTCAGTGAATTCGTTTAGTTTTGCGGAAGCTTCTGCATTGCTGGGTTCACTGAAACTACTGATTGAATGCCAGCTGTGTATTTCTTATTCACATGACGCACATGTTTTAAGTCATACACTTGCTGATTTATTTTTTTCCTTTTTAAAAAAACGGATGTTTGCCATAACTTGTTTCCTGTCTTCCAGCCTCATTAGCTAAGTGGCTTTCATTGACTAGTGAAAGCAATAATTCTTTTTTTTTTTTTTTAAAGGGGTGCACACATTGACGTACGAAACAAGAAAGGGAACACTCCCCTCTGGCTGGCAGCAAACGGTGGTCATTTTGATGTGGTCCAGCTGCTGGTGCATGCCAGTGCTGATGTGGATGCAGCCGACAACCGAAAGATTACCCCACTTATGGCTGCTTTTCGCAAGGTGCGCAGTAGAATAAAATCCAACAAAGTTGCTGTGTCCTGCTGCACTTTACTAACACTTTACTTAAATTTTCAGGGTCATGTGAAGGTGGTGCAGTATCTTGTGAAGGAGGTCAACCAGTTCCCATCAGATATTGAGTGCATGAGATATATTGCCACCATTGCTGATAAGGTTGGTATTGTTTGCATTTCAGTCTCTAGTTGCCTACAGCTGCTAAATTGACAGAAATGTACAGAGCTAAAACTCGAGGTGTGTCCTGCAGGAGCTGTTGAAGAAGTGTCACCAATGCATGGAGACCATTGTCAAAGCTAAAGACCAGCAGGCTGCAGAGGCCAACAAGAACGCTAGCATTCTCCTCAAGGAGTTAGACTTGGAGAAGGTAATTTCAGACTGTTTTAGGCAGTTAAAGCATTTTGAGTACAAGGCAGAGGGGAAAAAACAATTGTCACTGTGTTGCAGTCCCGAGAGGAGAGCAAGAAGCAGGCTCTGGCTGCCAAGCGTGAGAAGAGGAAGGAGAAACGCAAGAAGAAGAAGGAGGAGCAGAAGAGGAAACTGGAGGAAGAGGAGGGGCAGAAAACCAAGGAGGAGACCTCTGAGATGCAGGAGCAGAAGGAGGATTCAGCTGAAGGTATTGTTTCAAGACTTGAATATATTTTGACTGGAGTCACTTGGTCCAGTGGTTCCTAATGTCTGAATTTTACCCCTTGCCTTCTTTAGAACCAGAGGTTCCCATTGAACCTCCGAGTGCAACCACCACCACCACCATTGGTATATCTGCCACCTCCACCACTTTCACTACAGCTTTCAGTAAGAAGCGAGCGAGTGTGGCTACTACCCCAAGCACCAATCGCAAGAACAAAAAGAATAAGACCAAGGATTCTGTGCCCAATGAACCCATCATTTTGCAGGATCCACAGGTGCGCGCTGTTTTTGATTGATGGTGTTTTCATCTCTAGATTACCCTAATAAATGGGGGTGAAAAAATGACTGTGTGCATTTCTTTTTAGGTTGCACTAGCGCAGCACAAGGCTGACAAGAACAAGATCCACGGTGAGCCACGGGGTGGGGGTGGGGGAGTGACAGGCGGCAACAGTGATTCTGACCCCTTGGATAGCACCGATTGTGCCAGTGAGAGCAGCAGCAGTGGGAGCAAGAGCCAGGAGCTCAACTACCTCCCTGACCTCACTTCCTCTGCCACCTCCTCCTCCTCTTCCTCCTCATCCTCTTCTTCCTCAGCCCCCTCCTCAGGAGCAGCCCAGGCCCTCCTGCCCGGCCCAGAGAAGAGACACAGTTCTCAGCCGCAGACTGACGGCAAAGTGGACAATAAGGTCACAGTCTCCATCTCAAAACCAACGCAAAAGTGAGTCTCTAATCAAGCATGTAGATATAACAACCCATGTCTTCATTACATCCCATCATGTCTGTAAGCAAACTGTCTGGTTACAGAGTTGCAGATGCAAGCGACTCCACCTCCAACTCCCTGCCCTCCCCATTCAAGACCATGGCTCTTCCCGTCACCTCACCCAACAGTAAGCTCAGCCTGACGAGTCCAAAGAGAGGGCAGAAAAGAGAAGAAGGTTGGAAGGAGGTGGTCAGAAGGTCAGTTTAAAAGTTTGACTCCATGAGGAACACATTTTTTTCACCCCGTGTCAAAATGAGCTTTTTCTTTATTGTATAGATCTTAAGGAAAGGCATTGCTTATGCACAAAGCTAATGAATTCATGCTGTCTGATAAATTAAGACCGTTAACAGTGCAGTCACTGTAGTACAAACATTAATGCCAACATTTCACGTCGTCTTTTGAAGATCAAAGAAGCTTTCTGTGCCAGCGTCCGTTGTGTCTCGGATCATGGGTCGAGGAGGCTGCAACATAACAGCCATCCAAGACGTGACAGGAGCTCACATTGACGTGGACAAACAAAAGGACAAGAATGGAGAGAGGATGATCACCATAAGGTAAATGCAATGCCCCCTGGTGGGCTGTAAGGCCATTGCAGTTGAATTACATCAGTTTGATGTATATAGTATGCAAGGCCTGTTTTGGTTGATGGCAAAATACGAATCTGACACTTGCTGTGCAAAACATGTAGATTTACTATTGCTAGTATTTCCCTCAAGACATTCTCAGCTCACAAAGACAACTGGGGCTGAAAAGGTGGAAAAAGAGCTTAATTGTATAAGGAGTTTTTTCAAGGCACTTAGAGCAGGCAGGCAAGTGTGTTTTCAAAATAAAGGCGAGAATCATATTGTGGGTCTGAATGCGCAGACATACAGCTGCCTTTACATAATTTTTGTAGCATTCTTTTAATAGCTTATTTGTAAGCTCTGAATAAGCATATTCTGGTATTTTGTTTCAGAGGAGGCACCGAGTCTACGAGGTATGCGGTCCAGCTGATCAATGCTCTGATCCAGGACCCAGCCAAAGAGCTTGAGGATCTGATTCCCCGGAATCACATCAGAGCGCCTGGCTCTAAAACGACCTCAGCTTCTTTCACCAGTACCACGGGAGCCACCAGTGGTTCAACCACTGGGCCAAAGGCTCTAAGCTCATTGGCCACTTCCACAGGCGTCTCGTTTCAGCCTTCCTCATCCTCGTCTTCATCCTCCTCTCAGCCCGGGGGAAAGATTGGGAAAGGGCTGTCCTCAAACGTCAGGCAGCCTTTTCCAGTGTCTCTGTCCCTGGCATACACCCATCCTCAGCTGGCTCTCCTGGCTGCTCAGACCATGCACCAGATCAGACACCCTCGTCTACCCATGGCACAGTTTGGTGGCACCTTCTCTCCTGCTGCTAGCACCTGGGGACCTTTCCCGGTGCGTCCTGTGAGTCCCGGCAGCGCTAACAGCTCCCCCAAACACAGTGGAGGAACCAGTAATACGGGGCCCCAGGCCAGACCCAACTCAACTCACAGTGAGCACAGCAGCACTGCAAGCTCAGGAGCCCTGGTCACAACCACCAATACCGCCACCACCAGTGCTCCTAACACATCTGCTGCTGCAGCCTCGCCTCACACGCCTAACCCTACTCCATATAATCCCCAACCTAGTGTCGCCACGCCTTCCACCGTCAGGAAACAGCTCTTTGCCCCTGACCCCAAGCCTGCTGGTGTCACACCTGTTTCCGTTGCAGCACCTTGTAGTGCCAGCAGTACAGTACGAGGCACCGGCTCTCCCGCACATCACAGTTCCACTACAACTACAGCTAATGTTCCTCAGCAGCCAGTGGGACCCATGTCACAGCCCCCCATCCAGGCAGTTAAAACAGAGCCCAGTGCTGCTCCCCCTACTGGAAAAGACAAGTCGTCTCTGCCTGTAGAGAGCCAGTCTGTTGCTGTCAGTGAGAGTGTCAACTCTGTGGGTTTCACCACCCCTGCCATGGCTTTACCTCCCAAGACAGAGCCCCGACAGCACTTACCTCCTCCTCCCTCCTCTGTACCATCCACAGAGGCTCCACCGCCCCATCTCAACCCACAGCCTAGCTCCCACCTTCCCACAGCACCTCCTCCTGTTTTCTCGCACAATATCACACATCCCAACAGCACCGTACCCCACTTCTCTGCCCCTGCGCCCAGAGTCTCCCATCGTATGCAGCCACCAGGGCCTTATTATTCCCTTCCTGAGCAGCAGCAGACTCAGCAGCAACAGCAGTCTGTGTTTGTACCCTTCAGTGCTCATCAAGAAGTCCCGAAACAAACCCAAAACCAGACTTCCCAGCCCACAAGTTTGCCTCCACAAGCCCAGACCCAAGCTCAAGCCCAGGCTCCAGGCTCCCTTCAGGTCTCTGCTAATCTTGGGATGATGAACGGTTCTCAAATGCAGCATGTCACCGGTGCAGGCAAGCCTCAGCAGATGCCCCCTAACTTTGGTCCTGCAGGTCTCTTCAATTTCAGCAGCATCTTTGATAATAATAGCCAGGTGCGTGCAAATAAATTTTCACAGTTACAACTTTACCCTGACATTACATTTAGACTTCGAACAATGCACCATTCAGTTGTATTTTGATTGTAATCAGTTGTGCTTACCTTTGCAGGTGGGAAACAGTCAGGTATGGGGTGCATGCCATTTGCCTGCACGATCACCCCCAGAGCAGTCCTTCTCTGCCCCACAAGCGTACATGAGCATGGGCCCACTGGAGAATATGATGCCCCCACCTCCAGACAACAAAGCACCTGGCTACCGCTCCACCTCCCAGAGGATGGGCAACAGCCCCATTGGTACGACTGTCTTTTTGTTCTTTGAATCTTTTTTTTTTTGTTTCTTTGGGTTTAATAATCAGTTTTCAGGAGGAATAAAAATGGAGGTAGTAACAGTACACGTGTAACCAAATGTGGTGAATGTGAGAATATATGCTAACATGTAAGGCCTTACATTTTTTTTTATTTAGTAGTGTGACGTTTACAGTCTCCTTCCACTGTCTGTGCCCTCAGCATTGACCAGCTATGCCACCAATATCTCTGGCAGTCCTGTGTTTTTACCTGGTCATACAGCTGGCGCACCCTCATTCAGCAGACAACACTTTTCTCCTCACCCATGGAGTGCATCCACATCAGGTACCAGGATCTTTAATTCTTTTACATTTTCAGCCTTAAGGCCGTTACACACCGGACGCGTAAATTCCGTGCGAATGTTTTGTGCGTTGTTCCTGTTCTTAATGCAGCCGTTCACACCGACCGCGTTATTTCACAGAACGATTTTGCGGCATTTATTTTTCGCAAGCGAACAAACAGATTTGACCAATCAGAATGCTGCATTTAACATCATGTGAGCTCATAGCTCAAAACGCGCACCGATACACTGAATATACAGTGATGTGGGAACAGTAAAATCATACTATTTTACCTCAGACACACAGCTACAGCTGCTCCGGGTCAGTCGGCTCTTTGAAATTATTCTCTGCCTCCTCACATGTGATCCCAACTCTGCCAACAAGAACTCAAACTGCCCACTGATATCATGAAATATGCGCAATAGCGGCCGTGATGCAGCTTCAGCTGCGGGACCAAACTATGAAACTCTCCCTGCTGCTGCTTTCTTATGAGTTGGATGAACCCAGAATCAGTTTCTTCCTTCTCTTGTTTAGAAACGTCAGGGCCTCATTACATCATCGCTTAATGCCGACTTTGTTTCTTTCACAGTGCGTTTTATGAGGACGATTTATTCGCAAAAATGCAACACGTCCGGTGTGTATGTAGGTGTGTGTATGTACACGACAGGTTCACATCCGAAAGATTCGGCATTTCGTGTCGTTTTTACGCAACGCATCTGATGTGAAACGGCCTTTAGATGTAACTTTTTTTAATTTTGGTTTTTCTTTAATCCCTTTCAAATCCATTTTTCATGCTTGTAAAAAGGCACAGTGAAAATCTCCTAAATTACTGTGAAATGTTTTAACCTGGACATTTTGTCTATCCCACCAGGTGAATCTCCTGTCCCACCTCCCTCCACGGTGTCCTCCTCTGCCCTTTCCACCTCAGCGGTTGCTTCTCCTCCACAGCCTAAGCCAGGCAACTCCTCGCAACAGGATCGGAAGGTTCCCCCACCCATCGGCACAGAGCGGTTGGCCAGGATCAGGCAGACTGGGTCTGTAAACCCACCTCTGCTCACAACCAGCTACACAGCATCAGTTGGACAGGGAGGCATTTGGTCATTTGGGGTTGGCAGTGCTTCAGGTAAGAGCAAATTGGACATGTGTGAATTAAACACAACCATATATAGCAGTTGAGCCTCAATAGCTTGGATATCCAGTGATAAAATTAACAGCCTGTGTTATTATGGTACAGAGGCCATGTCTGGTTGGTCCCAGCCCTTGATGAACAGCCACATGATGCACCCACAGCTGCATGCGGAACAATCGGCCTTCTCTCAGCACCAGCCCATGGAGCAGGATGACACGGGCATCGCAAACCCTGCTAACAGCTACCACCAGCCGCAGCATTTGCCCAACAGTTACATGGATTTCCCAAAGGTAACGCAGAGCTGTAACTCTGTCAGACGTTGAACTTCTGTTTCTCTGCGTACTCCTGTTTCACCAGTTATCTGTGCATGTTTCTCCAGGGGATGCCCATGTCAATGTATGGAGGAACCATGCTCCCCCCTCATCCTACCATGGCAGAGGGCCCAGGGGGACAAATGTACAATGGTTTGCACGCTGGTGACCCTGCATGGAGCCCCATCATTAAAGTGGTCCCAAACAATGCGGATAACTCTGACCCACAACAGCAGGTAAGTTATAAAATCAAACTCGTGACGCTTGTGTGGATTTATGGCATTTATAAGAAGCAGTATTTGACTGATAACCCACCTGACCTTTCTGCTCTCTCCCTCAGGTGTGGACTGGTACCTGGGCGCCTCATGTGGGCAATGTGCACCTGAACCATGTCAATTAGACTGCGTCCTACAGCAATCAAACACACACAGCATGACCCACAGCGCAAACATGTAATACCAACTGACCGATATGACCGAATAAGACGACGAAAAAATAACGAGTACAAACTTTTAAACTTTAGTAGAGACCTGAAAGTGCAGAGCAAAGGTTGAAGAATTGGAAGTTCTCTTGACGCCATTCTTTGATGTGCCTATCTTAAATGAGCAAAGAGGAAATTGGGCCAGAGCTGTTATCAGTGGTTCCAATGATGCAAACATACATGCGCGATCACCTGTTTAACAGGATCCATTCTCTGCGTAGTTTAGCGATTTTTGACTTTAAACCCGCGTACACCGTTCTTGGGCTACAGGGGGCTCAACATGAAGTAGCTATTTAAACTTGGCCCAGAACTAGATGATGATTACCTGAAGAGAAAGCGAAATCAGAACCTTTTAGAGTGGTAAATACATGTATAATTGTTTACATACTAAAAAGGGTTAAAATGAGAGTAAATTTCATGTCGTATAGTGGCTCTACTTTATGTAGCCTGTATTAATGTGAAATATTTACCTTAATATTCAATAAAAAGATTGAAAAATATTTGTGTGCTGAAGCATTTTTTGCTTTTTTTCCTGTGTTGATTGGACAACATGCAGACTTGTTTTTGTGTTGTTTATCTAATAAAACTGTAGTTGAAATCTATTTTGAAACTGGAAAAGCTGGAAGCACTTCACTGTTTTCATCCAGTGGCACCTTTAACAGGATTTCAGATATTCTTAGAATCTGAGCTGGGACCATATCGATAACAAGGGTGCAAAAGCCTTATTTTGTTTTTGTTCTGTTTTTGTTTTTTAAATGCTTGAGAATCAGTAAACTTTATGCAATACTGCCACCCAGTGGCAAGAATGGGTTTCTTAAGAAAAATTGAGCTACAGGGAAACATTATTTAAAATGCAGGCTAATCCTTCTCCATATAGCAATCATTTTAAAATAAACTCTGGCTCTTGAGTAGTCAACCTTTTATCATTGTGATGTGTGGTGGTCTCCTGAGTGCAAAGCATACAAGAAGTGAGCCAGTGGAGAGTGAAATATTACATCCAGGATATCTGGAACGTCCAGCAGTTGCTACTAAAATTTATTAGGCCACATTTAACTTTTCTATTGGATTTAATTTTAATGAATTATAAACCATGGTCTTTTTATTACAGCAGAACCACACTTGATTGAGTGTAAGGAATTTCAGTTTTCCTCATGAGCCTTCTTTAGTGTCTTACATTTGACGTAAGTACCCTGATTTAATTTGCACGTATCACCTTTTCACTGAATGATAAATTCTCATAATTGATCAGCCCCTGGACTTCAAAAGCTCAGATGTGTTTGAGAATCAGTTCCTTTCAAGTTCAAAACTCTGGGCACACGCAACACACACCTGCATACAGATGGAAATCCATGACAAATTCAGCTTCGAGTTTAAAAATTATCACAACTTTGCAATAGACACAGTATTTAGACTCTTAAATAAAAATCTCAAACAGTGCAAGCATTTTAGCACCAAAGTATATTTGAAGTAAAATAAAAGCACTCATGCAGACTCATACATCATATTATTGGACCATAATTTTTTGATTCACTGATCACCAGATCAGCTGGATTATACTGTGTCTTAGTACTAAGTTGCTAAGAGGTTGTGGGGGTGCTCTGCTGACAGAGATCACAATTATACTGCAGTTTATCACAAAACATTCAGCGGCGGTAGCATTTTTGTGTCACTTTGTAAACAGGATAGGTCAGAAAGTTTTGTATAAATTCTGATAAAACTTTGGAGGGGTGTAGAGTGGGGTCATGTTAACAATCCATTAAAATTTAACCACATCCACCAAGGTCTTCAAGGCAAACTGTATGATTTATTGATCTAAAAATTATTTTAAAAAAAAACAAACAAAAAAAAACACATAACTTAGAAACTATGATTCTTAAAAGTGGGATGTGTATTGTCAAGATAGAAAGTACCATATAAAAATTTAAACTGTTACATTTGACCCCTCACCTCTCCTTTAAGGTCAACAGATTGATCTGAAAAAGTGATTTATTTATTTATTTATTGGAAAACAAAATAAACTTGTGATCAGAAACTTGATATTTATTACTAAACATTTAAATGATTTTTACTAAACAATAAGCAATGAAATGAATGCTACACATATACTATATCCACATAAATAAAACAAAAATTGTCAGGTATATTAAAATGGGTTTCAAAAGGGCAAATAAAAGCCTGCGCTTTGCACTGGTTTTTACTGCACTGCAAACTTCTTGAAGTACGTTTAAAAAGAACAAATATATATATATATATATATATATATATATATATATATATATACACACACACACACACACACACACACACACACA
>JAVDPK010002242.1:784227-826727 GCA_034780415.1 Cichlasoma orientale | reverse complement strand
TCAAAGTTATTCTGGAGTCCAAGAATAAAGATAAAGGAGCACATGGGTCCCTTTTTAAGTAAATGATTTTCTTTAATACATGACGATCCCAGACCGATGAAACAAATGTGAAATGGAGTTTTGAGAGTTTCATTATTTCATCCCATCCTATGATGACTGAAAAAAATATTACAGAAGTCCTCCTCTTAATATTAATTTCACTGGTCAATTAAATTCTAAATGATGTAATTTTTGTAGTTGCCAAAGTTGCCCCTGGAGCTCCCCTTAATTCTTGTTTTCATCCTCTGCGCCATTACTCTCATTTTCCATTTAAAAAAAATAATAAAAAAAACTCCGTCTGAATTCTTTTGTTTTCTTTTCCTCCAGCTGACGCCGGGCGGAAAGGCAGCTCAAGCTGGCATCGGGGTGGGAGACTGGGTGGTGTCTATCAGTGACGCCAACGCAGAGGACATGACCCACGTGGAGGCACAGAACAAGATCAGAGCAGCGTCGGACTCCCTCACCCTCGCCCTCAGCAGGTTAGCTGTCTGGTAATACGTGATGCAACAAAATGATACGTTTATCTCATTCAACCAGGAGCATAAATCAACACTAAACAAAGACCCCTCTCCGTCCTTGCGTGGACAGGATAGGATGACATTCGTTTGAGGTTTATGAGAGAGATCAAATCCCGGCTTTGCTGCACTTTGATTCACAGAATTGGTGGTGTGGGAGACATTTTCAGCTGTTCAATTTAAATTAAAAAAAAAAAAAAGAAATTACCTCATTTCTCAATCATGAGATACTTCAGCCTTAAATCATCCTCCAAAAATATGATGGCATTTTGCTTGTAGTCAGTTCAGAAGAGACTATAACGTGGTCATCAGTCTGAAATTAAACCTGACACACAGAAAATAGTCACTGCACGTAAATTAGTTTGATGTTTATTCAAACCTAGATGCGGGTAAAATCTTCACCATTATCATTTATTAAAGCAAAAAAGTGGACGGTGGGTTTGGCAGAGGTACGCGCTGCCTGGATTCTTTCTAGCTTACTTCTAACAGCAATATTCTGTCCTTCACATCATAAAGGAGCAAAAAGCACTGGTGAGTGTGCTGATACGCTCGCGACTGCTGTCGGGTGGATACGCCGGCCTTTGTTCTGTTCAAATACACCATCTTCAGAGGAACCTTGGGTACCACATTTGCTTCAGTTCCATAATGAAATTAGAGAAACTTTTTTTTTTCTTCTTTTTTTCAGATTAAAACACTTTGTTGTTGAGCGTGAGCCAGGAAAATCTTTTTTATTTTGCTTCAGTAATTTTTAATTAGCACTGCATAACCTTCCTAAAGACGGCACTTATACCTGCTCGCATAATTCTTGCCAGAAATTCTTGACAAACTCTCTCTGTAGAGTAGAAGCCAGAATGTTTCATCAAAAGCTTAATGATAAGAGAGAGTGGGGGGAATAAAAAAAAGAAAAGAGAAATTCCCTCCCAATGAAGGATCAAACGTTATCATTCAAGGACCTAAAACCTTCAAAAAATGAGAAGGTATTGACTTGTTAAATAACAAAGATGGGCTGGCTGCTGCCATGGGACTCATTTTGATTTTGTGATCCTCATAAGGAAGGTGAAAGTAGCTGTGTTATCATCTCCACTTTATTGTCCCTACCAAGAGACTCGACTGTTTAATTCTTACAAATCTTCTCTGTGTGTTCAGTTGAATCGCAGCAGCCACGGGTCATTTATCCGACTGCTCAGAAAGCGGAGCCGTTACGTGAATGAGCAGTTGGAGATTTGGAGATATGTTTACAGCATATTGTTTAACGCCTTCAAAGCTTTTCTTACATTTATACAACATAATAGATTTGGGGTGTTTGGCCCACGCAGGCCAGTGGGCTTTCCCCATTCTTCCCTTTTAATTATGTTGACTTGGATTTCTGCAACACGAAACTGAGGCTGGAAGCTGACCTGTATTTGTAAGCAAAATGCAATGCAGCAAATGGTGTGAGGGACACGCAGTTATGGATTATAGTTTGGGTTTATAGGGAAAAGGAAATGTGAATAAATAAAGATGAGACTTGGTGTGGGGCTCTAATGGATCGAGAGGTGCTGCAGTGACCCCGTGTTCAAGAAACCAGTTTGAGGTCGTTTGAGCTTTTGTGACATGGTGGGTGATCCTGCTGGAAGCAGCCATCAGGAGATGGGTACGCTGTGGCCATGAAGGGATGGACATGGTCAGCAGGAATACTCCGGTAGGCTGTACTAAGGGGCTCAAAATGATGCTCATTTGGTACTAACAGGGTCCAAACTGTGCCGAGAATATACCCCCCCCCCCCACCATTCCACCACAGCGAGCAGCCTAAACCGCTGATAGAAGGCGGGGTGGATCCATACTTTCATGTTCTCCATGTTCTGGATGTTTTCAAAGTCGCTTAAATCGCCTTTCATATCTTTGTATATGAAAGTCTGTCTTTTTAATTAGAAATGTGATCTGATAGGAAATGGTGTAATATTACAATAAACCTGTAACAGGTCAACATGTTTTTTTTTTTCCTTGCACTCTATTTCTCATCTGCTCGTGGAGTCCATCTTTTCTAAGCATGTCACATTCTCCCACCAATGACTCCCTTCCCATGACTCTCCAGTCTCCTCTCTTCATCTCACCCCTATTATAGTGTAAGACAAGCAAATATTATTTTCCTGAAACACGTTTCAGCGAGGAGCTATTGTCAGTCTTATTTATTTGTATCTTGGCTGCCATCCACAGCTCTTTTTATGTCAAGAGAGGAGGACAGCTGCATGGTGATGAGATATGGTCTATTGTTTGGTTTAGTGTCTCATTTTGTTCAGCACCAGTGATCATCTTGTGCCTTTTTTATTTCCTCATAGGAAAGGTTTTAGCTTTATCCAGAGCGTTTTTATGGGGGAGCAGAATCCTAGAAAATGTATCCAATAGTGTTTCACCTTCAAAGGTATCCACGGGGACACATTGGGTTCATATTTAAGTCAGCCGCTCAACTAGAGGCTTGTGTTTGGAGCTTGCTGGTGAAGTGTGCAAAGTTGATTACAGTATCATGGGATTTTTTTTTTGTTGTTATTTCTAACTTTATCTAAGATCTGCTTGAAAGCTAAACATGCACGGGCTAAGATAAGTGACCCGTGAAATGAGGTGGGAAATGATCTCATACGCCGCGTATTCGGTTTCAACACAGGCAAACTGATTTCTTCCAAGAAACGCTGACTAAATCGTCTCCATATTTCTTCATTTAAGCCCACGGTGCCAAAATAAACGCAGCAACGCGAGGGTCATCACATGAATTCCTCGTGTCCCAGATTTCAAGTGTCTCATTAAATTGTCAGGCTAGCCAAGGTGAGCTCGAGCACTGTCACACTGATTTGTCTTCCAGAAATGTGACATGAGCAGACATGTCAGTACGCCTTCCCCCTTGCTGCCCTGTCTGTCTGTTCAGCCCTGTTGTCATTCTGTCTTAAACACTGCTCTATTAGTGGTTGAACAGGCAACAGCATGAGCGGTTATTATTTTGTGTCACAGGAAGCGCGGGGCCATTGTTTTTGTATGTGATTATAGCTCTAAACAATGAGAGTAACTGCAGGGTGGATTCATTCTAGCTTAACCCCATTTGAGCTCCGCGCAGCCCGTAAACACTGGTCAAAGGGTGGTAGTGATTTATGTTCAATTATTTTAGGAGGCAACAGAAGTGTAAAGCTGGCTGCCTCCATGTTTAATGTGTAAAGATATTGTAATAAATGTGCGCTCTGCTGGGGGGACACCGCAGGAATGTGAACCCTGGGAGAAGCTTTAAGTCGTGAACAACACTGAGCCGCTCGCTGTGTTCTTGGCTCTGAATAGAAGAACTGCATTAAAATGAGAATCCAGTTGATTTTTTTTCTTTTTGCTCATTAACCATTAAAATTAAATAATTAAAAAAATATATATAAATAAATAAGTTGTTTTTCCAAGTCAAACTTGCATTAGTAAAATGGACAGCATTATAATAAACTACTTGTTTACTTTCTGAATAATCCAATTTTTTTTTTTTTTAAAAAAAGAAGAGATTTTCAGGATATGATGTACATTTTTTTTCCTTCAGTGTTTTTAATAAAATGTGTGTTTTTTTTTTTTTTTTTCTTTCTTCAGAGCTTTCAAAGCGGGCGGAGACCAGAAGGTAAGACAGCATTTATTCAAATCACTGAGCTCACCTCTGGACACCTTTTGTTGAATGGCTTGGCGTGGTGTGCAGTGACAGTGGATTTCCAACTTAATTGTTACTCACAGTCTTTCGTGTCACTTTGTGTTTAAGGTAATCTGAATCAGCTGCCTTGTCAAGCTCTCATAGAGCCCATGTGCTGTGCATTAGCCAAGCATCAGCAGGCTGCTAAATTAGTAGTTTGCTGGAGTCTTGTCACTGTTGCTTTTGGATTTTCCTCGAGGTTATTTTGTAATGCGTCGCACAGCCCCCGATACCAGATAAATAGTGACTGCATTAACTCTGTGGAGTTACTCTGCCAGCCGATCAATCTGATGGTGTCATGAAATGCTTTGTGCTGCACGCTGTTTTTAGTAAAGCAGCCGGCGCATAACACAAACACAGTCAGTGTTCTATTTTAATAGTTATTCTTTTTTTTTTTTGCAGTCCTTGCATAATGCTCGGTGAGAAATCTCATTAGTGAGACATGTCAGTTATAGATGACAGTTTGAGCATTTTCATTTTTAGCAGCAGTGGCAGATTACATTGGCCATTCATTGGCTGACTGCCAACACAAATAAAATGGCTGTGTTCACACTTCTTAAGCACTTTTTTCCCCTCCGTGTGTAGAGAAAAGCCCGCAGGCTTTGACGGAGCCGCTGCTGCAGTACTGAGTAATCTTTTGCTATAATGAAATTTTGGGAGTGCGCTGGAAAAGCTCGGGATTGTGCAGATGGAATTCTTCCTGCGTGTCACCAATGTCTAACTGCATGTTGTGCGCTGTGCTGCATTGTCTCCTTCTCCCACACCCTCGCAGGACTCGCTCACTACAGCTTCCGTTCCGCCAAAGTACTCCTTTGCCCCGAGCACGACCATTAACAAGATGGCGAGGCCATTTGCAGCAGGTGGTGCTAGTGCCGACTCAGGACCTGCTATTAAACCTGTGGCCTACTCGCCCAAACTCAACGCCCCACGCTCACAGGGCCACGCCAGTACACACCAGCCACAGAATGGGTAGGTGGATGAATAAACACTATCACCACTGGAACCGCAATGTGACTAATGTGGTTTTAATGGTATTTTGGATGTCTCATTGTTCTTGCTTTAAACTTAAAAGGAAAATAATGCCTTAAAGAATTTGGCCCAATCAGTGCTGCAGTACGTTGCCAAAGTTAAGTCACAGATTTTAAGAAAAAAAAATGACAGAAACGGGAGCAGGGCAAATGTATGCTGACTCACTGTGGAAATCCAATTAATAACTCAGCCAGTAATTAGTCTAAACATGGGGCTAATGCTAAACAGACCAGCAGTAATAGCTGCCGCGTCCTGATTGAGTCTGCTGGTGTTTGCGTAGCAGGAAGTATTTAGCTGAAATGTGCAAATTCCAGCTGCAGATGAAAGACTTTGATGGTGAAATCTGTCAAGCTGACAAAAACAGTTTGAAGAGAGGGAGCCAGGAATCAGTGAGTTTTACGGTCATGTAAACTCTGTATTCTTTGGCCACTGTAGATGTTATCATGAATTTGAGTAAATACTGACTTTTTTTTTTCCGGTTTAATCTTCGTTCCCATCAACAGCATTCTGTGTGTTTTTAAATTAATCTGTTTACGCACTCGCTTCCTTTAGGAGGAAAGAACAAAGTCCTCGTGATTTAAATCTTTAAGCTTTTACAGAAGATCAGATAAGGCTGGATTTGGGTATAGATTAGTAAGCGTTTCCTAAAGACTTTCTCCTGAGGTAAGTCTTTAGGAAACGATTGCAAGTCAGCGTAATGTGTGAAATGATGGTGTTTGTGTGAAAGCGGCAGAGAAAAGCACTGAAGAGATTTTATTTTGATTGCGGTAACCGAAGAGAAGACGCCAGATATTTTTTGCAAAATTTCTTTTTCTAACAGAGTTTCTATTTCAACAGATGGGTTATTGATTGAGTGTGATTATGCAGCTCTTGTATCTCCAGCTACTGAGAGAAAAAAATACTTGAGTGAAATTTAGTGCCTTTAAAAAAAAAAAAAAAAAAAAAAGTAATATTTCTTAGCTGTTACAAGTTTTTAAACACAGACAGATTCAAAGTGGCGCTTTCCAATATGATTCTTATTCAACACACACACACACACACACACACACACACACACACACACACTAATGGCGATGGAGCTGTCATTCAGTCTTGCCCAAGGACACTTTGGCATTTTGAGGAGCCGAGGAATGAATAGTTGCCTCTGTATTTAGTAGACAATCTGCTCTCCCACCTGATCCACGTTTTTCCAGAAACGATTTGATCGATTCTGCTGAAAAAGTTCGCTCTCGACCCTGAAATCATCATTGCTGCTTTTTTTTTTTTTTTTTTTAACCCGCCCAGTTTTTAGATTTTGCAAAGATTCCAGAAATGTGTTTTAAATGATCCGGAACGTGGAAGTTTGGCACAAAATGGCCTTTAAGGATAGGCCGGTCCGGTTCCTTTTAATTTGGGTCACGGCAGTGCTCTGACTCCAGCCTCTGCTGAGATGTGGTCTGTTGCTGTATTTAGCCTCATGTGTTCTGCTGGGTTCCTACTCGCAGCTTTTACTGCTCTGGTTTTTGTCTTTTTCTTCTTTTTTAAAGCAACTTTTGCTCGCTTCATAAAGTTTCTCTGTCACACTAATTTCTCTTGTCATGTTTGAGAAGAGCGGAGTCTAATCGTAGCCATCGGGTTAATTTGGGGAAGACGTCATTGACGTCTTTGATTCTCCACAGTTAACAGTTGGATCCAGAAAGCTCTCCGAGGCTGACATGTTAAAACAGGTTTTGTGTTGTGTTGTTTGGACGGAGCTCGCAGTAATACGTCACTGCTGTAGCATTTAAATCGTTTCACAGGAAGCGGGAGCACAAGAAAGACGTGACTGAGCGCAGCGGCAAAACCTACAGGCATTTCCAAGTGTTGGTGTTCAGGGATGAGAGGAGCAGAACAGCAAATGTTTTCTGCCAGTCTGCTGAGTCCTTTTGGGTCAGGGTGACAATGGATGATTTGACAGTCAAACAATGGCGTCCTTCTCTCGCAGAGCCTGTTGACAATACCGGCATGTCTCGTGCCACCTCCTGCATGGTTTCTGCATTGTGCAATGTTTTTGATCTTCCATTGTGTGCAACCTTTTGTCATATATTCACGTGCTCTGTTTCTCTCTCCCCCGTCAAAATCGTAACTCTAACCTTTCTCTCACTTTTCTTTTCTTTCGCCTCCGCAGATGGAAGCTCATGAAAAGTTAGTATGTTTGTTTCTTTTTGTTCTCATTTGCAGTCTAGTATAAAATACTTTATAAATTGCCGTTCACGCTTAGCGTCGCGGCAATGCCGTGAGCTGTTTGATAGCCGCCCGGTTGCATATCTTTACTGGGTGTGAACATTTTGGTGACTTCATGAAGCAGTTTGTTGTGTTAGAATAACTTAAAGTCGTCCTGTTTATGATTTAAAAGAAAAAAATGCGGAGATTACAGGGACCCCCAAAAGAAGACTCGAGTTTCTGTTTAATTAAAACTCATCTCCTACATCGCAGTTCAAACTATTCACACTATTTACCATCTAATTCTTTTTATTAGACAGTTTTCACATTACAGTCAGTGCAAAATAAGAAATATCCTGTCATCGCATCTCTATTTGCTTCCTTTATCTTCCATCTTCTCCCTGTGTTAACTTCACGAGAATAGTATTTATGTGGTCTCTGGTCTAATCCACAGGGGTGAAGCAACTTTCTATGATGATATCTACCAACAGTCCAAGTAAGGGGCAGCTGCATGCTGGCTGTGTTGACAGCTTTGTAGGCTAATGTGGCCGGGCTGTTTATGAAAAGAGAGAAAATGCTGATGCCCTTTGTTAGACTCAGCGATCGGGCTTATAGAGCAGAGATGGCAGTTCATTAATGACTATTTGTCTTTTATATTTTTCTTGCTTGGTTATGAATGCATGCTGCAGTTGACCTACAGCTGTGCTGAAAATAAGCAGCTTAAAAAGCATTTCTTTTCAGTGATTAAGTTGTTTATGAAAAATAAAAGCCCTGCTAAGGAGAAGCATTTCTCTCGCACAAAGCCAGGTACTGCAGTGAAGTGGCTTTTCTTCCACTGATTCTAATGACAGGTATGAGTGTCTTCCATTTATGAGCATCTGCAGTGTCCCCATGAGAAATCTTAGTAATGGGTGTCCATTAGCGCTGTTATTGCGTGACTCTGATGCTAAGCATTCCTCCATGTTCACGGTTGCCTAATCAGATGCGTTGGTGTGAGTGGGTAGTCCCTGGATGTGATTGTGTTAACCACACCTGCTGTGTGCTGCTGCCTCTGCCGCTGGGTGTGTGTGTGTGTGTGCGTGTGTGTGTGTGTGTGTGTGTGTGTGTGTGTGTGCGTGTGCAGGCACGGCCTCAGGGTGGAGAACATCCCCTGTTTTATTCCCAACGACCGCAGCAAGAAGAGGCTGATCGAGGACACTGAGGACTGGCAGCCCCGCACTGGCACCACCCAGTCGCGTTCCTTCCGCATCCTGGCCCAGCTCACAGGCACCGACTTCAGTAAGTCGGGGGCCCAAGCCGGGAATGATGGACTGTTACAGCAGAGAGTAATGGGTCGAGGGGGGGTGGGCCTCTCTGCTAGTCGAGATAAGGTGTAGGAGGGGGGGCTGTTACTAAACAGTTGATGTGATTTGATCACAGGGACTGTCTGTGAGTGTGACAGCAGAATGAGTGACACAGAAAAGGAGGATAACAGGTTTCTTCACTTTTCAGCTGAAGAGAGGTGGCTCGTGTTCTCAGTGACAGCGTTTCATTTTTTATCCTGACTCTAACCGGTCTGAAGAAACAGCATTGTTAAATATCAGGAATATCATTACTTAATTTTTTTTTCCTGAGATCAGCTGCTTGGAAAAACAACAGTAGGTGTGTGTGTGTGTGTGTGTGTGTGTCACCTTTTTTTAATTAGTGAGGCATTCTGATGTGTGTGTCTCTCTCCTGGATCTCTCAGTGCAGGACCCAGATGATGAAAACATGAAGAGGTCCAGGTAACAAAACAAACAAACAAACAAACCCCAAAACAGTGTGTCATTAATCTGAATGGTCACGAGTGTTTGTGTTTGTGCATTTGCATATCAAGAAGCCTCAGCTTGGCAATTATTTTGGGGAAAAAACCCTCAGCTGTGCAGTCATTCTCATAAGTTTTAAATGTTACAGCTCTGCCTCCTGTGCACCACCACGATGAATTAAAACAAACAAACAGCACCCAGATCTGATTTAACTGTTGTGCAAAACTGTTAGGACGACCCAAAGAAATCGAAGGTTCATAAATGTCCGGGTTGGTCGCCTGACCTCAGCCCGGCTGAGCGTGCTGCTCTTTTACTGTAGACAAAACTAAAAGTAGAACACCCCACAAGGAAGCAGCAACCGAAGGCAGCTGCAGTGAAGGAAAAGCATCTCAGAGGAGGAAACTTGGCATTTGGTGATCTTTATGGTTTCCAGATTCTGGCCCGTCACTGACTGCAAAGGATTTGGACCCAAGGCTTAAAAAGCGGTTCTTGGTTATAATTCCCAATTTGTAGACTTAACTTTTGTGCTTGTGAAGCGACGGTGTGGAGGGACTATATTCAATTCTATTAAATAAAGTGCTGTAGTTTCTGAACTGTTTTTGTTAAACTCCTTGAATTGAAGCTAAAAGGCTCCGCAGCTTGACTGTACAGTCCGTTGTGGTGGTGTACGGATGCATGATGAAAAGCTTTTCACTCAAAAACTCATGAACACAACTTTAGTGACCGTAACGGCGCTGCTTTGGACGTCAGCATGAGGGGTGTGTTTTTGTGCATTTGCGTTTTACATTTGGAAACGGTGAGATTGTTTGTTTTTACATCAGTGCACGAGTCTGCTCTGCAGCATAACATATTAACATTTCTGCTTTTGTTTTGGTTTTTTTTGCTTTGTTGCTAAGATGTAGAATAACTGGAGAAATCATCCAATTACGTTAACATACAGATGCCTGAACAAATGAGGAATTGTGTTGCTAGAAAGGATTATACCTCTGTAGAGATGGCCGAGCACAGAATCCCCCCCCCCCTTTTTTTTAAATTAGCAGGTTAGCAGCTTCCCTCTGTTTCCACACTTAAATACTTTTTAAATGTAAGAATAATAAATATCATAAATGATCTACAAATCCCTGTGACTGTTCTTCCTATGCTGTTGCACCTGCTGCATTCCTCTGCTGCTTTTCACCTTTTCAATTTGTGCACTTTACTTCCTTTTCCTGCTCCCTCCCTCTCATATTATTTATTCTCTCCCCTTCAATCTGTTTCCTCCTCGTCTATCTCTTCTTCACATCTCTCTCGCCCGCGGTCAGGGAAAAGTTCCTCACTGAGATTCAGAGTCCCCGCTATGCCCGTCTGAGGGATTGGCACCACGACAGGTCTGCTCGCGCCCTCAATATTAAATCCTGAGCGACATCCCAGACGCCCTGGGACGCAGAGCCCAGCCAGAGCCTGCTAGCGATAGCTACACTGCAGCGACTACGTGATAAAGACGACGAAGATAGTGGACTGTCTCCTGGCAGTTAACAAATTCACCTTTTTAGATACAGATGGACTCGCAAAGAAATTTGAGGAAGCGAAGAAAAGCAAAGCAAAAATATGAGAAATCCTAGATGACAAAAGCCTAAAGTGGGACCTTGCATACTGAGCCTAAGTGTAAAATCTCCCTCTGAAATTCTGACTTGATGATTGTTGACAACACTGTGGACCATTGTGTCTGTAGCCCTATTTTCTATTTCACACCGCCTTACTCTGAGTAAACTGGTGGAAAGGTGGGGAGGGGGTCTCGACAGTTCTTTCTTCTTTGATTGTGAAGTTCAGACCCTCCTTTTGATCTGTCTCTTTTGCTGCCTGTTTACATTTATTGAGTTTTCATCTTTTTAGAGTTTTCAGTTTTGATCCCCTCTTCTAATAGGCTTCTCACACAATTAAAGAAAAATCTGTACTTTTTTTTCCTGCTGTCATCAATAATACATATAAAATATAAAACATCTGGAAAAAAAAGCAGCTCTTGTTCTCTGTCCTTCTGTGTTTCTTTTCTTGTTTACTTCAAGCTTACAAGGGCACATCTCCTGATAACCATTTTCCCCTCCTCCAGCTAAGTCCCAGTTGCTTTACTTACAAAGTACTGGACAAAAAATGATTACACTGAAGCGGGGCTCTATTCAGTATTTATGCAGGCTGGAATTAATGGGATGTCTTAAAGAGCCAGGTTCAAGGTTTACTTTTATTGCCCCAGAGAGAAAATTGTTGTGCATTCGGGCATAAAAACAACAAATGTGCATACTCATTTATAAAGTGCTGAGATGAACAGTGAGGAAATTCACTCTCTACTTATTTGCATTCTCCTGAAATACAAAAAACCCTCCAAACCCTGCAATCTCAAAGTGCTATAGCTTTTGACACGGGGCTAAAATAAATGATTTTGCTATGTAAAGACTTTTCATTAGTAGCATTTTTTTGTAAAAATGCTTCTTGATGCATAAAATAACTTCCATACATAAAGTGTTATTAAAAACAACAAAATGTCCAGAGATCTGTCAGAGTTTGAGGTTTTAAACATTTTTAAACAACTCTCACGCTTCTGTAACAAATCTCATAGGGGCAGGCTTAAAGCTGTTGCTTTATTGGGGGGGGGGGGTTCATTTTTTAGGCTTTTTCAGCACCAATATTGGTCCATAATCATCCAAATACAGCTTCATTAGGCGCACAGACCCGTCTGGAAGATGTAGATGGATTATTGTTACACATGGGCACAATTTTCACTGTTTAGCAAATTATTGATAAACGAATAAAACGCATGTCAGCAGTAAGGACAGCAGATTCATTTAATGAGTTCTTTGTACACTCACTGGGCACACCTTTCTAGTACCAGGTTGGACCTTATTTTGCCTTCAGAAGTGCTTTAATTCTTCGTGGCACTGATTCAACAAGGAGCTGCAAACATTCCTCAGAGACTTTAGTCCATATCGAAATCACAGTGTCACACAGTTGCTGCAGATTTGTCAGCTACACGTCCATGATGTGAATCTCCCGTTCCACCACATCCCAAAGGGGCTCTATTGGATTAAGATCTGAGTGCAGTGTCATGTTCAAGAAACCAGTTTGAGATGATTTGAGCCTTGTGTCGTGTTATCCTGCTGGAAGCAGCCATCAGGAGACGTGTACTCTGTGGTCATAAAAGGATGGACATGGTCAGCAACAATACTCAGGTAGGCTGTACTAAGGGGCCCAAAATGATGCTCATTTGGTACTAACCGGGTCCAAACTGTGCCACCACCACCACTAGGCTGAACCATTGATACATGGCAACATGGATCCATGCTTTCATGTTCTGATCGTACCATCCAAATGTCGCAGCAGAAGCTGAGACCGAGCAGACCAGGCAACGCTTTTCTAACCACCTACTGTCCACTTTTGGTGAGCCCGTGCAAACTGTAGCCTCAGTTTCCTGCTGTTAGCAGACGGGAGTTGCACCTGGTGCGATCTTCTGCTGCTTCAAGGTTCAATGTGTTGTGTGTTCAGAGATGCTCTTCTGCATACCTTGGTTGGATCAAGCGGTTATTTAAGTTGGTGTTGCCTTCCTATCAGCTCAAAGCAGCCTGGCCATTCTCCTCTGATTACATCAACACGGCATTTTCATCCAGAGAACTGCCGCTCACTGGATAGTTTCTTTTTCAGACCATTCTCTGTAAACCCCAGAGTTTGGTTGTGTGGAAAAATCCCAGTAGATCAATGTGGAGAAATCAGTGTTGAAATTTATTACTTTAAATGCCATTACATGCTGCAGAAATGACAGTAAGGAGGAAGGGACTTTTGAAAGCTCTTGTCACAAAGCTTAGACCTGAACAGCCTATAGGAATGCAGCCTCACATTCAGCCCTTCTAGGCATGTGCCACCACAGTCTGACATGCTTTTAGTCACATTCAGCTTCTTGCAGAGCTGCATCACCTTTACCTCCTCACTGGGTGGAGGGTGACACATGTCAGGGGCTTGCTCCATGAAAAATCAAAACCTGCTTATTTCCTCTGCTGGATGCTGAGCTGAGCTGCCAACAAAGTTCTCCGCTTTCCTCATTGCTCAGGTCGATGCATCCCACAGGAGACCCCAAAAAAGAGAAAGTGGTGGGTGGGGGGGCAGATGAATCTGAAATCAGAGGTGCAAAGGATGAACAAGAAAAGTGAAAGGAAATGTTCCAGTCAAAGGCTAAATATATAAATAAAAAAAAAATCCCGTCTGCACAGCCTGTGATAGAGAAAATGTGCACCTGCATCATATCAAGCCTCTTGCTGAGCAGGAGAGGGGAGGGAGGATGTTTGAAAGCAGTGAAAATGTCAAGGATAACACGATCCAGGCTGCTCCGGGTGGGAAGAAGCCGACACAGAGGGTGTACTCCAATTTGCACCTGCAACATTCATCATAGTGAGGTGCAACAGAAAGAAAGAAACCTCATGGTTGTGACACACCTGTGCCGTCAGCCTTTCAACACACAGGACAGCCTGGCAAGGGATCGTAGCTGGGGCAGCGGTGTTGAATAGGCGTTTGTTTTGTCACTTGTTCGGTGAGGTCCCAGCTGTAAGGCTTGTTGGTGTGTGGAGTGGAGGGCAGCTGACCCAGGATCTGAGAGTCACACGGGATGAAGCAGTCTCCGCCCTTTGACTCTTCCGCCAAAGATCCTGCTCATCCAGCCTTCTGACTTCCTTTCACTGTTTTTCTGAGGTTTCTTTGCAAAAATCTCATGGTAGGAGGCCTTGCGTTCCTTAATTTAGAAAGATTTTGCTTCCTTACCATCACTAGTCCTATAAGCCATATTCTTGGTATTGCAAAGGGATTTAATGTTCTTTATTATTCCAAAAATAGCAGACTGCTTTTATGCTTTTTCTTGCTGGATTGCTCGCGGCTGTAACTTCTCCTGCCTCTGTAACTTCTTTCTTCTGCCTTTTTAAAAAAAATGTTTTTTATTTTTGGCTACAGAAAGAATAGAATTTCTATACAGACTCAACCTGATAAAGGCATAACTATGGGATGAGATTGGTGTAGGCTAATTGATTTCACAATCTTTCACTTTCTTTACGCTAATGAAAGAGGATTTCATCTTCTTTCATTAGTGCGTTTTTAGATGGCACAGTTGATGTAAACACGATAGATGCCTAAGGTGGTGTTACAATTTTTTTTTATTTATTTATTTATTTTTCCCCCTCAAGATAAAACGTCTCCAGAGCTCACTGTCTTGGCTCAGAAGTTGTTTTTCTGTCTCCGTCAAGGTTTGAAGCTTTTTCTGAATATAGTGACGCTTGCTGCGGGTAACAGAACTTTGAAATGTGGAAAACGCTTCATTTCAACACTTCTGCACATGCAAGCTGTAAGCGAAACTCTTCTGCATCCTAATCTGAGAGCGGCTGAGTTTCCCGCTTGTCTAACTTTGCCTAACTTTGAGCGATGTCAATCAATCTGAGAAGATGTTCGTGTTTCTTATTGCTCTCATTAGAGCTGCGGCTCTTGAAGAGCGCCGCTGCGGAGCTAAGATCTTGAAAGGATGTTCGGCACTGGTTATTTTCAACAATTTTTTTTTTTTTGTATAATCGTACAAAATGGACCGCAGACACGGTGAACTGATGGAAACTGCTCCCTTTTGTTCTTTACTACTGGAGAAAATCCCTTTTATTGTGCATCTCCTTCAACATTCAGCTAAATCGAATACACTACAACAGCACGGGTGGCCACAACAGGTGGGAGCAACACGCTACCCTTTTTAATCCCAATTAATATTAATAATGATGCTTAGGCTCATTCACACAGAAGGTAATCCGTGGCAAAGCATAATGGTGACAGCTCAGCCATGGCTGCTGATATCCAAACGTGACATCCATTGAAAAGTAACTATAGCTACTGAGGTGTGTGTGTGTGTGTGTGTGCGCGCATACCTTTTCTAATTAGTCATTTTCTCCCCACAGCCTTGAGCCAACTCCCTCACCTGCCAAGGCCCAAGCAGCAAATAAACCAGATGGTGAGTTTCTGCTCCTGCTGATGTGTTAAAAAGAACCCCGGCAGCCTCCAGGAGAGGTTGTGCTAATAGATTCAGATTCTTAAGTGTCAATACATGAGCATCAGCAGCAACAACGTGACACTCAAAACTGTCACCACAGACATCTGTTCAGAGGGTGGATTATTACAAAAAAAAAAAACCCAAAAAAACCTGTTGTCATTTTTTTTTGGGTCTGGTGCAGAATCCATGATTGCAGCTGCTGCACCAAGTGGTTCCGCTCCGTCCTGCCGCCCACCGTGGGTCACAGACAGTAATTTTGCTGACCGCTTTCGCCCGGACAAGACCAGCACCGTCGTGACCCAGCACCAGAAGCCGGCCCAGCCGACGCCTATGGAGAACCGCAGCTCTATCCTACAGGCTGCGCAGCAGGCGCCCGAAGACAGCGGGAGGACCCCCATATGTGGCGCCTGCAACAAAATCATCAGGTGAGACTGCACCGCCGCTACAGACGCTTTGATTCCTGTGAGTAGAGTAAAGTATTCAGTGTTCGCTCCTTTGAGGTTCCTGCTAAAGATGACAATTTAAGACCGTTAATATTCACCACGCGCTGCATGTCGGCGGCAAATTAAGCCAGTCAGCTGATTTCACGGAGTCTGGAGATATCTTGTTATCACTGGGAATAACAGAGAAACCTCAGTTGATATTCTGGTCACTGTTGCAAACAAAGAACTTTTATTTATTAATATTTGACAAGTGAAGACTCAAATTCTTAGGAAAACTTGAAACTTGTCTCCAGCTTTTGGTCACATTTCACAAAGAGACTAGTGTACTTTCCCCGAGTGCCTTTGGATCTCCCACCCCCCTTGAAGCTGGTAAAATTATTTAGCAAATTAAAAAAAAAAAATCCCTATTGATGTGTTATTAAAAGAGTCTATTTTCCAGGGGTCGGTACCTGGTGGCACTGGGACGATCTTGGCACCCAGAGGAGTTTACGTGCTCACAGTGTAAGGCAGTCCTGGAGGAGGGGGGCTTCTTTGAAGAAAGGGGAGCCGTCTATTGTACCAAGTGCCATGATAACAGATACGCTCCTAACTGTGCCAAGTGCAAAAAGAAGATCACAGGGGTACGAGCTGCTCTGTCATATCCAGCAAAATCAAAAGAGGACCCCTCTTTCAAAGTAAAAGTACAACTTTTTTTTTTTCTTCCCCCCTCATCAGGAAATCATGCATGCGCTGAAGATGACTTACCATGTTCAGTGTTTCAAGTGTGCAGCCTGCAAGACTCCTATCAGGAATCAAGCCTTTTACATGGAGGAGGGTGAACCCTACTGCGAGAGAGGTGAGTAACTGAACCGCTGCGGTCCGCAGTCCACACGTACTACGCTCGCTGTCTTGCATACCTGAGCAATCTAAATGCAAATTGTGCAATTTATTGTGTAACCGGTGGAAAAAGTACACAAAAAGGGAGAAAAAAAAATTAAAGACTGAAACGGCACATTCACATACTGGTGCAGTGGAAGCTTCACATCCTGCATTAAACAATAAGAAGTTTAACTTTGTGATGCGTATAATGGTTAAATTAAAAGTTTGGGGTAAAAAAATGATGCTATTATATTTACACTCAAATTTGCTGCCTGCATGCTTGGTAGTGATGGCTGTGATATCCTCTGTCATGCAAAATAAGGGGTAAACTCATCGCTAGTATAAAAACACAGACATACAGTTGCCCCTGGATTTTAAAGGGAAGCTTAAACAGCCATTCTTAATAACGGCCAGCAGGGGGCGACATCTCTCAGCTTGCCAAAGAAGTCAGCTTCAGTAAAAGTCCATGAAAAATTGAGTCTACTTCTGTCTTGATTAATGACCTCTGTAACCACTTTCCTAATGAGCTTTCCTTCTGACTTGCTAGTTTCAGTTCTTATTTAATACAGCGCGGCGTTCATTTAGTAAATTATGGCTCCATTTAGAGCTAAATAGACGATAAAGCAGGGCAAGCTTTAGGGCATCACTGTTTCACCATTAACAAGCAGCTACCATATGAGCGTGCTGCATGCTCAGTTTGAGTCCGATCCAAAAACCATAACATACAGTCTGCGCTTAAACTGTGCTCCAAAAGGTGATCCGTGTCCACCTTTCTTTTTATGATTTCATCACTCCTTAAGGAAGCTTCGGTTCCAGACTCGCATGCATCCGGTGAGAAAGGGATAGTTTAGTTATGATAAAGGTGTCAGTCGTGAGCAAATGTGTAGTTTTGACTCAAGGACTCTGTTCATTCATTCGAACAATGCAGCATTGCAGGCTTCATTAGAGAAAGGTGTCACCATGGTGAAAAATCCCTGACTGGAAATAAAAGGAAAGGTTGTATTTATGTAGTTCTAAGGAACAGTTGCAAACGTGGTGATAATAGCAACAGTAACGGGAGTCAGCGGGGCTGAACAGAGGGTAGCACCCACGGAAACCCCAGCTTCAATAAAAACTTTAATTCTAAACCCGAGTCCAAGCCAGATAGCGTTTGCCTGAGCGTGCTGAAAATCCGTGTGCGCGGATTGATTAGTTCCAGCGCCAGCCGAGAACATCTCAACCCGCGTAAGACGGCCTGTAGCTTCACACATGGATCGAGCCTTATTATAAATCTGCACTGGCCTTAAGTCCGTGGATGAACAGAGCAAGCTGACATGCCACCACAAAGCCCTGAGTTTGTGGTTGGATGTTTGATATTTTTTTTTCTTCCTTTTTTATGGATGCTATAGCTAAGCAACACACAGCTCAGCTGATGTCATAGATGTCGGGGTGCAAAAATCAGAAAATTCAGCCACCGGGGGAATCGGATCTGGGGTGCATTTTACTCCTGATTAAACCCAATATTCCCGCCAAAGCGAACTACAACGTTTGACGAAAATGTGCCACAAATAGCTTATTCTATTTATTTTAAATCGAGCGTTTTGTGACACATTTCGTCGAACGTTGTCGTATTGCTGTGGGACCTGCATCAAGAGTCTCTTGGCACACGCTGCAGTCAATCATAAAGTGTGATGTTTTCATCTGCTGTAATCTATTTAGCTCCAGTTTACTTCATACATACCTCTATTGGATTTTATGAATGGTGCGCGCGCTTCTATTATGATATAAATGATTTAGCGGGGCATCTGACGTGGATTGCTGCTTTATCAGAGGCGAAGCCAGAACCTGAGTACTCATATTCTGAATAATGCCCTCAGCTCTGATAAACATTCTGCTGCCTCAGCATCTTTCAGGGATTGTGCAGCTCTCACCCACTCGCTCTTGAGAAGCAGCATTATAACCTGACACTTTCCCCCAGAGTCCTTGTGATGAAAGAGACTGGCAAATCCAGTCAAGTATCTGGAGCAATTTCCACCTCATCCTAATCCCTCCCCTGCACTCTGGAAAGGCATTAATGTACAGTGGGTGGACATAACACAAACAGTATAGATATCAAATGCCCAATAAGAAGAAGAAGAAGAGCCAGCAATTGGCATCGAGGCGGCTCTATCCATCTTTATTTTGCACCATTCAGTCCCTTAAGTGGTTGTGTGTGCCGTGTAGTGAGGATTGCTCATCTTCAGCAGCAAAAAGCCTCCACTTCTTCTTTAAAAGATGAAAGATGGGGAAAACCCTTTCACTCCCTGCGGATCGCGTAAAGGTTAAGTGATGTTTACATACATACGACTGCGGAGGCCGCGGCGATTCCTTGGCCTGATGTGTGGAAGGATAAAAGCTCTTTTGGAATTAAAAATATCATTTTACTCTGACGGTTATTTCACATTTCTTCTGCCACCTCTCTCCACCTGCCCTCCCCTCAGACTATGAGAAGATGTTTGGCACCAAATGCCACGGCTGTGACTTCAAGATTGATGCCGGGGATCGGTTTCTGGAGGCCTTGGGCTACAGCTGGCACGATACGTGCTTCGTCTGTGCTGTAAGTCATTTTGATGGATATAGCTCCTTGTGGGCTCTCTTTGCCCCGTGTCTCGCAGCTGTCCCAGCACAATGGCACCTGAGAAAAAAAATTTTTTTGCCTCCATGTCTGGACCTCAAGCTTTCCTCCCTCCCTCTCTCAGCCTGTCACCTGCAGTCTATCACTCTCTCCATCTCTCTCATTCTGTGAAGCAAACTGAAAGTAAATGCAGTCAAGTAAAGCTTGCTCTGGCCACTAGGAACTGTGTAAATTCACATCGGCGGTGTTGAAGTCTGATATCTACTCTGCCCTCGTTTCCCAATCTGTCTCTCTCTCTGTCTCCTTTCATCTTTAAAGCTCTGCCAAATCAACCTGGAGGGGAAGACGTTCTACTCGAAGAAGGATAAGCCCCTGTGCAAAGGCCATGCTTTTGCTCCAGTGTGAGAGAGCGAGGTACACCCTCAGAAGAAGGAGCGCTTCTCTCTCCCTTCTCTTTACCCCCTGACACATCCATAGATGCACCACATCCCTTCTTGCCAGCCACACACCTAGTTAAACTAAGTCCTTTCTTTCTGTGCTGCAGACTTTGTTTTCGTTCTTGCGGCTTAATGCTGTTAGGAGCCTTCAGATGTCACTGCCTCTAATGCCAAATGCTGTATTGCGTAACTGGAAGTAGTCAAGGAATTATGTCATGTCACTGCTAACTTTTTGACTTCCAAGTTGTTTTTAGGTCACTAGAAAAATGCCGCTGCAGGTCGCGCAGATTTGTAGCTGTTAGTGAAGTAATCTCCCGCCTCTGTTCTCCTCGTCCTCGTTAATTCAAGTCACTAACTTGAAGGAGTCATTGAGCCTCTAATAATCTCTCATATTGCAGTAATGATCAGCCACTTCTCTTGCACTAAGTGTGGTGAAGTGCTGGCCCCGTGCAGGACCCCGGCCCACTCGCCGGCTCTTGCCGCAGTGCCCTTTAATGTAATGGGGGGCCAGTGGAGCAGAAAAGGAGGTGTCCATTTCTGCTTGACTGGATCTCCTCCACAGAATCACTAACTACTTATTACTTTGACTCTGGCAAGTCAGAGCGCATACTCCAGCTCTAAGAGTCATTTTGAACCATGTAGTAATTAATCCGCTTTCAATCATCATACATGAGGCTGATGGAGAACATGCCTTTTTTTTTTTTTTTTTAAATGATTCACATTCCTTCGATTTGACTTATTTTTATTAATACGAAACAAAGTAAGTCCTGACACACGTGTTCCCCCCGTGTTACTGTGATATTATTATTCCTTAGAGTACTTTCAAGTCCTTGTTGAACCTGTATTTATATTGCTTCAGAATTGGCCTGTAAGTGTTGTTTTTATTGCAGCTGAAAGTTTCAAATAAAATTATTTAGTAATTCCAAGTGCTGGGTCATTTTTTTTTTTAACTAATTAATTTCTTGGAAAGAGTCCCATCTGTAACAATTTCTGCAGTCATCAGTTGCCATCTTTGCTCCTTTGGCTCCCACTAACATCTGCTCCCTGACTTTTTTTTTTTTTTCTTTTTTGGAACAAACTGCGTCTCTGATGTAACAAAGACCCTCTTGAAGCCTTCGTACCTATAGAGCTAATCAGCATACTGAAATAAGTAGTCTTTGATCTCAAATGTTAAGTAGCCAGCTGTGTAAAACATCATTCTTGCTGGCGCAGATGCATTTTTGTATCGAGCTGTCTCCTCCTGGCAGCTTAGCATCAGGAGGGGCAGCAGTGGGGAAACAGCTAGCCTACAGTCTGCGGTCCGGAGATTAAATAAATGCAAATGCCAAAAGTGAAGCTCACATGTGTCATCTTATTTATTTAATCTGTACACAGATGCCCCCCCCCTTATCTCTATGTAACTGCGTGGGTTAATGATGCATTATACCAGCAACTCTGAAGCTTAATATTTTTTTTAAACCTTAGCGAGGCCAACTGCCTACAGACTTCAGCTCAGTGGTTCCCAGCCTGAAGATTGAAACACGGGGTGAATCAGAAGGATCCCGAGTTTTACAGTTTATTGTGAACTGCTGCACACTTTCACCTGAAGCTCTAAAGGTCATACGGGGCACATAAAATGGTCTCTTCTGTGATTGAACTACTGGAAACTCAACTTCTGAGAGGCTTTTTCAGAAGCCTTCTACATTATCAAGTTACCACTGATAAGAGAGGAATGGCCTCACCACAAAGTTTGTGACTGAGCTACAACATCCAGAGGGGATGGATTTTTTTTTAAATACAGTTTTTATATCCTGGTGACCACTGAAATTAAAGTCAGTTTACATACAGCTTCACAGTAAATCCCCAAATAAGTGCCCGGAGGTGTTTTTAAACCTGCTTCTTTATCTCAATGGTGGATTGCCGTCACGTGAGCTAAAAACTTTACTTTGGTCAACTGAGCAGGTTCAGTTCAGCTAAAGAACGATGATGAATGTGGTCAAAAGTCTGGGGGAAGAATCTACAGATATTTTAGTTTGAATATTTTAATCAGATTTTCTGGCTGAACTGCAGTGCAGGATAAGGCTGAGAGCAGATCAGTGGTTCTTGCTGTAGGGCGCAGAGCCGGTGCTGGTGGGGTGTCGATTACCAGAGTGAAAATAAGTTGAATAATTTTTGTAGGGGAAAATAGTTTGCTGACTTATTGGCACTAAAACATTTTTTTTTTTATTGTTGAGGATTGATTTCAATCTGTTTAGTTTCAGTTCGATTCTTGACTGAGTTTGCTCATTTCATTTCAGTTATTGGTTTGTGTTGTTAATTATAATAACATGCGGGGTATTTGTCAGGATTTAGGAAAATCAGCATTCTCCCTCACAGCAAGAGGGTTCCTGCTTCAACCCCTCGCCCCCCCCCACGGGGCATTTATGTGTAGAGTTATCTGTGTGGGTTCTCTCCAGGTACTCCAGCTCCCTCCCACAGTCCAAAGACACGCTTGTTAATCGACCTTAGGTGTGAATGTGAGCGTGAATAATTGCCTCTGTGTGCGACAGACTGGCGACTTGTCCAGGGTGCGCCCTGCCTTTCCTCCAATGACAGCGGGGATAGTTTAAAGTCGTTCGTGCCACAAAAAAAAGAGAATCACTGAAGTATATGAATAGAATACTGACACATTAAAGGAAAACCCTGCATATAGTTCTTAGTAAGGTGGTGCGCTCCATGCTTCCAGAACCACATCATTGTGGTTTGGCACAGATTCTCCAAATCTGTGGAACTCTACTTAAGGAATGTAACAATTCTTCCAAAGATGCACTCAGCCACTTTATTAGGTACACCTGTTCATCTGCTCAACACCACATCATGGCAGCAACTCCATGCATGTAGACATGGTCAGACCTGCTGAAGTTCAAAATGAGCATCAGAATGGGGAAGAAAAGTGATTTAAGTGACTTTGAATGTGGCATGATTATAAAGGTCTGGTCTGAGTATTTCAGGAAGTGCTGATCTACAGAAGGTTTACAGAGAACCATGTCTATCCCTTTATGACCCCCTTATGAATCATCTCAAACTGGTTCACTGTACTCAAATCTCAGTTCAGTAGAGCACCTTTGGGATGTAGTGGAAGGGGACATTCACATCACAGCTGACAAATCTGCAGCAGCAGCTGTGCGATGCCATCATGTCAATATGGACCAAAATCTCTGAGGAATGTTGCCAGCACCTTGTTGAATCTGTGCCATGAACCATTAAGGCCGTTCTAGCAGCAAAAGCGCGTTCAAGCCAAGTATTAGAAAGTATACCTAATAAATTGGTGAGTGTATTTTCTCATTTCCTATTGTGATGTTGGTGAAGAGTCCAAAATCTCCCATCAAAAGGTGTTCAGCTGCGTTATGACGGTCATACTCGATGACTCATATCCTTCAATAAGCCCGTGTGCATTATGAACGGGAACGTAGTCATCCTGGAAGAGACTGTTCCCATCAGGATAGAAATGTTTCATCATAAGGTAAAAATGATGACTCGGTAGTGATTCACATTGACAAGATGATCCAAACCATGCAGGCAAAATTTTCCCCACAGCACAACAGAGGCACTGGATCCCCTCACTGGTCCAGGTTTCTCCTTTAATTTGTCTCCCATCTGTAGCTCTGTATTTAATGCACGCATGTAAAGCAAAACTGAACTTTTCATTTGTTGGCAAGAGAAACAACGCATTTCATAAAATGTCAAACTAAGCGGTTTTGAGTCCACACATCCAGCGACAACTCTTCAAGTAAAAGATCCAGGCCTTGATTTAACAATATATAATTTATTTACAACAATTTTCGGATTGAATTACTATACATACCTTTCTGAAATGTCATAGATAGATATATATACATAAGGCCAAGTAAATACTTGAAAGCACTTAGAAACGAATTTCCAAAATTCTACCCACAAATTCATATCATTGTCCAAAAAGTACAGAAAACCTCCCTTAGCAGAAGTTTTTCCATCGCCACAAAAGTTCTGACAACAATTTACATTAACGATAAGGAACACAAAAGGTTAAAAACAAACGAACAAAAGGAGGATTATACAATTGCATAAGCGCTGTGGCATGTAATAAATACAGCATTTTTGACTTGCAGAAAGGCAAGGAACATTGAATCAAGGAACTGAAGAGAAAAACCATTCACAAGTACAGAAGTCTATTGTTCTTACTTCAAAAAGAAAACAGTTTAGTAAGAGTGACAGGGAGGTATGCACGCACACAGGCTCTTGCGCGCACGCACACACACACACACACACACGCGAACGCACGCACTCTCAAATACATCCCTGACACTGAATAGTAATGAGTGACACAAAAAGTACAGTGCTGAGATGTTACATTTTCCCCCATAACACAGGGGTGAACTGACAGTATAAACCCTTGAACAAAGCTTGTATGTTACTGACACATACTTACACAGAATTATCAGGCCCAGGTTTTCTCTCAAACTCTATTCGTCTCACACGCACGCACGCACACACACACACACACACACACACACACTGAGTCATAAGAGAATTGTTAGATTTGTCGGATGAGTTAGATGTGAAGATAGATGCTCAACATCCTGGCGGCTGGTGAATTACATTACTGAAATGTGCTTAGGCAACATATCTGAGACAATGACAGGGGTGATAAAGTTTTCACACACAGTCTGACTGTACAACTGCCACGGCTCATCTAAACATGCTGCGTCGACACCGGCTCGTCGGCGTCCGCGAACGGACGTCCTCGTTGTCCCAATTAGCCGTCGCGCAGTCCCGGCGCAGTGACTCGTTAAGCACGAGCGACAGTTTCCACCTCGGATCTTAAATGCTTACAGTTAGAGAAATAATCAGGTGTGCAGAGTAAGGACGAACAAAACGTTGATAAACTCTCCTGTGAAACGGTCTCTAAACCCTTAACACTGCAAATAGTCTGCTAGATCGCCAAAGAACAGTATATAGGCAAACACGTCACGGTTTAGACTTGACAAATGCTGCGCCAGTTAAGTGTCTTTTTTGGCTTCATATTAAAATATAATTTACATTTGTTTACAAAGTGATAAGATGACACAGAGTACTGCGTAAACAAACAGCATTAAGATGCCATCAAGACAAAAGCAAAGGAAAGAGATGAAAAGGAACGAAAGGAGACGGCTACTCTACTCTGCTGCGAGAAGCAGCGGCTTAATGGACACGACATGAGGATGCGGTGGCCTCAAATGATATTCAGAAAACTTTGGTTAACAATTCTGCTGATATACAGTATGCAAAGTGACAGCACACGGCTGGTATAGAAAAGTATTTACATATCACGCGTGACGATCTGTTTCAACATGAAAAGATTCATTTAAGGTGGAATCACCGTTTGATCCGAACTTAAACGGTCATGGCGTCCTCGTAGAAATTGGTAATGGGAGTCATTACGGGGAGGATGCGTTTAACGGGATGGGAAACAAGAAGGCGGCGGGCGCCGATATAAAAGAAAAGAAAGTCAAACTTTCCGCCTGCTACAAGGAAACTAACGTACATTCCAAAAAATCGGACAATCATTTAATCTTAAAGGTTAAAAACCATTCGAGCCTGCAGGACGGGCTGTCCTCGCTGTTTGAATGAAAGGGGGTTTAATGAGGAGGGCTTCCTGTATAGCTTTGAACAGACAACTTCACATGCAACCCTGAGGCAGACACAGAGAGAACTATGGCTAGTTTGGGACTGCTCACACCTCGACGAAGGAAATTGCCAAACAAGAAATTTCTGTATTTGTTTGACAGATTCATTACTTAAAAAAATAAAATAAAAATACTGTTAGTGAAATACAACAAAATGCAAAAGAGCCATTGCAGTTTATGGATTTCTCACATGAATCTACTGGATAATTGTCGCTGGCAGGATACAGAAGACAAAAAAAAAGAAAAGAAAAACCTTTCAAAGCATCTTTTGTGAGCAGAGGGGGTGACATTATGAAAAAGCTGCTCTTTACTTTATCTGAGAGACGGGCTCCTCTCTGATGTGGAAATACTGTTTGCCACACAGCAAATACAGAATTCCCACCAACATTGCTTTATGAATAATACAAACAAAGCTGCACAATTACCCTTTCAACATGAGTAATCTTGTGATGATTTTGAAGAATTTGTTGTCAGATTTTCTGAGGGAAAGTGCTCTACATAATTCATATGGAATAATAACCCTTAGGGCCGTGTTTTTATACTACAAAAATCAATGTAATCAAGAGGAAAATTTCATTTTAGAAATGAGTTTTGACGACATTCGGCGTTCACACGCGTGCGCGCGCGGTCGGTGTGCCTCTCGGCCCTGTGGCTCCTTCATTAGCCGTGGAATTTAAAACAGAAAAACGCCACGATGAACGATTGGGGTAATATAAGATGTGGAAACCTTATGGATCAACATCAGAAGGCTTTAAATAGAAATTTGCTCTAAAATATGACTTTAGTGAAGATATTACTCACTTCTCCTTTAAAAAAAAAAAGGCCGGAGAACCCAAACCTCACATATATCGATTTAAAAGCAGGAAAAGCTGCGAAGCGTCTCACTGAATCAAGATGTCAAGATGTTAGATTCACAGTAGTGATACCGGCTGGACTACAACACACACACACACACGCACGCACGCACACGCAAGCACGCGCAAACTAGATGAGATGGGGTTTTGGGGGGCTCAGGCATACAATCTGTTTTTAAACCAGCAAGTCCAGGATGTGCTACAAGCCGTCTGTGTGTTAAACAGATGATGTGACGCGCACAGTCTCACTGGGATGCTTCAAAAAAACAAAAAAAGTGGGCTAATGTTCTGAGATGATGTCCTGTAACGAACCTGCCAATTGCATATGTCGCTGGTTCTCTTTAACCTGAAATGACCTGCACCCTTTTGTCACATTCCTTCTTATTGACTATTTAACCCATAATTTTTGAACCCAAGTTCAAAAATTACTGACTGAATTTGCAATATTGACCGTCAGTAATAGCATTACATTTGCATATTGCTCCTTGTTAGCCGTATGTGGCCTGTTTCTAAGAGTCAATTTGATGTTACCTTTGCAGTAGAACTAGGATATGGGCTAATTTAACTTCAGTCTTTGATGGGAAATAAAAGGCTTTTTCTCTACTGAGTTTGTGAATACGTTTCCCCGCACGCCCAAGCTCAACCCTTCTCCCTCATTTGGTCTGTCATTTAAAGATTTTTACTGCGTTTGATAGAAAACAGGGACTCAATCCTACATAAACACTTTCTTATCTTCTAAAGTGAAGAAAAGGAACGCTGGGACAGCTCTGCTCTTCGATTCCCGCTGCAGTTATTGTTTTTGTGTGTGTGTGTGTGTGTGTGTGTGACACAGAATGTATTGTGTTCTGTACTTTTCCTCTGCACCAGTCTGTCCCTTTTTTCTAGGTTAGCACTCGCCATCAGAGACCAGGAATATCATGGCTTCCTGTTTGCCAATGTCAGCCATGACCGTGGCCAGCTGGTTGATGTTGCCGCTGTGGAAATGTTGCGCCTCCCATAGGTCCAGGATCACAGAGGTCGGGCTCGCTTTGGATGCAAAGAAACTCATGTGTCTGCAGGGTGGGAAGAGAGAAGGGGAGCGCAGAAAATTAGAGCGACAGAACGAGATTTCTTTTTATTCAATCAAGCGACGTGCACACATCACAAAGCGTCAGAAAGAGTCTCTCATTTTCCCTGCGCATAAAGACTGTCAGGAAAACCTTTTCACCGGGTATTTTATTGTGCTGCCGCTCCTTGTAACTCTGTCAATGTCAGGTTTTATTGTAGGTTATATTGCTACATCCTGATATCTAGTGTTGGAGCACTAAGTAAAAAAATGATAAAAGCTACAAGAACACAGTCTAGCTCTTCAAACTGCCATCAAGTACAGAATCTCCTGCAATTCTCATTTGAAGCTTAACTCCATAACCCTCATTCCTCTTTATTTGATGCTGAAATTGGGCCCCAAATCCCATATAGTAAATCCTATATGGACTTTCACAGTTAAGTCGGAAGTGACCTTTTCTATTTTAGGAGCGGAACCTTTACGATCAAACCCAATCAATGACAACAAAGCTGTGGCCCGAGTCAGCTGGATATTTGATGTTGAGGGGACCCCGCGGTAGCTGAAGATGCTTGTTTGATTTAATGGCATTTCTCTGTTTTCCAAATGTCCAGGGTTTTAACTCTTATGTAGAACCCAGATGACATTAAAAAGGGGAACGGTGTAAAGTGCAAAGAATCATTGTGCTACGTAGGCGTTTGGGAGGGAAAGGGGAGACAAAAACCCCGAAATGCCACCGAGCCTTTTTCACCTTGAGAAAGGTCAGAGAGAGTCCGGCTTCCTCGTATCGTCTGTTTGCCTAGTGAAGCATTATGTGACCGTTATAAACATGTGACTGCGGTGGTAGGACACAAGCGCTGAGAACACATCGTGACCGTGCTATTTTGAGTCAGCTGGATTTTATAGAACATGCAGCTCTGGCCCTGCATCAGGAGAACACAACAAAGAGGAGTGCTGGTCAAAAAAAAAAAAAAAACCTGCCTGGGAATGAACCTCTGTGTCATTATTAAGTTAAAAAAAGAAGACTGAGCTTGGCGTCCAACGTGTCAACCCTGCTTATTCACCTCACTGTGTGAAACACGAGCTTATCTTGCATGGCTCAGACGCAGCCGTTTGCGCCGTCTTGGGAGAGAAAGATCAAATAAAAGGTTCTTGGCATTTTAAGTTTTATTGATTGGTCCCGTTCCGCTCGGTCTGAACACTTTACACGCGCAGAAACAAACACAGAAATTCAGCGTGACAGAATGCCAAGGAGCTGCAGCCTTTTTGAGGAAAACACGTTGTTAAGGACAGATCAAACAACGGAGCAGTTGTTCCTTCCTTAGGTCTAAATGAGAATTGATTATGTTGAGCAAAACATTGCTAATTAAACCTGTAGTGCATCAATTCAATTTGTGATTAATTGGGGTAAATAAAAGTTGATTGGACAAATTAAGTGTACCTATTTGATTTCATTACGAGGTAGAAATTAAATTGGAGGGTAAGGGATCAATGCTCGGCTCCGCTCTTGTTACAGGTGCTCTGGTGATAGAGTACAGTAACTGCGAGAGCGAAGTGGTCGGCACGGATCCAAACCTATTCCAATTTTTTTTTCTTCCTCCTGCCGCTGATGGGCAGGTCGCTCGCTGCATTTCCAATTACAACTGTTAAGCAGAATGTAGCAGGTGGAAGTTTAGCTGCAGACTTTAAGCTTCTTACCTGTTTCTGAGGGAGAAAGGAAGAAGGGGGTCATGTTTTCTTGCAGAAATGATAGCTGTATCCATCAAGTCCACATTAATCCTATAATACTAGCTCTGTCAAAAGAGGATTAGCTTGCTAAGGCATTACCTTGTTTACCTGAACTTTAGGAAAAACACTCCACTGAGGTGATGCACTTCACACTGATTGTGCTTGATTACTGAAATGTCACCGTTCTGTGTTAACGTCTATATTAGTACACCTCTTTATTATCATAATTTTATCATCATTATTCTAAATGAGCTGTATCAACATATTGTACATTTACTGCTGTGCAGCCTCACTTCTCAAGAGGTTTGGACAAATAAGGCTCTGCAGAATTTCTTCAGCGCTTTCAAACCTGAGCTGCCGGCTCCGACATGCTCCGACAACAATCAGATCGGCGAATCAGATACGGCATTATTGTAAAGCTGATCTTTACCTCTCGAGTTTAAGTCTTTGTGCTAGCATTCTCCAGTCGGCTCCGTTGGGACAGGGGGCATCCAGGCTGCTGCAGATCTTCTGCCTGATGAGGTACGGGATCTGAAAGGCGCTGGGCCCCGCCAGAGCCGTGGCGTTACTGTCCATTAACAGAAACTCGGAGTCCACCGCTCGAGTGTCCTGATGGGAAAAGCCACAAAGCAAAGCCTGCGTTCAGTTTTCTAAGCTCAGCATAAAAATTTTCCCCTTTATGAATAACCAAAATGATGAATAGTCGTTGCTGCCTAATCACTCGCAGCTACTAAGTGAGTAGAACGAACGTTACCTTGGCAATGTTAAAGTCGAGGCTAAAGCTCTGTCCCTCCCCCTCCACCTGCCACACACACAGCTGGCAGGTGAGCTCGCAGGTGCTGAGGCTGAGCCGCTCCAGAGTGAACGTGCAGTGCAGGTACCGCTGGGAACCATTCCAGATGTGGTAGAACGGGATCTCCTGCAGGAAAAAGGGAAAAAAAATAAATAAATAAATGAAGCACACACAAACAGCAGTGCAGCAGCACAGTCAGAACTACATGTCTGAAACACGCCATAACAGGACCGCCTGCCTAGAATACACTGAGATTATCATTAATTACACTGACATAAGCTGTCATCATTATGGCTAAGTATATCTGAGGCAGCAGAATGACAACGTTCAATTAAGTTAAAGGGAATAAATGTGCTGTTACTGACAAATAGAATCTTTAATAGGAGTTAAGAGCTGTCAGCCCGGCTGCGTCGATAACAGAAGAAATCAAACTTTGGATTTTAATAGATTACACACAATCTGTCACACTGGCAATGGAAACATTTTTTTTTTTCCTTTTCATCTATTTTCTTTCAGCTTCTTCCGCTTTTCTCTGGAGGTATGTACTGACTTTGAGGCAGACACGCAAATGATGCTGTTAGTGTAAATGCTGAAATATCACACCACTACTTTGAATCTAAAGCACATCACGTAGCAAAGGCACGAGCATACTCAGTAGATCTGAGTATTGCTGCTGTATAGCTTCACCTTCTGTCTAGCAAACAGCTACCAGTGAGTGTGTTGGGAGAATGCATTCAGGACTGCAATTTCTCCCCCTTTTTGCTGCATATTCATGACTTGTTTGCATAACCCAAGAGAAGCACAGTTGAAATACTGGAGAAAAAAAAAAAAAGGGCACACTAACTCCTTGCTTTACCCTGAGTTTAACGGCTACCAGGATCTCCGTCTGAAAGAAGTGGGGCTGCAGCACATCCCGCTAACCAAATGGGGGCACTGTTACCCAGGCAGACTGGCAACGGAGCAGCCAAGTGAAACGCACAGAAGTCTTCATGGGCCCCAGGGAGACTAAAGGCCTTTTTGACTGCACTGCTGAGAGGGGAATAACACTTCCAAATGAACAGGCACAGTCCAGAGGAATAAGCCTCTGTTCTGGGTGCATTGTTGCCGCCTTGCTTGCTTGGCACAGTCTGTGTGCTCTCTTTGGGGACCCGGTACTCAATGCTCACATAGTTGCAGCCAGAACATTTTCTAGTCCTCTTGGAACATCCCTTGTGTCTCCATACGCCGGGCTGCAGTGAAACTGGCCACGTGCAGGTGCGGGGAGTGCAGTAAGGTGGAGCCGTTCCAAAATTCAGGTTGCAAAGTTCGAGATATTTACATACTGCTCTATATTTCATACGAGCTCCCTTTGAGAGAGCGACAGCTAGTATAATCAATCAGCTTGCAGCCCTGAGTTAGTGCACACAATTCAGCTCCTCTATGTGCATGTAATACACTACATGCACACTCTATGCACAGGGGTGCACACACCAAAAAAAGGTTCCATCTACTCTGACAAATGACTTTAAGTTCCAAACTGTGCCAAGAACAGAAAAGGGTATTGGACAGAGGAGTCCTGCAGTAACAGACTTAAAAACCCTCCTTTGTGTGAATCTTTAAAGTGATCAACTGAAGCCAAACCAAAACATGCTTAATTAAAAAGTCTGGACCAACTCAAATGAAAACAACTTTCCAGAGACATTAGGAGACCACGAACCCTCATTAACAATAAAAAGTTGCTCCAGAGTAGCTTTTGACTAGTCAGTAACTTTTTAACTTTTGTTAACACGCACTCGGTTCATTTTTAATTTTTTCTGGATGGCTAATTTAAACCAACAGCGTGGATTTTAAATTGAGCCTATAAACAAACACATTAGAAAGCCTTATTACTGCTGATACACAAATTTGACAGATTCAGCCAGGCACTTGTATTAAATCTCCTTGCTCCCGCTCTGATCTGGAGTGACTCCCTGCCCCTGCAGCCCCCCAGGGCAGCCCAACACACCTGGTAGCCGGCTAGCAGCTTGCTCCTCCAGTGCGCCTGGGGCATGTCATGGATGGACAGGCGCAGGTTGTGGTAGCTGTCTTTGAAAAGCAGGACGTGAGGCTCGTCGATCAGCCGACCCCCGAGCTGCCGCTCCATCTGCATCACCTCCTGATCAAAGAGAGAGAGGCAAGGAGAGGTGTCAGGGCTCCGGGGGACTACATTTACCAACACACTCGCAGAGGTAAGTGAAAACGTGTAAAACAATCCATAACTGTTTCCTGTTTACACTTTGTCTGGGGCATCACTCACGCACACAAAACTGTACCGTTTGGAACGAGAACGTGTCAGTGCACACACACACACACACACACACACACACACACACACACACAGGCACAAGTCCAAAGAAATACACAAAGACATGGGCAGCGGTGGGGACACAGAATATATTTGACTCAAACAGAGAGACACACGCAAACGCCTGCTTGCTCACACATGCACGCGCGCACACACACACAGACACACACACACACACACAGACACAGCATGAGCATGAGGCAGGGGTACAGTACATCTGAGGAAAAGAAGATAGTGCCTCTGCATGTGGCCACAAAGGACCGGACCGACTTGTCTCCGCTGAGCTTTAATGTCATCACAAGGTTGATCCTCTGCCTCTGTTTGTATATGCCGGGCTTTCAGCATCTGCATTAGCATGCACAAACTGCAGCCATCCCAGCCTATTGGCTACCTGGGCTGTGATGAAGTAAGTGAACGAGCCATTAGTCAACTGCTCATTGTTCTCGCATGGCGAATCTCCTTAATTTCATTTTTGTTTTTGTGCCAGTAGAGATTTGTAAATGCATGCTTAATATTTTAATCTCTGTGGGACTTGCTCAGTGGACCATTTGTTGCCATCCAAATGACCATCTGGAATGGGATGATAATATCCGGCACATTTCCCTCTGATTTATCAATTCGCTTTGAGCTGGATGCTTTGTGCTGAACATGTCCTTAGAAATCCAGTACTTTGGTGGCCATTCACATGTGCTGCCTCATACTCCAATCGTAGGAGCATATTACAACAGAGAAAACAGACCTCTGAAATTAGTGGTGTGAAAAGACCTCAGAAACAAGATATGTTCTTTTAATCTGTCTGACGAGGGGAAACAAGATGGCAGCAGAAGGAAAACAGTCAGCCAGAGTGCGCCTCAGAGTCGTACCTCAAAGACAACAGCTCCGGGAATGAGAAGTGTGTATAGATGGTTGCCATATGTTGAACACCGCATACCAGCATGGCTGCTCATGGTATGATTTCAGCAAAGACATCCAATTAAGGTGGAGAATGGTGGTAATTTCTATCTGCACAACACTGATTCAATTTTCTGCCCTCTTTCCCAGGAACAGGCTAGACTGATTCCAATTATAATGGAAAGAAAGCTGTTAATTATCCATTTGGAATCTCTACCTGCGTTATTTGATGTGGTCTCCCCTTTGACGAATGAGCACTTTTTGGTTCAGCCTAACAATTGAATTTCAATGTTTGCTCAGCGCATTGTTAATTTCCATGTTTGCTTTGTGCTTATCTTCTTGTTAACACGATTATTATGCCCCTTGCGATTATCTAGATTGATTCCTGCATTTGCATTGGTTTACTTTTTTCCCCCCACTGAAAATACCACAGGACAACAACAACAACAACAAAAAAAATCTGAAATGGTCTGAATGTATGCCGCTAGCTGGAATATATACTTCTCAGAGCTCTGCCAGACAAGAGTCTTGTGATGTTACCCGGTCCACTTACTCAGAGAAGGAAGGTCAGACAATGGCTCTGAATCAAAGCGTTGAGGTCTAATGAGTTAATAACAGAGGGCAGCGCATTCTCCACAGAAAAGCCCTCTACTATTATGTCTCTTACAGATACAAAAGCCACATTATGTGGGCTTCCAGAGAGGTTCATTTAAACAGTTCTTAAGCACAATTATTTGTTGGGCGGCGATTAGCATTGCAAATTGGGTGTTGGACTTTGATCAGGTTTTGACCTATAGAACGGATCTATAGCCCTGCTAGCACCGGAACGAGTGCAGAATGCCAATTATCCTATTATCAAATCTAGCAACCAGAATGAATACTAACTCGGCCTTCGAGCAGCATGTCAGGATCAAGGCTGACACGCCAGGATTACAATCAAACAGAATCTGCGACATGGTTCTCTTGCTACCTGACAAGAGAACCATGTCCCAGGGAAAATACACAACATGGGATGATCCATTTGCTCCTTTAAAGTGCGCTCGTGTCCCTGCTTTCAAAATGACACTGTCTCGGCTGCATGTTGTTTATGTGTGTCTGAGTGCCTGCGAGAGTGTGTATTGGAGTGTGTTTTTGTACAGGATTTCAGCATATGTTCTGGACCGAGAGAATAATGGCCCTCTTTACGCCCCATTATCCTGTTAACAAATGACAGTGTGAGTGAGCTAATAGATGAGAAGCTAAAATTGACCACATTATTTACTCTTTCTGGGAGAAAACAATGCAAGGTTTGGAATTAGTTTATCAAATCACATATTAATCATCATCGCACCGCTTAGCTTTGTCTCCCGTTCACTGGAAATAAGAAGAGCTGTTTCCTCTTAAGGCACCCTGAACCTGTACAGCCATGGAAACATTAAGATGCATGAGATAGGCGAGAAGTTCAAGTACCGCAGGAGAAAAACCCCTTTTGTTCTGACGGAATTCAGGATAGCCTGGGGTGTGTGTGAAGACTGCGAATTCAGAGTCAGGCAAAGCCAAGACCACCCCCTGACATTCAATGAGGCTGGCTAAAGAGAGTGAGATAGAGCAGGGAGGAGTGAAAAGAGCAGGAGCAAGAGAGAAGAGAGACAGAGGCAGCTTAACATTTGTGTCTCCAGGTCACTCAAGTGGCCAGCTTTAGCAAGAGAGATAACAGGATTACTGCAATCATGGCCACAGTTTTCTATGACTTCAACCCCCTTTCTACCCTCACTCATCCCCCCCCCCCACCCCTCATCCCCTCGGCATGGACCAGAGTTGGGACTGTAATGGACTGGGGCTGGGCTCCACCAGGAAACAAGAGACACTCATACAGCTAATCTCTCCGGGCTGGTGATGACAGAAAGAGGTTAGTGGATGCACCAAACTCTCTCCTGCAAAAAAAAAAATCCCCAGCCAGCCTTGGATGCAGGGTGGAAACACAAACTAAACAAATCAACGTATTAGCAGAGGCACACATATTACGAACTGGACCGGCACAAAACTGCAGACTTTCCCCTCACAGCAAGGCCAAGCTGTTTCTTGTGGCCTTGTGTTGTGCTGGCTTTGTGTGTAGCAAACTGATTAACACAACCAGCTCTAATGGAGATTATAAGTAGCCTTTGATCAGTTAATTAGTCAAGCTACATGCCATCTGAAACATGGAGCTATACATGCACACGGGCGGTAATATCCTCAAACCCGTCCTCACCCCCTCACTCTTCGCGACGTGGTGTCGTCATGTTTAAAAATGTGCATTCATAGTGAAGATCCATTTTCAGAGCTGCTCTTTTCAGGCAAATGCATTTGTTTATAGAGAGGGGCCTGGCTATGTGGGCTCCATAAATCTGTGTATTTGTCAGCAGGATGTGACAGGCTTTTCCTCTCTGACTGAGAGTCTATCGGTCTGAGCTCCAGTGGCCGTGCCCGCTACAGTCAACTCTGATTAATAACTACAAATAGAAGGGACTTGTCTGCTCAGTTATAAATGGGGACTGTGTTTGCAAGGGAAAAGATGCACATTCTGCTTGATAAATCACAAAGCAGGACGGGAGAAAACAGCACACAGGAACACAGAAATATAATATGGAAACAATTTTTCAGCTGGGCTCAGTGATAAAGCTGACTGTCTTGTTTAACTTAATGCCAGCAATTACTGGGCTACGCTCTTCTGTTTTTCTTCTAGAATTTGTTGCCAGTAACTTTTATAATGGAGGGATCAGGAAAAAAAAACCCCAACAGTTTGTATTTCACTCTGTACATGCTGCTTTTCTCGTCTCTGTTACATAAAAGCGAAAAAGTTTCTGCTCAAACATGGCTTGCCGCTCAGCAGCTAGCGAGGAAACGTCATAGTGGGAGCACATAAACAGTTTACGAGCCCTTTTAAAAGCAAATAAGAATCCTTGCTTGAGGTCAAACGCTGTACAAAAAGAATCCAGGGGCCACTATTTAAGCAGCGAGACATCAATTAAACACCCATTTAATCCTGGAACATACATTTTTACAATGGGGAGACAAAAAGCTAAATGTATTGGACTCATAAGTTGTTACTGATGAGGGAGTAAATCTGCAGTCTCAAATAAAGCACCAAAGGGAGTTCACTTTTTCGCACCATTTAATTCCTAAGATTTGGAATTTCATGGCTATAAAATGCCGCTTAAAGTCACCACAACAACGATTAATTAGACAAAAATCTGCATACCTATGTGACACTATAGGGGAGAGCGGGGTAAGAGGATGAGCTAATGGGGAAGTTGACCCACCCTCTGTATCTTGGCAACTGTGCTCTTTTATTGTCATGCAAATGTATCCAGGTCTAAATATATATTTATGATGCGTGTTGGTGATTTGCCAACTATAAAAACATGCAGGTTGTTTAGCTCAATAACAGCCCGAACAGCAGCAAAAAAGTGAGCCAAATGCCATCGGGTAACCTGAGCCAGCAGTTCACCATGAGGTACTGAAGTTAAGTTAAGCCTCTGAAGTCTAAACTTATATTTCAGTGTAATATTACACAACTGGTTTAGTTTATAATGACTTTTAGTTGCTGAGTTTATTTAATAAGGACAGTGTACAAGTGCACTAAAACCTTCTCTGGTGAGAACTTTGCACCAGATTACAACCATGATCTGGCCTGCTAATAAAAAAATGATGGTGATAAGGATGGCACACATTTCCATAAGATTATGCAATGTCACAGCATTTATTGCCATCAAGAGATGCATTTTTTTTTTGTTGCCAAGATCTTGTATTGATGATGGGTGAGTCAGACTGCTGTGTAAACTATTTACTCCGGTACAGCTCAAAGATTCTCAGCGGGGTTAAAAGTCTGGACTCTGTGGTGGCCAATCTGTGTATGAAAATGATGTCTCATGCTCCCCGAACCACTCTTTCACAATTTCAGACCAATAAATCCTGGCATTGTCATCTTGCTGAACCTTCAATCCAATTGAAGCCTCTTGCCTATTTGCTTAAATCCAGGTGGTGACCCTTTTTTTTTTCTTTGTCAGGCAGTGATATGGGCAGTCCTTTTTGATTTAGCTTTAGACCAAAATGTCTATTAGTTTCAGTGGCATTCATTTGATCACTAACTTTAACTTAGGTTTTTTTTGTTTTTTGTTTAATTCAACGCACTCTCCGTTTAGTCTGTTTTTGGAAAGGTTACAATTTTGGTCTCAATGCAAACAATCAAAAGACTTCATTTGGCTGGTTTAATGCTTTTTAAGTTAGCTTTAAAGGGGGAAAGCATGACTATTTGGAAAAGAAAAACAGATTTTTAAATTAGTTTTTAAAAAGAGGTAAATTATTTTTTACATTTCATATGGGTTTGAATCAGAATCAGTTATCAGGGGTGGGCAATTAATTTTCCCAAGGGCCCACAATTAGGGCCTAACTAACATCTACTCTTACCAATAGCAGTTTATAAAGAGATAAAATGAATATTGAGCAGAACTTTCAGCTTATTGGTGCAGTCCCAATTTCTCAGATGGTCAGTTTAACTGAAGATGGTGAACTTACCCCTAACCTGGGGTAAAATTAGCCACAGGAACACTTTTTTTTTTTTAAACAAAAAAGCCATATTTTTAGAACTCTTTGTCATAGATGCAGTGTGATGATTTAAAACAACAGGAAACATCCCGAAGTAAGGTTTGATACTTGATTGTACTGCCTCATTTTCTCTTATCTTGAGGACCATATAAGTAAAAAAGTGGCTCACCTTACCCCACTCTCCCCTACTTTTTAGTAGCAGTCCTTAGTACAAAAATGCTACCATCAGGATGCTAACATATGAGGGTGGGCTGAAAAGTTCATAGGCTGACCACGATGCAATGGTCGAACTTGACCAAATGTGTTTTATTAGTCTCCCCTGCGGTCCACACGCTTGTTCCATCGGTGTTGCAGTGCTTGGATTCCCGTGGAATAGAAGCTCTCATCCTGACCATCAAAAAAGTCCTCAACAGCAGAGATGACCTCATCATCGGTCAGATACTGCTTCCCAGCCAAGTATTTTTTCATGTTGAGGAACAGAAAATAGTCAGATGGTGCCAAATCAGGAGAATATGGAGGGTGATCAACCAGCTCAAAGCCACAGTTGCACACAGCAGCCATTGCAACCACGGACTTGTGTGCAGGCGTGTTGTCCTGGTGAAACAGGACCCCCTTCATCAGTTTTCCAGGCCGTTTTGACTTGATTGCCTTTCGCAGCTGCCTCAGCAAGTTGGCATAGTATTCTCCAATGATAGTATGACCTTTTTGAAGGTAGTCAGTGAACACAATGCCCTTTGCATCCCAGAAGACAGAGACCATCACCTTCCCTGCCGAGGACACCACCTTGGCCTTCTTTGGTGGGGGAGAAGACGGATGTTTCCACTGCACGGACTGCGGTTTGGTCTCTGGCTCAAAGTGGTGAAGCCAACATTCATCTTGGGTGAGGAACTGTTCAAGAAAACCGGCTGGATTTGATTCAAAAAGTGCCAAGTTCACCTGCGACATGACCAATCTGGTGTGCTTTTGATCAGGCGTCAAAGGTCGTGGCACCCACTGAGCGGAAACCTTTGACATGCCGAGTTCGTTATGCAGAATGTTCTCAACTCGTTACAGCATTAGCTATCTGATTAACAGTTAAACGTGTGTCACCCATCACCATGTGGTGAACACGGTCAATGTTTTCTTGGGTGGTGGTTATGGCAGGACTCCCGAACCTTGGGTCATCTTCAAGGCTCTCCCTACCCCTCTTGAATTCCGCTGCCCACTTTTGCACAGGTGATAAAGCTGGAGCATCATCCCCTAATGTAGCAACCATGTCAGCATGAATGTCTTTGGGGGCTAACCCCTTTTTCTGAAGATATCTGATAACACCACGATGCCAAATTTTATCCATTTTCACAAAATGTCTCTATCACTACTTTTCCAAGTCCTCAATTCTGTATCCAATGTGGGTTTATCTGGAACGAAATCATGCAGTTGGCATCAGTAAAGGTTGAATTTCAGGCATGCCAAATTTAATTACTGTATGATAACTCCTTCTTAGTCAGCCTATGAACTTTTCAGCCCACCCTTGTACTCGCATCATAGACAGTGTAAAATGCAGCTGTAGCTTCTGGAAGCTTCTCAAGCCAACGTGGAAGTGCCTTAAACCTGCGTTCTGCCTGTAGGCCACCAGATGACGGCAGCTGTGGTTGCAAAAAGACTTCCGGTCCTCTAGAAGTCTATGGCGACATGACTTTCTGCACTGACCTCTGTGAACACGCTACAGCTGACTTTATGGGCTCAGTCACTTTGCATGTGATGTAAACCTTGTTCATATTATGTTTCAAAATGCAGGATATCTGCGGCGTGATGAGCGTGCGGTTTCACAGTCAGACCCGCCCCTCCTCATCACATCAGGTCACCTCGAGGCTTCAAAACGGGACGGGTGATGTCACGGCACTTACGGCCATTTTTTTATACCGTCTATCAGCACGCTGACATACTTACACTTAATAGCTGAAGCTGACAAGCATGTCAGTGGGAGCACATAAACAGCCCTTTTAAACATGTAAATCATAGCTGTGAGTCAAACAGTACAAAATAGTACTGACAAGTACTATTTTGTACTTGTCAAAAACTGAATTAGTCTAAAACTAAACCAAATAAAACACTGGGATACAGACAAAGTGATCTTTTCTTTACTGTTTCAGTACCCAGACAGGATTGGGGATTTTATGACTGTAAACATATCACTGTAAACTCACTACGGTAATCATTAAGCAAGAAACATTTACTATGTGCTCCACGAGGCAGTACTTTGTAGATCTGCAAAGGTCTGTCTCTAGAACAGTGTTTCACCATCAGCATGCTAATAATGCTCACTTGCAGTGCTAAGTTGTGGTATATTAGCAGGTTACCATTTGCTAATTAGCAGTCAAAGCAGCTGAGGATAATGGGAATTTAGTTTAAAGTATTGGGCAAATTTAAATTGCGAGCAGATTATTGTGCTACACAGGCATCAGTACAATTAATGTGCACCATGCTTACGTGAATAAAATTTCATGTAAATCGGTCAAATAGTGGTCCGAGTGGTCTGAAATAGTTCAATTTGACCCGCACTGTCCAGATACTTATTACAAAAACTACAGCATCAGTATTCATTATGGTTTCCTTTAAAGTTTACCAGTTAATACAGGGGAAAAAAAAATTGTGCTTCAACCTCTGTCAAAAAATAAAAAAAATATAAATAAATAAATCTGACAGGGAGTGGGTGGTTTATAAATCATTTTTAAATGTTTTTTTTTTAAACTGTACAAAAACACTGGCCTCACAAACACAGAGATGTGGGTGTAAAGGAAGAACATTTACTTATCAATAAACACAGAGATTTTTCATTAATGTTCCGCTATTCAAATTTGGATTATGCTCAGTGGAAAACATCCCGACTATCAAAAGCTGTCAGATTGTGAAGAATATCACAGCTAAATATAAAAAAAAAAAAAAAAATGAAGTAGCTGCACCGTATTCCAGTCCTGAAAAGACACCCTTGCAGTTAATTAGATGAAGGTGTTAGGTGTATGTCTGCTCTGAGCTCGAGGCTTGCTTCACTGCAGTTGTGGAGTGGCAGAACCTCAGTGATGCTCTCCCACAGGTTTAGCTGGAACAAGCGAGCGCACAGCGAGGGCGCTACCAAACGCTGATTATGTCGCCTCTGCTGCTGTGCCAGCCTTGGCTGGGCCGATCAAGAGTGGGACACACATTAAATATTAACTTAATTGGTCCCAGCAGAGCCGTGCTAACATACGGCAAGCATCAGACGAAAATGTCACTGTTTCCCCAGAGCCCCCGCACACTTAGGATCAAAGACAATAACATTGGTTCTAATCTGCTGTAATTGGGAGATAAGAGATTCAATGGTACAGCATGCATAAGTGTAGCTGAATGCGTTTGTGTTTGCGTGCATGGGCATGTGTGTGTCTGTCATTCTCCCTGATGGAGGCTTGTCAGAGCAGACTGACAGCCAGCGATGGGACTAGTCAGAAAAGCTCAGCATCCCTTCTGGTCTCTACACTTCCTCTTGCCACCGAACATCCATTTTTGTCTCCCGTTCATAGAAAGGCCTGTTTAATGCATGGAAAGTTATCGTCCTGCCTGAGAAAGACAGCGCGGTGCATTAGCAGGTTCCAAGTGCAGTCATAAAAGTCGCATGCGCTGAAGGTTTACTGAACATATACATGGACATATAAAAAAAAAAGCGCTGCTGTGCCACTCCACTGCACCACCTACCACTAGTCCACCACTCTTACATACTACAATTAACTCTAATGGCAGCCATAGTGAAAGTCTAATCATAAATGGTGCATTTTAAAGATAGTGATTAGTGATTAGTCTGAACCTCTCCAGGGAAGTTTAATCTCCACTCAAAGTAGTTAATGTACTTGCTAAATGAACTGCTCCCTCCATAATAGCACCAAGAGCAGTGTGGAGTCGAGATTACTAAACAGCGTGGGCCACGTTTTAAATCACTCACTAAAAACTACAAAACCCTGGAGACGCCGTGGCTTACCACAGCACCAGGTTGTGTGAGAGACGGCGAGCTAATGCACTCAAGGGCGTCGAGGGAGCTGCAGAGTATGGCAGCACAAGTGCTGGAGTCAACAAGCTCAGATGTCCTTTTCTTGGCTAAGAGAGCGGGAGAATAGCAGAACAAGAGCTAGCCAGAGGGAGAGGAAGAGAGAGAGTTTTTGTGCACCAGCAGCCTTCCTGCATCCAACTCAGACACACAAGGTCATTTCAACAGTCGCACACTACTGGGTCAGCGGATGATCTGAATAAAGAGAGCGCGCTACCGTTAGAGCTACTCGGATGCCAAGTAAACATATGGGTTGATATGTATCTGGAGAAAAACAGGCTTTAGCTCCTGTGCGACGTTCATTTCTCCAACACAGCACATGAGAATTTTAGCCAGAAAAATGTCCTGCACGCCTGCTATAAAGCAATAGCAGCAGGGGCAAAACTCAGGCAGAAATGGACAGATGTAAGCCAGGAGATGTTTCTGCAAATCCCACCTCACAGCCAGAGCCCGTGCACAGTTTTCATCTCATCTTCATCTCCCTGACTGTGAGGGCGCTAATTTCAGTGCAAGCTCCCATTGACTTCCGTTTGTTGATGTCCCACAGCCGGCCATAGTTTGTTCTTTTTGGGGGGAGGAGGGGAGGGTGCTTCTGCACGAGGAGGTTAGCCATTACAGCTGGCAAAAGTGGGCTCTAGCGGTAAGAGGCACTTGTGGCTGTGGGTGGTGTCAGAAGAGGAACAGCTTAGAGGGAGGAAAAAAAAAAAAAGAGGTGTGGAGAGAAAGAGAGCGAGAGAGAGCGCACAGGGGTTGCTGGGAAAAGATTGGGACAGGCTCTCCTTTTAATTTACTAATTAACCATGCAAATGAAATCTTAACAGGCTACTCAGAGGCAGTCCTCGGGGGAGGGAGGAAGGCATTAGTGCTTGATTATACTCTGTCCATGTGGAGGGGGGGCGGGGGGTGAAATATGCTGCTGAACAAAGTGATGGGAAACTTCTTGGCCCGTTGCAGTCAAGCAGAACCACTGCTTGGCTGAAAGGAGTGAGAT
>JAVDPK010002242.1:735259-784217 GCA_034780415.1 Cichlasoma orientale | reverse complement strand
CTGGTGGCAGGGCCCCCCCCCCCCCCCCCAAAAAAAAAAGAAAAAAAAGAACCCAGAAGCAAGCAAACAAAAACATACAGAGATTATGCACTATATTTAACCTGCACAGATGGATTGTTTCAATTGACTCAAGGTTGGTGGGGGCGACCATCATCTGAACAAATCACACACTCCTGAATTGTACGTGGTGTAATCAGTCCCGCAATATCGTTCAATTCATCATGGCTCTGCCCACCTCCTACATGTCTGCGCCGATTTCTGCCAACCTTTCAACGTGACAGACAAAGCTGTTAGACATAATAGTCTACCTGTCGCTCTGCTGATGCGAAACCGCCCAGTCGCTGCAATCTCAGGCCTCACAAACTGCCTGCCACACGCAATAACAGTCGGCGCCATAATTTTCACAACTTTACCTTGAAGACGTCCTGCGTGTCGTCCATGCAGTACACCCTGATGTTGTATTCCAGCGTGGAGCAGTAAGCGTCCGAGAAGAGCACCAGCCTCAGGCGCTTGGCTGCGCCCATGTGCAGGGACTCGCCCACCAGGGCGAATGTACCCAGCTGCTCCGAGAACAGCCGGCACGTCTCGGCCTCGAGCTGGCAGTAATAAGGGTCTGACACCAGCTCCTCTCCCATCAACAGGACATCCTGGAGGAGGGAAGGGAGCGGAGAGAAAACACAACGTGTGGAGAGAAGGTCAGGCACTCAATTTATGTAGGAGGGAAGGGCAGTGTGTTTGCCTGGATATCTGGTGTATGTATGTGTGTTTGTAAAGGGCTTTTAGGAAAGCAGACTGGCCCAGTAGCAGGGCATCAAACTCTATTGTTAGTGCTGTGTGACAGAGTTACATCAAAGGTAAAGGTCTTTAAGGTAATGTTTAGATCAGGGAAAAAGGGTCTACTTTGATCTTGCTTCAGATTCCTTTTTCACCGCAGTACTACTTACTACATCCTGACATAAAGACACACACTTCCTCATACAAAGACACACATCCTATAGAACACCATCAGTTTACTTAATAATGCATGAACGAGGTGCTCAATTGACATGAAAGGGGACTCGAACAGATTCCTGGCAAGAACAGATGGTTCTGGCGAAAGGAAAGACCGGAGGTGCACTGAATATTGGATTATTGGAATTGCTGGAATTTCCTCCAACATTTGTTTCAGATTTGTTAAGACAGGTGAAAACAACTTGCCAATTTATCTGCAAAACAACAGTGTTGCCCGATGGTGGGAAGTGCTGAAAAACACTAACAGGCAGTACAAGAATTAATTGGTACTTTAATTTGCCACGGAGGGGAAAAAATGACAGGTTTAAAAAAAAACAAAAAAAAAAACAAAAAAAAACTCAGAAGCAGCACCTTGCATTTTGTTTCGTCGTTACAGAGCTGAAATCCTGCATCACAAATGCATCCCTAACAACGATGACAGACCTATGGAAATATCCCATTCCATCACAGCACAGGATATTTTTCATGAGATAATTCCACTGCTCGCTGAGATAATTTGATGGAGACAAATTGGACCCAAGGTGACAACATTTTCTCTAAAATCCCTTCATGCCAGTTGACTGACTCTACCCATTAGCCAATCAAGCTGAAGAGAGCATTCTGCCTGCCAAATGCCCAGCGAGCCCCTCTAGGATCGATTCAACCAGACACCATCTACATCAATAGAATTAGTATTGACAATTCATTTGCTATGCAACCACAATGGAGTCTCACTTTTTCATCATCTTAATATTTCTACAGAGTGGAGCAGGGAGCGAGGTGGCTCAATTACGCCACTAAGCGCTCGCTCTACGAGCAATTCATTCCTCTTTCTCCCTCTGCACGTTTTATCTATTTTCACCATCTCTCCCTGCGTCCTCCTCTCTTCCACGTCGTTCCTCTAGATCTGCATTACCTGCCTGTCTACTTTCCCTCTCCCTCTCGATCTTATTTCTTTCTTTTTTTCCCCCCCTTTCACGTTTCGTCACACTCTGCAGTTACTTCCACTCTCATTCTCTTGTCCACCTGGCACTTTTCCCCTTTGGTGGCCACGCAGTGAAGCCGCTGGGCTATATTTGGTCCGGCCAATGATTAAAAGGGCTGGTCTAACCTCTGCCTCAGACAGGCCAATCCATCCCACAGACACCCCACCGCTGCCACATGGGGGGGAAGGCTGAATAATTTATGCACAATATTGAACATGAAAGAAGACCTAGTAACACTCCGAAGCCCACCAGCACCCTTTCCAATCTCTCTGGATTGTTGAGATGGTTAGACTACCTCAAACTGTGCTTGTTTGTGCGCATGTACCTGTGTGTGTGTGTGTGTGTGTGTAGACACCAAAGGTTCTTCCCAGCTGCATCCTATTGGTGTCTGGCACTTCTGGTTACTTTCAAATTTCACGGATAGAAAAATGGGGGAGGGAACTCTGTAATTGGAAGCAGCGGTCAGAAATGGTCAAGGAGCACTCAGAAGAGTACTTTGACGATCAGTAATTTGCTTAGAGAATTTCTGTTTTGAGAAACATGTTGCTTAGCAACTCGTCAGCTAGAGAGCCAGCGCTTCCAGGCTTTTGTTCGAGCCCGATGAGAAAACACCTGATGGTCAATAATTTAAACCCGATGGAGTAGATGAGAGCTCGGTCAGAGCCAACTCCGCTATATACCACTGAGTGCCTTTCAAGTCACTGCTGAGTAAGATTGTACTTCTCGGAGAAAAGCTCTGAATAAGTTTAGAAAGACTTTACAAATTCACCGGTTAGCAACTTTGTATTTCTCCAAAGGATCTGTGCTGGAATTATAGCGCCGTCTTACCTCCCAGGCGCCTTCATAGTTCTGCTTTTTAAGGCGCACGGCCCAGTTATCCAGGCATGCGTCAAAGCAGTGGTCCATGCTGAGGATAACCGGCCGGCTCAGGACCACCCCCGGAGGGCCACAACTCACAATGGGGCTGAGGAGGGTCTGGCAGCCGGCCAGGGGTAACCTACACCAAGGAGAGGAGCGAGAGAGAGCAATGAATGCTTTTACTCATTGAGTTATAAGTGAGAATTTATTGGTCTCTTGTAAGCAGGATATGATACTGTCACCTCTGCAAATTATCTAGCAGCTGTAACAACGAATCATGAAAGCCTGCTGGACTCACTGACTTGTTGCACCAAGTTGCGATGACTGAGTAATAACATGACACTACCGCGGCACGCTGCAGTGACTGTGCCACGAGAGACTGAAGTGCAGCAAGCCAGATAAACAGTGTTTTGCAAACAATTCATTTAACTTAAATAGTGCACATCCCGGTAAAAGGCTACGTTATTTATTTACATCCCTCCTCCACAGTACTGGCACAGACTGCTAAGCCGTTCCTAATGGAACAGTAGAGCATCAAAACAAACAGCCTAGTGGCAGGGAAGACTGCCAGTTAGACAGCGTTAAAGAGACCCACCTTAAATCTTCCTTCCTCTGAACAGTGAGATAAATCTCATAGATCTTTCCTCTGGGGATGGCCTCAGGAGGAATGAGCAGACTGATTCCTAATGCAAATAACAACAAAGGGAGAGAAGAGAGGGGGGGTAAGCAGGAGGAGGGGGGGGGGGGCAGGCTCATTTGTTCAGAGTGAACAACGCTTTTGTCATCCCACAAAGGAAGCCAGCCTACTCAACAAAACTGTAAGGCTGCAAAAACAAAAAACAAATCTATTCTGAAGGTCAGAGGCAGCCTCCTTCAGGTACAGTAGATGCAAATCTCTGCACCGGCAGCCGAGCCGGCACACGTCCCCACGGTCAACAATTAGTTGAGACAAAAGCGCACGCTGCATCGCAGTTTAAATGTCCTCCGTCTGCCACCAAGTAGATAATTGAGACCATGGAACAGACTACTCCAGGAAAATTGCACTTCCCCAGGAGAGTGTAGGAATGCACACTGGAGAATAGACAGAGCTATTGAAATAGCTGGAGTGTTGTGGCATTTGTGTTGCGTTTTCTCGTGACAAAATCATCCACTTAGAATCCCATTTAAAATGTTGTACAAATAGAGACTATGTGACACAATCTTAACAGTCTCTGCATGGTAAACCGGGCCTCTATTCACCATAAAACATCTGTTTGAATAAGGCGAAGGTGCCTAAATGCTCACAGCCTTGTCTGAATCCATAAACCGCGTCTTCCATGTGCCCACTCTGAAACTGTGCTAAATGACAGTATATCTCTTTTGAGTTGAAGCATAAAAGTGCTGAGATTTTTTTTCCCTCTGTGTCCCACTGAGAAGATGGGTGCCAATGCGTGGTATAGTCAACATGGCTTTGAGTTAATCCATGCATAAAACATCTTCAAGAGAGTGGAAGAGAGGCACACAGAGAGAGAGGGAGAGGGAGAGTGGTGGCAAGGAAAACAGGAAGAAAAAAAAAAAAAGACCTTTTCTTCCTAAGACATACCAGCATCAGCTAATCTGGACAGCCTACAATGAGCCAAGTGAAAACACTGTCTTCCAGTATAATTATATAAGCTCTAATCGGCTAATGTGAAGAGGGGAAGCAAAATAGGGAACTAATGATGGTGGGGTGGACTTTTTTTATATCTTTTATAAGACCAATCTTTGCCATCTTTTTTCTTCTGTCCGTGCTCTTAGCACAAAACTGACACTTGTGGACATTGGCTACAACCCCCAACCAGCTCTGTCATTAGCCAAGGAAATAATTGGAATAATTTGTTATAGATTTTTTATTCCAGATTTCTTTCGGGGCACAGCTTCTCCAGCACACACTCATTATATCTCATCTCATCACTGCACTGAACGTTCTTTTTAGTTATTCATGCGTTGCTGTGTAGATGTGGCTTGTTGACAAATATAAGCAGAATCACTTTTTTGTGTGTGCGTGTGTGTGTGTGTGATTTAATGTTAGGATTAGTGACTTTTTTTTTTTGGTGTCCCATCTTATTTCCCTCATAACTGATTGGAACTAATTTGTATCCCGTACAGAAATACAGCCTGTGCACTTAGCGGTTGTCCTGGCGTGAACCTATTAGGAAAGCGGAGTTTTAAGGCTGAATAGTCTGGGGTCGGTTTCACCAAGACAGTAATGTTTATGGGACTGAGCGGTTATTGTTCAATTCTCCTTGCAAATGTCCAGTCGCAGACACTAAAGCAGGTGTAATAAAACATATAAAACCGACTCGTTCCCGCAGCATTTCCAAACACAGAGCAGATGTTAAATTGTTTAGATCATGCTTCTTTGTGTGCTTAAAGTATAGCTGTAAACAGAACATCCTACAGAGGATTAAAGATGCCATTGCACAACACAAACGTACAACACCGTGTCTACAGAAGCAGGGCCCGACTAAAAAATAAAAAAAGTGTGTTTTTACAGTCCAAAGTTTTTTTTTCATTCCACTTTTATGAAATACGTTTATAAATTTGGGAGCAGTAAAGCTGAAACCGCCTTCAAGTTTGAGGTTTCAGTTCTTATTACGAATAAGCCAAGAGCTGTAAAGAGAGAAACATATGGAGTGGCGGGCTACCTATTCGCACAGTGTTTGTGACTGTCATTCTGCATCAGCCGCTGTATGGACCTCCAGGGCAAAATCAAATTCTAGAGACTGACATATAGTCAGCAGCACCTTATGTGTACAGCACGGCTGTCTGCTGTCACAAAGAGCTAACAAAGAAATAATGTATGGAGTGCTATTAGTTCAGGCAGCAACTGCATCTTAGGCCATAAATAATAACGGACAGGTAGAGACAGCGTGAGCTTTCATCCATCCAAACGAGCTGAACCGAGCACCAGAGACCGTTAGAATGTTACCAAAGAGATTTGGTAACCTTGACTACAGAGATGCAAAGCACCCACATCACGATGGGCTTCTGATCAGACCCTGGTAGGCCTGTTTGTGGTGTAAAAACAAAACAGAGCAAAGAACCAAAGAACTTTCTAATAGCTGCCATTTGATTTTAGGATACATTCGAAACTTTAATTACTGTTAAAGCTGAGCTATTGGAAAAGAAAGAAAGAGCCCATGAGTTTTGGAATATGTATTGCAGTAAGCCATGTGTGTGTGTGTGAAGATCAATTTCTGGATCAACCTGTGAATAAAATGAGGTTAAACTGCAGATCTGTAGAACTTGAAGCTTTCACCGTGCATTTTAAATGCCTCATTATGACTCAATAGGTGCTTTTGGACCGCGGGAACTTTATCTTTCTTTTTTGTAATAACTTCTGGAGGAAGCTCCTATTTTTTTTTAGCACATCTACACTGCAGGAAGCAGGAACTATCAAAGTTCTGAGAGCCCCATTTGTGGACTTTTCTTATAGCTCACACTTTGGCTAAGTTCTCTCCAGCACAAGAGGAACCTTTGAGTAACACAAGTACACAGTGATTGGACTAGACATAATATGTCACTCATATGCTGAGTGGCACAGCAGCTGGAATATATATATATATATATATTTTATTTTAATCGGAAAACTTTGACGTTAGCTGTGTAAACAACAGATAGCTGTAAAAATGATACAAACACAGAGAACCGGTCCAGGCTTTAAGCCTTTATGTGGCAGAGGAAATACAATGCAATTCTGATTCAGCAAAGCAAAATATAACAAAATATTCACTAGCATTTCCTCTCAACTACCTGGGGCATCCGGCTAAACAGTGAAGCAATGCAGAGAGAAAATGTAGAGGCTGGAATAGGATTACAAGAAAGTAAAAGACCACAACAACCAAAGCGGATCCGAATAGGCCTATTTCACAGCAGCTATTTTCCATAAAATGGTAGGGAAACACACATGCTAATGACATTAACAGAGGTTCTCTTTTATTCAGGCACAAAGCCTTTATTAATGTGATTAGTAACACCTGTGTTTCCCTGCTATTTCATGTCGAATTGGCTGCAGTGAAATAGGCCTATTGGTATGGTTTACTGAAAACCATTAGCCACATTACCAGCATGTGCTGGTAATGTGAGCACAAAGGATCTGTTAGTTAGGCTAATACATCATGTTAGGTAGTTGGAAAGCAAACAGGAAAAAATCCCCTAAGGGTATGCAGTTCTCAGGGGGACCACCCCAGTGGGTAGTAGAGCCCCAGGTGGGTAGAAACTGTTTGGTCTGAAACTGACTGGTAACCCCATAGTACTTGCCCCGGGTACTGAATCCCTCCTCCTGATCTTAACCTTATTGTTTCTTCCGAGCACACACAACAAGGCTCAGTAATGTGCTGCATTTGTGTTATCTGCTCTCCTGAAATGGGAGCATTATAATGCAGTATGGCATCACCCAAAGCGTCCAATAAAGATCAGTCAGTATGACTTTCTGTTTACAGCTCTTGAGTTTTCACCCAAATCAGCTGACCTGAACAGCAGGAGCGGCAGAATGAAACCTAAATGGACCTTAATGAAGAACCCACCTGTGTTGGGGATAGTCAGCCTCCCACCTAGGAAGTTGAAGGTCCCATAGGAGGCATTGGCCACGTCACGGGGCAGTGTTTTAAAGTAACTCTGGGTGGACAGCCTGCTCACAAACTCTGCAGCGTCTGAGTTGAGCTTGCCGTTGTGCAGGGTGTGCGAGCCATTAGGAAGCGGGTCCAGCAGAGGCCCGTTGGTCATTGAAAACTTCCCAGTGGCATCGTGGCGAGAGCGCAGGGTGCCCTGGTAACTGGTGGTGGTGGTGGTTAGATCGGGCTGGATGGTGAGTAAATGGGAGTTCTCTGTTTAGATGATTAAAAAAAAAAATAGAAACAGACAAAAGCAAATGTGTGAATCTCAAAGAGTGGTGGGAGGAAGGGTGGGGAGGGGGTAGTGGGAGGGGGGTCCCTACATCACAGAGACAGACCTAGCACTCTCTAAAGCTGTTGCAAGCCACACAGAAAACTGAAACAAACACAGAAAGAAGACACATGGTGCAGAAAACAGAGCACTCACACGTGCACACTCTTGACAATAACACAAACACAAATTCCAGTCAAAGCCAGTCAATTCCCATCCTCTCTCCCTCTCTCCCTCCATCTCTCTCTCTCTCTCTCTCTGTTTCTCTATCACTGTCTGTCTCTTTAGCAACCACACAATCAATTCCAAACAGAACTCAGATGCAGCTTAGCATCCAGAATGTATAAAGGCTTTTTTTTTCTCCACAGTGAATCACAGACACAGCAACCCAGTCCCCCATCTCCATCCAACTCAGACAGTTGTATTTCTATTACTTGCTGTTAAACCTCTGAGGCTCCACACAGGCAGTAAACAGAGTGGGTACATTTCCTGACAATAAGGTGCTGGCGAAACATAATGTGTCAGGCAGGCAAATAAACAGCTCGTGCACCACACACACGGACGCACACAACCACACGCGCAACATAATAAATCTCGCTTAGACCACAAACCACTGCAAACACATTCATGCCACCTCCACAACCACAAACAAACAGCATCGGTGGTACATGTAGATGAGTGCGGCACAGTCACTGTGGCGAAGATGGACAGACGAGAGCGGAACAAAGAACAGTGTCCTACTGCTGTGGGGGGGAGGCCTGCGTGACCGCGGCGCCCACACACCTGGCTTGCTGGGCTTGATGCCCATGGGCTGGAAGCCAGTGGTGAGGATGGAGGAGTCGGCCACGTCAGCATCCAGGCCCTCCTTCTTGCGCCTGTAGACCAGGACGACCACAATGAGCAGCAGGGTCAGACACAGGGCCACGGCCACCATGCCCACGTAGAGCGCCACGTCCTCGGCTCCACTCACGGCTGCAAGAGGAGGACAAAGAAGAAAGAGAAATTACTAATCAAGGCTGGAAGATGCCCTCTGGTGTTAAACGTTAATACCATTTTGAGCTGCCACAACATGTTCTGCGCAAAGGTCTCACTTGAGGACCTGTTTAATGGCATGTAGCATTCCTTTCCTGCCACCTAATGTTGCTTGACTGTTTCATAAAAAGTTAAGAGAGCCAACATTATCAAATACTGCAGCCATTTTGATAGCAAGAATTTCTAAAACTCGGAGTTCTCGGCGTCAACCAGAGAAGAGGGAAGAACCAGTTTCTCAAGCAGGTTTTCACTGTCATAATTCTTTATTTCTGCACTGGATAAATATATCTTGGGCCAGCATGTTCTTTTACCTCTCTTTCTCTAAGCACGCAACACCCCCAAGAGAAACAGAGGAAAAAAAAATGAAGCATTTGCTTATGAAATTCTAACTCCTCTTATTGACTGCCTGTCTCGCAAAAGCACAGGAGTGTCTTTCTCCCAAAAGTACAGTATGAAGCTGACAGCCAAGCTGAGACAAACATCAATGTCTCCACTCATTTCTGTCTATGCACTCTGTGTGTGTGTGTGCGTGTGTGTATGTGTGTATGTTTTGCAGCAGAATGGGATTTGCCACGGCTGTCTCCCGGGGCTGGGGGAATTTGGTGGTGGAGGTGGAGGATGCTCCTGGGGCCTTTGTGGAGGGCCATTGTGCTGGTGAGCCACGGGGGCGTAGCGCTGTCAACTGAACACAGTCAAGGAGGGGACGCGCTGAACAGCGCAGCTTTGAGGGATGGAGAACAACAGCAAAGGTTAAAGCACTGCAGGCTGGCATGTGGTGAGTTGACAACAAAAGGAGGAGAACAGGAGCGGGGAAAGCGAGGGGAGCAAGTGTACAAGAAAGAAATTCCGAATTAAAGAAGACTAACGGGAAGACAGCATGTGCCTGCGACTGACAGCATGTGGGATTTGCATTTCAGCAATGAGCAGCAGTAACACGTCCAAAGGGTTTGTGTCAAAATCAACCTGATTACCATTAGGTTTGTCATCTTTTGATAAATATCTCCAGGCTGTCACCACTGCGTAATCCGACTGCAAGACAGGAGCCGCGCTCAACCTTAGGAACACGGATTTGACAAGTTTTAATTGGTGTTTGTAAATCTGTGACATGAAAACGCCACAATTGAATTAGCAGAGCGCTAAAAGTTTGGGGGGGGGGGTCTTCCTTTCTATCGGCAGCTCTCATTTCTATTCATCTCTTTACATCTATTTGTCCTTCCCTCTCCTTTTGCCTTGGAAAATCCATCTTTGGACAAAGCTGCCTGACATACCCAAGTGTTTAAGAGAAATGCCAGAATCTATTTCATGGGTGATTATCTCAGTACAATCTGATACTTTAAGTAGCGGGATTATATGCAGCCAACCTCTATGGCAGCTCTTTGTAATGCCAGAGATCTCTTGACATGTAATCGATCGCGAATGACTGGCTGAAGATAAACACCAGACTGTGTGTTTTGTTCTTGGTGCTACATAGCACATCTGTACATAACACACTTAAAGCATGAAGACTCTTATCTGATGCATTCAACCTTCCTCCACCTCTCAGCTTGTCCATTTACCTGCCTTTGCCTCTCTCTGCTCTCGCTCTCCCTCCTCAGGGAAGCATTGAGGTGCTTAACTGCAGGAAGCCTGGCTAAACTTTCCGCCTTTCACAATGAGCTCCAAAAAAAAAAAAAAAAAAAAAAAGGAAGGGAGAGACACTGGCTGAACTTCTCATTAAAGTTCCCAAATCCAATTGTCTTGGTGAGCCAAAGGCCAGATGATGCCGTGATATTTGAACTTCTTGTGCTGCAGTCCGCTGGGAGATGTGCAGTTTGACTAAAGACAAAGCAACACCCGTCAGTAAGGAGACGAGCCAGCTGGTTTCTGCTGATTGGATAAACATAGCCTTAGATTGGCCAGTTGCTGTTTACTTGCTAAGGGCACACCAAAGACAACTGGCTAACCTCAGATGCAAAAATCCAGTATCTCTACTCTTCCATTTTCCCCGTGCACACCATTCTTGCGCCCTGACAATAAAGCCAGTCAATCAAACAACTCTTCTTCTCTCTCCCTTCTTTTCTCTTTCTCTCTACTTTGGCTGTAATCTCTGGTGGCTTATCGGCGCATCGCTGAGTGAAGTTTTATCTGACCCGCCAGGTGTCCTAGCGAAACGATCCCGACGCTCGCAACAACCCTGACCAACAAATGCTCTCAGCTCCTCCTGGCCCCACTCATTGATTTTCATGATGCCAGCCAATAATTGAAAGGACATCCATCACAGTTTAATTGACATAGCTAATCAGGTTTTATAATTGGATGGGCTTTACTTTAGTCCCTCTCTTACATGCCCTCTCTCTCCAATCACAGTCCATACCAATTTACCTCTCTTCCTCTCTGCCATCAGTCACTCCATCTTTCATTTCCACTTGACTTAATTGCTGGCAAAAACTTTTGACTCTCTTTGTGTGTGACCTCTCATCATGAGTGACACCCGCCTGAGGATAATCTGTGGATGTGATGAGCTTTTTTCACAGTTGACCTCAGGCCAATCTCTCTTTGCGCCCGTCTCCCTCAGCTTTCACTTGAGCTCCTCAGATTCGCTCCAGGGCTGGCTGGTAGGGGATCAGTTTCTGACTTGAGATGGGCCGGTATAATTCATCTCCTCTAAGGCGATGTATCTGGCTGCTGTTGAAGTTTGGACTCTGGCTGTATTGACAGTCAGCACAATGACCGCACCTGATAGTCCTCGACTCGCTCTTCCTGCTTTTTTCTCTCTCCTGCATTGATAAATAAGAGCTTTGGAGCCTCCTGCGCCTCTTCCCTGGGCATTTATCAGGACACCTGAGAATATATTTCATCCCATGGCCAATCCTAGTCACTCGCCCGAAGATGAATAACACGGGAGTTCTTAAGGTCAGGGAAATATGGCTACTAAAACTCTCAAAGTGAACGTGACTATTACTATCTCCACAATACAGTCGTCCCATCCCTCAGCAGGCTCCGGTGAAATATGGCCCAAAATAAATGTCCGGCCATTTTTCACAAAGCACCGTGACCCCGCTCTGACAAACAAACCGGTGACGAAAAACCTCAGCCTCTGTGCCGCCGAATTAGCCCTGAAATTCAAAAACAGACTAAAGACAAATTAACAGTTTGATGTATTTTGCTCAATAATTTGTGACACATCCCAAAATGGGATGCTGCTGCAAATTAAGTTCATTACCTTCATTACACACATTAAGCCGAATAATTGTTTTTATGTTGTCCTAATTTCCTGCGCCTGAGAAAACGAGCACCATTATTTTCCCCACTATCCTTTCTCTGCCCTCTAACACCTGTCTCCCATTTTGGTTCTGCCATGCTGCACGCATATTTATTATTTCCCTGCATAGATTTTGCATAGAATATATGTTGGGCTCGATTTGTTTGCTTTATGAAAATGATCCGTCCTGGATCAGATTGTTTTCCAGCTTAGTGTTGCGCATTTATTCTCACATATGTAACACCTAAAACAATAACCTCATCTAACGTGTTTCATTTCTGGCTTAATGAGGGAGATTAGACACGTCTGTGAGGTCCTCAGACAGACAGCTTTTGTTGCAGAGTGACTGTGGTTCACTCTGCAGTTGTTGTGTTAGATTACACTAGGAGAGGAGGGTGCCTTTTGTTTCAGGGGGAAGTTTTCCATCTCGGCTAATAGCCTGCAGACATGGTTGAAGTATGGGAGTTGCTGACAAGCCAAAACCATCTTGCTATTTTGCTTATTATAATACTTCACACAGCAATTGTCTATGGAAACGCATCTGCTGGGAACAGATTGGGACAGGCATTCTTCAGAGGCCAGCGCTCCGCTCTGCTCTGTCAGTGTAAATACTGAGTGACTCTGTGTGTGCGTTTGTTCGAATGTATGTGTGTGTGTGTGTGTGTGTGTGTGAGGAACAATGACTGGCATCTTTGTGTATATATCTTGCTTCTCTGGGGAGGAGCTGCTGACCTTTGATGATGGGCTGACTGAACTCCCTGGTTCACTGCACCAGCCAAACCCGGCTATCGGTGGACACTCACACATACATGCGCATACCCGCATAGCACCAACACGTACACACAATGCAACATTCACATGCGATTCCAAACAATCCCCGCCATCCGAGCATCAGTCTATTTGATCACATCAATCAGAGCAAAATACATAATTCAGTTTATTAATTCAGTGGCCCATGTCAACTGAATCCCCATTAAAACTCAGTGTTTACCATACAGATCAGCCAGAGAGCACACTATTTATAACTATCTCTATGAGATGCCACCCTGAGACTCATTGTGGGCAAGCTGCAATATCTTTCTGTCTTTGATATCTGTAGGAAGTGACAGAACTCTCCCTTCATGTCCATCTGGTCTGCCGTGGACCCCGCGGTGCCACTTTCCACTCAGCTGCCGTCTCCGGCCACACGAGCCTTGCCCTTTCTCATCCTGACAGTAATGCACATGCCCTATTAATGACACACAGGGGAGCGGCACCGCAGTATAAGCTGATTTACATAAAAAAATAAATAAAATAAAAGTAACACACATTACCCTACATTTAAATAAACACACTTTATGAGATTAATCAATATTTGAAATGTGTCAGTGTGACTGACAGGTTGTGCTGCAATCATAAGAGAAATGCTTTAATTCCTGGTTGCATTAACAGGTCAGCGACACAGCACCGATCCACATGGTAAGAAGGCGCGTGACTCCAGCAGCAACGATAATTAGAAATGATCATCTGAAAAGGTCACACAGGTGGGGATGAGCCAGGAGCGGGCTGCGGATTAATCTTTTGTCCGTACAAGTGTTTAATGAGACGGGCACCTTTCCTTCATGAACCCTTTGTAAGATGAACTCAGCATCAATGACAAAAAGCTGATGCCATAAGGAGGCTTCAAATGTTTGATTGGATAAAATGAACAGGATCCGTCCTCTTTCCAAATTGGAAATTTTTTTTAAAAATTAAAAAGAGCATGAAAGAAAAAGCCTTTCCCTCCTATCCCCATCTAGCGTCCTCAATTTAGGGGCTAATTGATGCTAATGCTGTGCACCTGTTCTCTATGTATTGTTTGTGATCTGCTTGTTATAGCTGATGAGGTTGTTTAATATTTACCTTTGAATAAATGTTTCCACTTCAGCCTTGAGTGTCACGCAGCTTCTTTTTTTTTTTTTTTTTCTAAATTAGCAGTGTATAATCTAGCAAAAGCTCTCAGATGCTGTTTTGAGTGCATTTATTGGTTTTAAAATGTTCATTTGCCACTCATCAGCTCAGTTATAATGTGCAAATACATAACAAAACAATCATCTACTTATCCTTGTGCCAGAAACTGGCTAAAAAACATATCTAAAGTAGATGTTTTGTATTGTTTTCGCTGAGTTGAAGAGTGAGAGTTTAGCTGGCGGAGCGTGGGCGGTGGTGCACTCACTCTGTGGACACTGCTCGCTGGTACAGTTGAGAGACTGGAGATCAAGCCCCTGGCAGTCTTTGCCCCCTGTGCCAGGTGAGGGCTGGGTGCACTCTCTGCTCCTCCACATCGAACAGTCTGCGCCACATGCTGACCACTTGCTCCACTCGCTCCAGCCTCCGTCCACTAGAAACAAAATAAAAATAAAGAAAGAAAGAAAAAAAAAACACTGGTGAAACACATGCACAGCAGCTAAAACTCAAACGAATTCTCTTCAAACAATTTATTTTAGTTCACAGTGGTTAACTATTGATTGGAAAACATCAATAAACCAAGCTGCAACTCCCTTTTTAGCAACAACGTGAATTGGTCAAACTGCGCAATGAAGTTCAGACGCGAGAGCGGCGTCAAACTATTTGTGTATTTGCGTGTGAGACGAGAACGAGTGGTTCAATACTCTGTTGCCATCCTGTGCAAATCTAAAATGGAAACCTGGTAATGAAAACCTTTTAAAGACATGCAAATCCACTTGCACACACTCAAATCTGGCAGCTGCACAGAGAAACCAAAGCGTGTAAAGCTGCTGAGGGGAGCCATAGTGTCTCTATTCTGCTCTCTTTGTTTATTTTCAGCATGGAAATCAGATGCAACTTTTAACCCCGCTGGAGCGAGGGCGCTGCGGCCTGGTAAACCAAGCCACCAACAAACCAGGGTGAAAGTTTAACCTTCGGGTAAGTGGCCCATACATGCACACAGGAACATGACTTTAAAATTTCTCATACACCCAGCACAACATCATGTACATTTGAGAGAGGGAACCATCTCACCCTTGTTTGATTTCGTTGTCAAGGTGCTAATATAGCACCTGCGGTGTTGCCTGAAGTGCAGCCAAATGCATGAGAAAATACATGTGGTATTACTCTGAAAAGAAGAGAAAGTACATTACACCTGCAGCCTGACCATAACTTCAAACACACCCCACAATGAGCACGATGGAAATGGGCCGGTAATAGTTCTGAGCATGCCTGGCTGTAAGAAATATCAGCTGCTTTACCACATACAGAGAGGAAGACCATTTTAAAAAGGTGGGGGTAATTTGGCATTGCGGCTGGTGGGGGTGGTGGCCGAGAGTAATGTTGAGAGTGACACAGCGCCAGGTCTGGGGAAGGTTACTATAGGGCTAATGGGAAAAAGAGCAATAATGAGCTCTCATGGGGGGAAAAAAACACCACTGCCTCACTCTTACTCTCTCCCAAATGTAAGGGTGAAGGGGACCAGACAAGAATTACCGGAACACACACACACGTGCACTCACACACGGTTAATACACACCTCTATGACAGCAGCATACCTTCCCCTGGCTGACCTCAGGGCAAGGAAACCTTAGTGCTCATTAATCCCAGCAATAAAGAGTGCAAGGGGCATGACCCGCAGAAAGCAGCTCTGACCCACTGCAGGTCATGAGGCTTTGGTTAATAAAACATAAGTGAGATGTTACTGAGGGCGAGGTTACCTGTTATTGCATAACTACATCAAATAATGATTTTATTTGGTTCTCAAGCAAATCCCCAATTGGAAAACGAGCTAAAAAAAAAAAAAAGAAGGAGAGCGCACAGGGTGAATTAAACCCTGCTCCCACACAAGCCTATATGTCAGTCCGTGTGCATGTCCGGAAATGACAACTAGAGAATGAGACTATTTGTGCACAAGAGCATATGTGTGTGGTAGGATGCTGACACAGCTTGGGCCTTTTTGTTGCAGTCAGATCCATTTGGCAGAGAGCGCAGAACCAATCAGATAATTGTCCTTGTTTGGCATTGAGTGGACCCATCCGTGGGCCAGTGGGCTGATTATCCAGGCTGGGAATGAGAATGATTGAATAGCGAATTACATCCTAATGAATATATTATGTCGCCCCTCAGTTTATCCACACCACAGTGAAATAAAGGGATGAGATCAACATCTGCCCTGATGAGGTGATGAAATTCTACTTCTCTTTTCCCCATCACAAAGCGAGACTAATCGCCATGCAAATGACATTTTCAAACAAGGGGATTGGCGTGGCAACAAAGTGAGAATGTGGATGAGACACAAGCACTGCGGCCCAAGGCTAAGGAAAATCAAAGAAAAATGAAGATGCATAAACAGTCCTTGATGGCCTGGCTCTGAACACCGACTCTGTGCCCGGCTCTCATTTTAAGAAAGGCAAAAGGCTTTCCATACGAGCACAAGCCAAATAAATGCATGGGCAACAAAAAAACAAGACAATGTCTTCCCCCCGACTCTTTAAAAACACGCAACAAGAAACAAAAATAGAGTCGAGATTTAAGGCTAAAATTAGAACCACACCTCATACTTTAAGTTTTTTCAGGATCCACGTAAGAAAATTGTTGTGCAGAGACACAGTTTTCCTTATCAAATCCCCAGAAAGAGATTGTTAGCGCTCCTGCAAAAGGCTACGCAGCTGATTTTCAATCATCCAGCACCGCAGGTTTCAGGTCAGGCAGGTCTCCGAGGAGGGACAGTAATACAATAACCCAGTGGCAAGCGCCCGTTTGGACATGTTGCCAAGGGGAGAAGCAAAAGGAATCTAACCATTTTTTAAAGGTCGGTGGGAGGGCCTGTTTAAGGCTTGGCTGTTCGAAACGACAATCGCCGCTGATTGACACAGTCCGAGATCATCAAGCACCCATGGTTTCTGTGTCCTTGAGGGAACCCGAGGAGGTAGACACGTATCACTGAGACCAGCAGGCCTCGGCTTCCACTGTCCTGTCAACGCACATGTGTGTAAGCACCACTAATCCCAGTGCTCCAAAGCTGATGGAAAAACCCCAGAGAACCACGGACAGCTCAGCCACAGAAGTGGGTGATGCAACAGAGATTAATCGTCCGGCGTTCGCCTGTAATTTTGATAAATTTAATAAAAATGAAATCTTAACATTGGATTTTTCTTGCTTATTCAGGAGTGGACTGCCATCAATAACTGAACAAATCAAAGTTTACTCCCTTATTTCAACTAAACCACTAAAACAGATGAAAAAAAGTGACAGAGTGACACATGAATAGAGCGCGCCAAAACAAATGGCACCAAATGATTAAAAATGATGCAAGGCTGTCACCAGATGGCCACCATCTTTTCACACTGAAATAATGGGCTTTTCTACCACATTTATTTCCCATTGCCTTTATTTATTCCGTGGATAAAATATGGAGCCCCCTCAACAATCAATGATAAAACATCAAGAAAAACACGAATGTTTACTTCCAAAGTCGAATTAGACTTTTGCCTGCAGTGCAGACAGCAGACATACGGGTGCTAACTTGGATGTTTACAACGCATACGTGCACAGACGCGCGCACGGATACGCCAGCCCCGAGTCTGTTTATTTTCCATCTAGCTCAATTCTCACGACTCCTGTGGCAAGCCTGAGGGATCTGTGCTCTATTTAAATAATTCACATGAGTTCGAAAGCTCTTCAGGTTGTTTGGTGTTCACTCTTAATTCGAGCAACAGTTTAATTCATTCGCGCGGGGCAGGTGTCACTGAGTCGCTTCCAAAACTGCGGACTAACTATTTGCTGTTGGCTCAGGTTAGTGTTTGTTGGAAATGTTGGTACGATCTGACACTTTGCCATGGCTATTGGCTCTGACCACAAGTCGGAGCGGGGCAGAGTTGACGAGCGGGAGAGGGATGGACTGCAGAATTATGTGGGATACTTCTGCAGGGATATGCTGGGATGGAGACAAAAGAAATGAAGAAGGCAGCGAGAGGGAAGAGAAATGGAGATAAGCCCTTGCATAGCTTGGCTACTCGCTGTCTCAAGTGTTGATATGCTCTGCTCTGAGCCTCAGGCTTTAGCCTCAGCCGCCTCCTCTTCCACAGCTCCCTGTGTCTCTCCCAGCATGGAGCCCATCTGATCTGCCACACAGGCCTCCGCCAACTCTCATTAAACACTTTGGAGACTTAGACAAAAATACAGATGAGCCTCTCGAGCTTCACACTTTCCCGATGAGAGGTGGGAGCTCACATTTAGATACAAGAGTCATTGTGAATAGATACGTGGAGAGTTTTATTACTGAAGAGGCCGTCTGTGTCAGTCCGTGGAGGTCGATATAATCCATGGGTGAAATATGCCTCAGCGCCTATACTCTGAAGGAGTCATGCTACTTTTTGAATGTGGAACAATAAATGGCCATCAGCACTTCAAAAATAAATAAAGGCTCAGTTGGACGATGCGGAGACAAATTAAAGCCTTTGCATACTGTTGGTTCCAAATTAAAACTGATTTGTTTCCAGCCAATATTCATGCGGCTCTTATCCCTAAAGGATGAGTTAAGCAAATCTAAGAAGCCATCGCTGCACTTGATAATAGGGTTTCACAGCATAAGCACCTAAAAACACAATATATTTTCTGTAACCCATTTCAAAGACCTAATGCTGAGAGTTAAATGCACTAGAGACAGCTAATGATCAGCAAAAAAAAAAAACTCCCAAAAAACTTACTCTAGATAATTAATGAACTCTTGAAACAAAACCAGCATTAAATCATGAATTTTTTAAGTCACAGCTCAAAAACAAAGCCAGCGTAGAGAAAGAAAAACGCCTCTCAAGACCGACTTAAAAATAAAGAACACCGCTTCTGAATCCAAATGTCAGCTCCGTCTAAATAAATAACATGATGTCTATCTGTAGTGTCACAGCTTCCCGTGTAATTCAGTTTTCTCAAGTCTCTTTGTCCTAAAATGGACTGACATCACTAAAGCTATAAGCACGGGGATAATTAAAGTTCTCATCCAGTAAGAAGTGATGCATCTGCTAGGCTAGTCTGGTGCCCCTTCCTGTTAATCATGCACTTTATTAATCAAAGAGGTATGCACACAAACACACACATAGGGGCAGTGAATCTTTGTTGTGTGAATGTGAGCGTGTGTGTGTGTGTGTGTGTGTGTGTGTGTGTGTGTGTGTGTGTGTGTGCTGGGTGACAAAAGGGATGGGAGCTGTCAGTCAGCTCATCTTCGGGTAACTTCAAAGGCAGGTCTGTGAGTATCGGCGCAGCTTGTGATCAGAAACAGCAGCTCATCATCCCCAGGCTCTGCTGCTGGTGGACTTCTGGCCTTGAGGGGGAGTCCTCTCGAGGTGCAGACAGCTGGGGCTTCACCGATGTCACTCACTTCAGACAGGTAACAAGTGAGAAAAGGGGGCAGAGACGAGCGTCTGTTGCCAAACAACGGGGCTGATAGGGGTGTGAGCGGGGTCACGGTGCTCGAATGTCTCTGATCAAAAGAAAAAAAAAATTGACTTCTTTCTCCCTCAAAATCTCTATAAACTGTCTTCGCAGAGCACAATGTAATTTTTGTCACAGCACTCCAATAGTTGAAATGAAACACTTTCTCTTTGTGGAGCAAGAGGAAGATAGAGGGAGGGGGGCTTTGGCCTAACAATAGCGGCTTGGACTGACATTAATTTCTTTAAGCTCATGAAGGTCAGTATCCTGCTTTGCTGTAGAGGAATGTCAAGCATCCCTGGGCACCCCTCTAATTCAATTACTAGTTGCTCCAACTCCAGTAATTCCAAATCCACCCAGGTCCTCACTCCGCACTATGAATTTGTGCTCCCTTTGTCTTCCTCCTGGCGAATTCCAGCAGGCCATGTTACTTACAGTCGTGCTTGACATCTAGTGATGTCTTTACATGCTAGATGTGTAAGACAACACCCTGATTCACCGAGGAAGATAACCTCCGTTTTAGACAGGGAAAAGCTGCCACTGCCAGGGGTGTTGTATTTCCCTCCCTGCTATTTACTGCACGTGGGAGATTTCTCCTGTGGTCAGCATGGCTGCTTTGCCCCAGCTATATGTGCGCACACTGATCTGCTGGCAGACAAACAGCCAGCTCCTGCACACAGTCAGGCTTTCTCTACTTCTTTTTCAGCCCCCCCCCCTCACTCTGGGCTTTGTTCTTGCCTTCCTTACACTGTATCTGATTCCACCTGTCTCTATCCCTGCCTACACCTTACACCTCCTTTTTCCAAGCTTGCTCTCTCACTCGCTATCTCTTCCTTTGTCAGGGGCCTAATGTGGGACTGCAAATGAAGCAGCTTGACTTCCATCTCAGGCTACCAGAAATCAATATGTGTTGCTCACTATCAGGCAGGACACTCTCTGCCTCTTCGATGCTCTCACAAGGGAGGATGGGCAAGCAAATGAAATGCCCTCAGCTCCTCGCACGTAAACATGGCACGCAGGCTGACATAATTCAGCTTTTTAGTGCCCATATTTACTACGCAGTTTGAGCGGCAAACAATAACAAATGTATTGGCTGAAGTGACAAAATAACATGGCTGTAACCATGTCTCTTCAAGCAGACAGGTCTCTGAAAGAAAAGCCGTGTCTGCATACAGTGCAAAAGATAAAGAGGTATGTGAACAAAGTGTGATAATAATAAATCACTTTTAGCATGAAGCCCTTACTGTGCAGACTAATAGGCTCTGACGTTGCGGTGTAAGCGGTCTAACTGCAGGAAGCAATAAAGCCTGACATCTAAGAAAAGACTGTTAGTGTTGGTACAAAAAGGCAGCCAAAATAAAGATGAATTGATGACTTCTAGATGCAAAAAAATGCAAAAAGGAAGCCACAGGAAGCCAAGCGCCACAGGACAAACAGGGTTGCCTGGGAGTTACCTGGACAGGTGGCCACACAGGCACTTTTCTGGACGTTCTGCCCCTCACAGGATGTGCCTCCATTCAGTGGCGTGGGGTTGGTGCAGCTCCGACTCCTCTTCTGCCAGCCACGCCCACACACAGCACTGCAGGACGACCAGGTGGTCCACGTGGACCAGCCACCGTTGACTGTCAGACCAGTGCCAGGGGGGGGTATGGAGGGGTGAGGTCAGGGGGGGTGGTTGGGAGGGAGGGAGGGATGGATGAAGGGACAGAGCAGCCAGGATTACCCGACATGCACTAAGGAAAATAGGTGCGCTGCGCTAGAATAATCAAGACTGCTGTTACACTCTTTTGGTTCGCCACTGCAAAGTGAACAAATGGAAGAGCAGGAGCAAAAGGGCCGCTTCCTGCGTCTGAGCTGGAGTTACACAAACTGCAGTGAAAACAAAATGGCTTCAACAGGGAGCAGAAAAATCTGACAGCGTGCCATCGTTCACCTTTTCTCTGAGGAAGGCGCGGCCACCGCAAACTGCAACTCACGGACATTACAGATATCAAAATCTCCCTCTGAGCTTCGCCAAAATAATACGAGGATATGATAACATAACTTTAACAGCATGCCACTTAAAAGCACAATACCAGAGTCATACATGCATGAAATCAGAAAAACAACAGTGCCTGCTCCTCGGAACCGGCAACGCACTGCTGAGATAAACAAATACATCGTGGTTCTTCTTCAAACTCAGATTGCGTCCTTCACAGATCTGCCGCTGATTTCACACCACAACATATCATTCTACAAAATCAAGTAGGCCATTCATTGAATTGGCGAGGCCACCACCACTGTATAATTTATTCCTCTTTTTTTTTTTTTTAGACTTGAAACTCAAAGTTCACGCAGTTGGAAAAACTCTGAATTTCTATTATTACAGCCACTTGCTGAAGCAAACTTTAACCATCCATTGCCACTTAATTGGTACCATGTCTCTCAATCATGGCAGGTGATTACATCAAATCATCCTGTATCTACCGTGTTTCCTTCAGCTTACAAGATACAGACATTCCTGATTTATTGACTTGAACAGCACTGTCGTTCTTTCTCTGTACATACTCCCTTCCTAATTTCCCCCTAACACTCTCCTGTGCTCGTCGTGGCTGAATCATTTCCTTGCCCTCTCTTTGCGATTGATTGCCCGCCACGGCGAGGTAAATTGCCAGGCAACTCGGCCCCTGATTACCTCTTAGCACAGAGTGCAGTCACACCAGCCAGGCCTTGTTAAAATGCATCTCTGGCCCCCTGTTGAACCCCCTTTGAAAAGTAGCAGTTATTATGACTTGCTACATATAGCTAGATTAACTAGCATAGTAGACTGTGATACCCTCAGCTAACTGACTTTTTTTTCTAGCAGCAATGCAAGTGAACAGCAGCAACTTTTCTTTCTTTCTTTCTTTTTTTTTTTTTAACAAAACACCCTCTACCATCCTAAATCAGTGTTGCGATGGTAATAAATGTCATCAAGCAAATAGCGTGATGGAAAGAAATAAAATTACACATGCAAGCAACTCAGTTTGTTCCCATATTTCTGAGTCTGTGAGTGAAAAATCGCTGTTTGACAATACAAGAAAGGCAAACAAAAAGAGTGCGAATGCTCGTGCCTTCACAGTTAATTCAACTCCAGATTGCTTCTTTACATCTTTTAACAACAAGCTAATCAATTAGGAATAATTGTGCTTCTTTAGTTTTACGCTGGAGGCTTGGAGGAATGTATGATAATGTGTTCTGACTGCATGCTCCAAATTAACACACTTTTTCAAAAGTGGTGAAAATGCACGACTCAATTTTCAGCTACATTTAAAGCCATAACGTTTGGACCCCCTTCAGGTCTGTGGAATTAAAAAAAAAAGAATTAACCTAATAAAAGAAAGTTAATTTGAAGTATTCTGACAAAGACCTGAAAGACACTTGTCTCACTTACTGTTTATTACACTGTTATTGTTAAATATTGATTTGGTAATTACATTTATTAACGTAAAAAGCTGCACAAGTCAAATCAAAAGTAATGTGCGCAGTTTTTCCTCTCACTGTAATTCATCTAAATGACCAACATTTCTCAGACTGTAAAACCACAATACAATCACGCTTTCTTAATGTGAATTTGTCCTACAAGCCAAAATCCAACGAGGTTTTACAGAGAACTAGACGGGCGGAGGGACTGTGATCATCAGCGGTAACTAATATTAGCAGCGCAACTGATAATCGGTCCATCTATGATCCCCACATCTTTAGAGTTTTCTGTTAATGCAAATGTCACTTTTTTCATAGCAAGCAAGATGTGTTTTTCCAGCACACAGAAATTTTACATACATACTAAACAACAGAAAATATACCATCTTTTTCTTAACATAATTTGATGATACTTGAAAACATATGCGCACGAAAAGAAACAAACGTGAAAAACTAAGCACACCCCCATGTATCGGTAGCTTGTAGAACCACCTTTAGCAGCAATATCTTGAAGTAATAATTTTCTGCATAATTTTATCTGCCTCTCACATTGTTGTGGAGGAAGTTTCGGTCCACGCTTCAATGTTGCGTCAGTTCTTTGAGGTTTTCAGGCATTCACTTATGTACACCTCTCTTAAGGTCCCTCCAAAGCTGGACTTTGGGACCTTTTTAAAGGAGCCCAGGTTCTCCCCTGTGGTCTTGTGGTTCCTTTGGCCGTGCTGCCATGTTCTTTTTTTTACCCTTTACGAGATTTGCTAACGGAGGCCTGTCGACTCTGAGATGTAGCTCTTGGGTTTTGCACGGTCTGAAAGTGGGGTGAATTTGCTGGGACGTCCACTCCAGGAAAGATTGTGTTAACACACAGACCTGAATGCTGCAGACCAACAAACACCCAAAACCTCTGCTTTTATAGAGGCGCTCACACCTGCCGGTGATCAATTAAAGCAAGTGCATTTGAATACCAGCACCTCGCTGCTGCTTACCCTCTTAATTCCTATGGAAGTAGTAAGGGTGTACTTAGTTTTTCCACATGACTGTAAATCAGTGGATTGTGTTTAATGATTACCTTCTCCAGCTTTCTTTCATTACTTCATTAACGCTTATTTTTATGCATTTTTGATATCAATTTATCTGAAGGGGTCACCATGACACACTGCCATCAACATAAAGGAGCTGTTACCATGCTTGGCACGTTACACTTTTTTGGTTGAATGGTCAAATAGAAAATTCAAAGCCTTTAAATACCCAGAATGCATTGCAACTTTCCCATTTCTTAAAATGCATTTGTAACTTTTTCCAATTAAAATATTATACAGATATAAAAAAAACCAACATTCAAATATGTATAGGAAAACAAACAGGATGCAAAAAAAAAAGAAAAAAATGAACAGGTAGTGCCTTTTATTTGTGACACGCACTGTGTCAGATAATAAACAAGAAATGCTGCTCTGCCCCTACAGCACATCACAGTATCATCTTTCTCTGGCAGCCTTAACAAAAAACAGACCCTGTGTCAGGCATTGTGTCACATTATCCATCTATTATTCCCAATGTTGTTTTCATCAATCGTTCCCTCGTGATTTCCATCTTCTGTTCGCGTGTAGCTGAGAATTACACCAGGCTGTAATATATTCAAAACTTTTGTAGTGCCAGTAGCCGTGGAACCCTCTGTGATAGAAAATATGCTGTTTCTCTGCATTTTAATAAAGGCCAGTCTGCTTATCAAGCCAAGTCATTATTTACAGTTTGCTGTTAATTCAATTTCTGTTCTCGTACTGGATCCACTACAGAGGAGGAGGAAGATGGCAGCCTCGACATCAGAGACTGCCAGCTTTGGCAGAATGGCTGCCAGTAACATTTTAAGTTGTGGTAATTAATGTGCAGATACACCACTCTCTCTTTATGTAGTGATTTATGAAAGTGTAATTCTTTGCTTGCTGAAAAACAGAGCTGACGTATGCAATTTGTCACCACGTGTCAAATACGGGAAACATTGTGTAATATTAAAACTACCCTGTAAAGTCTGAATGTAACAGCACGATGAGCTGACGGAAGACTTGCACCCACGGATCGTCCGTGCAGGAGCATGCAAAGGTTAATGTGGAAATGTGGGACAAGGAGAAGCAACATGCAAGCTTAAAAGCATTCATCCGAGCCGTTTCTATCTTTGTACATTCTGAAGCTCAATCAAACCCAGACCCGGCACTAGTCTCTGTGCACAGTTTTGACATCTGCTGAAAGAAGTCATCACCTACCATAGACAAGGATCGCGGCAGAGGTGCTTTTGCGGCGAGCGACGATGTTTTTGGCCACGCACGTGTAGTTGCCGGTGTCGGCCAGCCGGGCTTTTTTGATGACCAGATTATGGTCGGGCGTGATGAAAAAATTGGGGTCACTCGCCGGGTCGATCACATCCTCGTTTCTCTGCCACTCCACCTGAAAATATATTTCAGTGGTCAGAATTCACTCCAACTCAATAGACAGCAGCTCCCCCCCCTCCTTCCGTGCAGCTCTACAGTGGCCAAACATGATGTGGATGAGAGATTTCCACGGGGACGGGGGAAAGCAGCGAGGTGCTTCTTTTTCTGATGCAATCACACAGACAAAAGATGACCAGACGTGGCTTGGTATGGTACTGAGATACAATTTATTTAACACCCTACTGATTTGAATATTTATTCACTTCTTGAGGGGGAGATTGCAGCTTTTATTTTGCAGCTGCTGGACGTCTCCGTAGCTGCTGGAGGTCCCCGAACAAAACCGATCGTGCTTTGTGTAGTTTCTGTGCCCTCTTGCAGGAGCCAAAACTGATGTTATTTCTTTTTTTGGTGTTCTCTCAGATTGGCTTGCTTGTTTTCGTGCTCTCACTTGACCTTGTTCTGTCTCAAGAGGAGCAACAGTATGGCAGCATTGTTGTTGGTATTACTGCCAGTTGTGATACCGCATATAATTGGGCCTTCTTCCTCTGGTGCGCTATCCCTGTTTTCTTCCGTCCTGACTTCTACTCTGATGTTCTTTTCTGCTGAACTGTAGCTGGCACCTTCCTTCCCATTTCTCTGCAAACTGTCCCTATACTGTCGATCTGTGATTGGCTACTCTGCGGTTTCTGGTCTCTGGGCTGTCTGAGCGGCTGGGCTGAGCTCCTCTTGTGCTGTTATTAGAGCAGTTAGTGCCTATCTGGGACCGGGAGGATGCAGTGGACGAGGTGAGACAGCTGGCCCCAGTCTGGTCCTCTAAGCACAGACATGGCATAGTGAAACAGAGAGAGAGAGTGACTTGAGCAGAACAAGAGGAGTGTATGAGAGATACAGTGCATGGAGGGGCGGGAGAGATATACCGAACGAGATAAGGAAAGAGTGAGGCAAATAGACCCATTAATTATGCATAGGCCTTTAGAGATGCCAAATGGGGAGTGAAGCCTCCAAGCCTATGCTGAGTGATGTGACGAGACGATGTGATATACAGCTTCCCAGAGATGTAAGAGAGATAATAAATCAATAAGGGCAAATAATTAGAGGTGTAATTTATCCGAACAGGGTTTTCTATTCCCTGGTGGGATGGGGAAATATGCCAGGGAGCTGATCTTGAGCTACTTTGTGCTCTTTGTCCCCTTGGTGAGGAAAGGGTAAATGGATGGTAGATGCGGGCCTATAAATATCTTCTGTATCCGTGTCTCACCTCGGCTTGTGGCACTCCCTCGGGGGGATGGCAGCGCAGCAACACCTCCTGGTCCAATGCCACCTCTTTACCCTGAGGCTCCTCCTCAAAGTTCTTTCTCAGGTCTTGTAGGAGAAAAAAAAAAAAAAGTAGAGAAACATAACCAATTAGGATTTTTTTGTGAGAGCTTGTGAAGATTTGAAAGAAACACTTCTCTCTGCAAAACTTGGCCTGGCGATGTGTCTGAATCTTCAGCTCTTGAAATGTCCGACCGTGGCCTCGCTGAGCATGTCGCACTCTAGTTGGCCCCTAAGCCACACTGGGATCGGTGGCACCAACCATGTTGCTTATTACAGGCTGCCTGGCTGGTTCAGAGATGCTTGTCTGCTGCCAGAGGGGCCCGGCATCAAGCAAAAGCAATTGCATTACCCCTCACTCCCACCCACTCTGCTCTCTCCGGCATCCGCCAGCCTCCAGCTTCCATCTGTATGACGGCTTGGAGCAGCCACACGAAAACAAAGCCCTGAGGCGCCTGGACAAGAGCTCCTGCAAGCCTGGCTGACTGCATGGGGCTTCACATTACGTCTCATTGAATACTTACTGTTGCACAAAGTCCTAGTATATATTTGTCTGTAAGCCCCAGCTGTGAATTACACAGGTAAAACTGGGAACACTCATTTCTCGTGGGGAAAATAAATGTAGATCCATTTGTATCAGATGAGCCAGACAGGCCGCTCATAGCTGGCGGGACTGGCACAAATTTGATGTGTTCACCCCAGGTTTTGACTCAGAGTGAAAGCAATGTATTATCGTGTTGTGAGAGGCTGAGGGCGCGACTGTGAGAATTCCTTTAAACAGATGCTGAGCCTGTCCTGACCAATCATACTGAGAGAAACATTAAGACAGGCAGAGAGAAATTGACGACATTTAATTTAATTAAAGTTGATAAATTTGGACCGGAGGAGACTCGAGACGTAACCGCCTCGGAAGGCTCGAACGTACGCGTGTGAATACGCGCGTGCGTGTAAACATCGTCAACGCGATCGCCCGGTTGTGCGTCGTTATTCAAGCACGTGCGCGTCCTCATCTCGCATCTAACTGACTTTGCTGAGCTCTCACACAAGGATGGATAATGAATGTGTGTTTTCAAAACGTCTGGTGGTTTGGAGACGGTGCTGTGTTTGGCTCTGTCTGGAATAATACATATTTATGTGGGAATTAATAGGCAGAATGTTTTAAAATACTCAAATGTAAAATGGCTTCTTCTAATAAAGCTTTTGAGGCTGCGGCGAGGGATGTGTCTGTGTTCCCCAGACAGATTTATGATTGCTGCATAGCAATAAATTTCAAATCTGTTTTTATTTCAGTTACTTTCATAGGGATCATTGCTGATATACTGTATCCAGCAGAAAATATGCTCATGAATACTCAAATTTAGAGTTCCACTTTTTTTTTTAAGACCTTCCTAGAGCAGATACATTATTCTCTGGCTCTTCCTGCCAGGGCTGGATGTTTTCTTCTCACAAGTATAATCACAGGAAGATGATTTAACTAAACTGTAATCACAGTAGTGCACCGTGGTGCAACAGATCATAATGTTCTCTGGGCTAATTGTTAAATGAAAGTTAGTCCCTTCCCAACCCACCCAAGGTGAGAACACAATATTCTCTTATTACATGCCGACATGCAATATGGAAGCACCTTGTTAGGCAGCAGCCTTTGGATTTATAATGGTGCAGTGCTCATTTTAAAGCGCACTCACAGGCAATCCTGATGTATGCTTTTTGGCTCTTCTGGGTTCCAGTGGTGCTCCAGGCGACACACTGACACCAGTACTCATCAAGTCCGAAGATCTTCTCCACCTGCTGTCTGGTAATTTCGATTGTCACCCGCATGACTGGCAGCGCTGCGAAGCAAAAACCGGGAATAAAAATCAGAATGTTGGACACGAGATAAGCACGGCTTTGACAGCAGCAAAGAGTTAAAAGACCATAAATACTTCTGAATGAAAAAAAAAACAAAAACCCACAAACAAATGAGCTGAACTGATACCTTAAGTGCATTTTGTACCTTGAACTAAACCCAGAAAAGTAATTTAAAAAAAGGAGAGGCAGAATAAACAAGCAGAGAACTATAATCATATATAAACAGAGTGTTTGTTAACTGTGGAAAATGAGAAGAGAGCCTCACAGCTATCCTTGGTGTAATTTGGAGGGCGTGAACACAGCAACAGTTAGGAAGGAACAAGGAAGTGCTAAACAAGCACTCAACAAACAAAAATACTCAACATAACCTGCGTCTCTATTATTAAATCCAGGAGGGGGGGAAGAGTTCAGCATTTCCACAATCGTGTTGATATAAGTGATGCTGCTGTAACGTGGGGCAAAAAGTGGCTTTATTGCTTTTCTAGAGGAATGTAAACAGAAGCCTTCTTTAAACAAAGGAAAATTGGGACAAAATCCATCCTGCTAAACCTTCCAAACAACACGGCGTTGTTAGACTCGTGTTTTTTTATATATATATATATTTTTTTTTTGAGAAGCAATCTTTCATTTCATTTTCTTTTGACCTTCTTCTTGGGACTTGTAATCCAGTGGTATTTCTTATATATTGAGCTGTGACCTTGATCCTTACCATGTGCATTACTTTGTCTTCGCCCCGATAAAGAGACTGCCGTGTTTTCCTTGAGCTTCCAGCTTTCCCCATCTTATCTGTTCTCTTTGTTGTCTTTTGCAGAGAGGTGTTCACATGCACACATTTTTAGAGTCACAGAGGACACATCCCGGAGACTAACAGGAGTCGCATACAAAATGCAGGATATTCAAATTTCAATGGAAAGCCACTTTCTAACTTCCATTCACACAAAAGCACTTTGTGACACTCTTGATTTGTCCGTGACAATCCTTTCCAGCTCCAGACTGAACCTGACTGAAGCTTAACTGAGGACAGATCTATTACGCCATCACAACTTTACAGAGAGAAGAAAAAAAACACACACTTGTGCACATAAAGAGTATTCAGCAAACCGAGCACACCAAAAATTGGAAATTTTTTTTTTTTGGTAAATAATTCGAGGAGAGCTGCACATGACTGTACGAGAGCAGGCTGGCCCAATGATGCCATGAGCTGTTGGCGAGGGGAGGAGGGGCTCCACCGCCGGAGGCCACACACAGTGATAAGTAGCTGTGAGGGTCACTGGCAGACCGCCACGTATTAGTGTCTAAATGCGGCAGATTTTGCTATATGTGATCACAGTAAATGTGAGTACATGTGCAGTGAATCCAGCCCTGAAGCACCACTCTGAGCATCAACAACACCTCGTGCTGTGTGCAGCATTTCACCAACATGCTCGCTCGCAGTTCATTTAAAAAGTAGAGAAACTGATCCTCCAATGTTTACACCGCCTTTTATAATCCTGCCAAAAACTGTCGAAAAAGTTTGAGTGATTTAAAATCCAAGGCTGGATTGAAAAAAAAAATCCTCATTTATTCCTTTTTTTTCGTTGTCTCTCTGAAGTCCACTTCTTCCATTAAGTATGTGTGTCTGCGCTGCGTGTGCGCGGCAAGTGTGTTTGGCACGGGCTGAGAGAGAGCACCTAAAAGCTAAAGAAATGGCTAAAGTAACAAAATGGGCACCACAGAGCATGAACAAATGGAGCATAAGAAACCCTCCTTCCTCCTGCAAATCAGCAGCATGGGGAAATTTGGCTTTGCCCCTTAAACACACACACACACACACACACACACACACACACACACACACACACACACACACGTAACAGGAACAACATTTAACTTTACTACAGCGCATATATCACTTATTTCGGCAGCTGCATCTTGTAGATTCAAAAGTAAAAATTCAGGACACTGCTGAATGAAATGATGTCAAACTCAAGCGGGCAGCACTTATTATTGGATGTATATTTACTTTTGCAGTAATGTGCAAATTCTATCTTGCACACCTGAAAGCGCTTTGAGAGAGAGAAGTCAGAAGCATTTTTGCTGGCGTACAGAACACGTGTATGCTTGTTATTATGTGCAAGTTAGTAATAAAATCTATGAAACGCACATTATATATGGGTGAGTCGGTGCAGCAGAGCAAAAACTGGGGGGAAAAAAAAAATCAATGTGAAGCATGCCCTAAAACCTGAACATTAAATGAAACTTTATTTTGAGGAATCCTTTACAGCCTGAATAACAATGGAAACATCTGATGGCCCTGACTTAGACTGAGCTCACAGGAGTTTATGTGCACAAGATAGAAAAAAATATATTTGAATACATACATTTGAAATGTGCTGTAAAGTGATATTCAGTGCTCGGTATGGTTCAAATTACAGTAGGAATTCATTTGATTAATGCAAACCTTCCTCGTTTTTTGAGCTAGAGGGTGAAAGGAATAAAGATCAGTATGGAGATGCAAAGCATGAACAATGGCAACCTGAGGTGAGAAATCCTAAGAAGAGCAATTTGAAGCTCTGCTTGCCAGGGTAATTGCATTCTGTTTCCTTATCTTTTCCTGTCTCCGTAATTACCTGCTTTCTGTGTCTGACACCTTCCAGTAACACTGCTGTGAGTCACTCTGTCCAATTTCACTCCAATTAATAAGTAGGACAAAATAATCTCATCACTTTGAGGACAAAATACGTCTGTAATTTTACAGCAGTTTGTAACGATCGGACGGGCTGTTATTTACCGTTGTTTTCCCAAAGTCCGCTTCATTAAGACGGCGACGAGTAAAACAAAACTTTATGAAAATTACTCAGAGACGGGTGATGGAGAAACTACATTATTGATTCCTAGAAAGCTGTCCTTCTGAAAATGGAGCACTGGAGCACATTTAGGGCTCAATTATATTAATATTGATTTATAATAATATGCTCGCCACCTTCAAGGTGCTAGGAACTGAAGATGGGAAATTTACACTTCCTTGCCTGAAAGTGTGCACTTAACATTCCTGTTAAATGATAATTAAAACATGACACCATTCCTTCAGCCTTTGGTTTGATCTGCAACCCGTTTTTTTTTTTTTTAAATGAGCTCATTTCCCAAACCTTAGTGAAATCACTGAGAAAAATTTAAAGGGTGATTATGTGATTGACACAGAGTGAATCCGGGGCTGGAACCCTTCGATATTTTATTCTAGTGCAGTGGGGTAACTAACGAGGCCCTATTTGAATATAATTTCTAAAAAGTTCATTTCACTATTATAACACTACATGGGAATAAATTGGACTGATAAAAAAAGAAGACAAAAGCATGAACACCGACACAAATGCCAGCAGCAGTAGAGTCAGCTCCTTTGGTAATTAATATCAGTTTTCACACCAACTACCCTCCTGACAAGCTCTAAAGCTGCAGAAACAAAGAAAAGGCACGAACACTCACTGGCCACTTCATTAGGTATACCTGCTCTGCTTATTAATGCAAATATCTTATCAGCCAATTACACAGCAGCAAGTCAGTGAATTTAGGAATCTCCTGGGATTTTTCTGCACAGCCATCTCAAAGATTTACAGGGAAAAAAATGCTTTATTGATGCTCAAGGTCAAAGGAGAACGGCCAGATGAGCTGCTAAGAAGGTGACAATAACTCAAATAACCGCCCATCACAATTAAGGTACGCAGAGGAGCATCTCTGAACGCACAACATCCGATCTTGAAGCAGATGGGCTACAGCAGCAGAAGACCACACCGGGTGCCATTCTTTGGAAAAACATTTGCCTCGTCTCATGAGAATTTGGTGTAAACAACATGAAAGCATGGATCCATCCTGCCTTTTATCAATGGCTCAGGCTGACGGTGTGGAGGATATTTTGTCGGCATACTTTGGGCCCCTTAGTATTAACTGATTTAACATTTAAATGTCACAGCCTACCCGAGTACCGTTGCTGACCACGTCCATTCCTTTATGACCACAGTGTACCCATCTTCTGATGGCTGCTTCCAGCCAAATCATCAAACTAGTTTTGTGAACATGTACTCAAATAGCCTCCACAGTCACCAGTTCACTATTTGTACTTTATACTACTCACAAGACATTGTCTGCGTGATGGGCTACATTTCTCTAAGGCCTGCAGGTGGAACCTGCAGTAGCAGAAGTTTCTCTCAGAACACCTGAATCACACACGCTGCATAAAAACAGATCGACTTCTGCCACTTGAATCAATACGAAAGTTAATTTTGGCAAACTCCAATTATTAAACATTAAACCGACTCAGTCATAGTGTCTTTGATCGGGAAGTGAGTGAGCATTTTATAATAATTATTTTTTAAATGCACATTTAAGCAGATATAACAGTAAATAAAAACATTAAAAGATGCATTTACCTAAAATACATGCATGGAAATGTACCGTGCCCTTTTTAGCAGGGCTGCTACACAGGTGCTTACAAACTCAATTTAAAATAATTTAATAGGGCAATGCAATGCTGCCAGTGAGGCAAAACCCAGAGGGAATAAAGTCAGCAAAACATACTGCTGCTGCTTCTGAATTGTTGAAGGCGCACAGAATTAACTCAAGTCTCAAAGAGACAGTTAGTGATGTTTGAAGAGATTTTAGTGCCCAAATCAAACTTAAGCATAAAAAACACGAGGAGACAAATTGGATTTTGAAAATTATCCAATTTCCCAAAGAAAATTGCAACCTTATTGTGCCGTGATTTAGTTTACCTGAACACAAACAATTATGGTAATCAACAATCTTTGTGTAAAGCAGAGAGAGAGAGAGAGAAAAATCTTTTATCCAAAAAAGAAGAATTAGGTAAAGCGTCAAGGCTACGGGCTCAGGCTTGGAGAAAACAAACAAACAAAAAAACCAAATACACGACTCTGCCTTGAGAAAGCCTGAATTTTAAAAAAAAAAGTGAAATGAAAGGAATAAAAAAAAAGACCGAAGCAAATGCAGAGTGGTTCAGTTCATGAATAAACTGACCTTACTATTGTATGATGGAGTCTTCAGGCAACAGAGTACAATACAAGCTATTACTAGATCTACTGGCACACACACGCACATCCAGAATTACTGTAATGTGTTTTTATTTTAATCTGCGACGAAGACAAGATTATTTACACATGCACCCCATTCAAATGTGCAAGCAGTGTAACGCTGAACAAAAGGGATGGGGTCACACTGTGAGAGCACCGACATCTTTCTCTGTGTGTGGGTAGGATGAATCTCCCCCTGAGCCAACAGGGGCTCAACACACACAGGGTAAACATCATTGGACTCAATCCCGGGTGAGTCGATATTAGGCTTGTCTGAGAGCAGGACTTTATTTTTCTCTCCCTCACTCTTGTTTTCGCAGGCTCTGACCTCAATTCCATAGGGGTCATTTGCTTATCAAAGGCAAGGACTGGAACTCGCAGGTCCTGAGTGTGCGCTCATTGTGACCAAGGAAATTCAATTAGGCAGCATCCCTACAGTGTGTGTGGGTGGGATTCATCAGTGGATATAGGAGGATTAGGGTTGGGTGACTCTACATCAGGGGAATGCACCATTTCAAGGGAGAGAGTTCACAATGGTTGATGGGAGACATCACAGATGAACGCTTTTAAGAATGCACTGTCTGCACATCCCGGCAACCAGTCAAAAGCGTACTCTAAGGGTTTCATTTCCTCCCGTGGTTCTTCTTTGTACCGGATGGCATCAGTGTCATCAACGGCACCGCAAGTGTCCAAAGCTTCCTTTCAAGAAACCAACAATGTGCTCTTCCGCAGGCCAATTTACCTTTCCTACATGAAAGAAGTCCAGACATCAAGCTAGGCTGGCAAAAAAAAAAGACAACTTTGGATCTCACTGAACAGCCTGTCAAAATCAATCCAAAAGCACAGTTACCTACTCATCTATACAGTATTTACATGTGTAACCCCATGTCACAGAGCCAAGGGCATAACTGCCTTATCAAGTCTTCAAACTTCCATTATCATGTAAAGCAGTGCAGTGATGAGTGGGCCACGCTAGCTGACGCTGAGAGCTGACGCTGAGAGCTGAAAATGGCAGGTGGCGCCATAAGCGTGCCTCTCCTGACAAGGATAATGTGGCCTTCTGAGTGAAGCATGGCTCTATTAAACAGCAAGAGAGACAGGAACAGGAGGGGGAGGGGATAAGGAAGCGGGACGCTTCGTTCACAAGGAACACACCAGGACCTTCCATTCAGGGATGTTGGTGAGGTTGCTCTCAAGTCAGTGGGACAGTGTTCTGGGTCAAGGCTGTGCCTCCGGTTATGACCAGCTTTTCAAGAGCTTCTTTTGATTGAGCTATCCATTTTTCACAATGAATGCATTCTGCAAGGCCCCTGCTGATGCTCTGAATGTCGGTACAGATTATTCATGGCTGACAAACAGGCAAACAGGTAGTGCTCCAATCAATCCGGCCAGGTTGAGTCCAATGCCACTCCAAGGAGACTCAGGTGGAGATTTGACAGTGGAGTGGGAAGAGCACAGGATGCAGGATGGAAGGAAAATGCCTGGTCTAAAAATCAACTTGTGTTATTAAGTAACAAGTCTCAGGCCTCTTTATCACTTTCACAGCTTTTCTTCCCCTGCCCATATTTACCTTTAACATGCTCTATACACTCAAACATTTTGCACACAACAGACATACAGATGAATAAAATACAGTAAAATAATTAAAAACCCGCATTTATGATGCTAATTAGTAGTTTAATTATCATCCAGTAATTAAACTACAGCAACTTGATGGTTCAATTCACAATAATTTTTTGTGGAAAAAGAAAAGATGAAGGAGGAAAAAAAAAACTTGAAAGATTTTAGCAAATGATTATGAACTAAAAATAACCCCCATTACTTTGATGCATTTCCAGGTCACTGTTTATCTGAAGGACCTTTAAACATGAGCTTTCATCAGATTGAGATGCTTTAACCAAGGATTAACCACAGCTTATTTAGCATAGGCAAAATGAGTGCATGCCTAATTGGTTACGAAGCCGTTTGATGTATTTAAGAACCTTCATTTGCAGGAAGTGTTTTAAGGGAAAACAAGCAGACGTTCCATTAAACTGTGCATTCCCCCACAAAGCTTTGCTAGCATGCCAGTAGCTAGTAGCTTAGCTCAGCTTAGCTACTGATGATGCGATTCTTTCCTTTCTGTGTCATGGCTGCCACATTTTTCACAGGAGACAATCTGACTTGTCACAGTAGAGAAGGGACAGGTGGAATTAATGCTAGCAGTTACTGTAAGTGTCCCAGTGAGCCATAAAAGGGAACTAGCATGTACAAGAATAAGGCCTCCTCCAGCCATAGTTAATACACATGCTTTCTTTACTGTACCAAGTCAAAAATGCAGTGAAAATGTTCTGTCCTCCTCTTTGATTCTGTTTTACATTCATGTGTTGGGCTCAGGGTGCGATTTGTGTAAAAACCAGAGGGGCTTTTTCCCCCCATGAATATAATTCAGTAGCCTAGTTATTACTGCTGTCAGTGAAATGTTTATAGAATGATTATAAACCTCAACTAAACACATTCAGAACCTAAAAATATAAACAAAGTGTTAAATATGCACAATTTTCTCAAGTCTCATTTTCTCCTCTTCAGATGATGCAATCAAACATAACAATGCAGTTAGCACGCCGGAATTAAATCCCCCTTCCACTTAGCGCTATTTAACTTCAATATTTAAGATGAAATTATTTCAAACTGCACCACCACAAAATGCTGTTTAAAAATATATATATATAAATATTTAATTACTGTAGATTACTAAGAATTACTAAGTCTGATAATGGATTATTTCTGCTTTTCTGCGAAGTGTCATCTGCAGCATGTTGCTATGGTCTCTCTTACCCCCATCTGCAAATCTGCAGACAGTGAGGGAGGCGACACTGCTTCCTTTACTGAGATTAACAACAGACTCGGACTTTCAGGGTAAATAAATATCCCGATCAGGCGTAACATCATGACCACCTGCCTAATTTTGTGTTGCCCCCCCCCCCCCCTTTCTGCCAAAACAGTCCTGACCCATCGAGACATGGACTCCACTAGACCCCTGAAGGTGTGCTGTGGTATCTGGCGAGTCAGCGCTCAATGTGGTGTCTAGGTATGCATGTCTATGGCCCACGCCCCTGTTGCTGGTTTACCGCTGCGCCTTTCTTGGACCTCTTTTGATAGACACGGACCACTGCAGACCAGGAACACCCCACAAGAGCTGTGCCTTGGAGATGTTCTGACCCAGTCGTCCAGCCATCACAATTTAGCGCTTGTCAAACTCGCTCAAATCCTTAAGCTTGCCCATTTTTCCTGCTTCTAACACATCAACTTTGAAGCCAAAATGCTCACTCACTCCCTAGTATATCCCACCCACTCACATGTGTTGTGATGAAGAGATAATCAGTGTTTTTAACTGCAGGATGTCACAGACAGCAGCCCCGATGTATAACTGTAGAAGTACCTAAATGCAGATCTCACCTTTGTAGGGAATTCTGATCTCGGTCTTTAACAGTAGGAATGTTTCTAGGATTTTGGGGATGTTGTTGTTTTTGTAAAATCTGACTCTCTGAATCCTGTTGTTTGAATAGTTTGGGATGCAGACCTATGCATTGTCATCTGCTGTCATGGGATTGGGAATTCTGACAGTGAAAGTTAATTTCTGATCTTATTGTGTTTTGTGTCGCAGACTGTTTAAAGATGCACTAAAACAGTCTACCCCCACGGGGGGGGGGGGGGGGGTGAAAATAATTTAGCAGAAGCAGGGACAGAGGGGTGGAAAATCATTGCACCCTGATTGAGCTGCACTTTTAAAATTTGCAATGTCTCTTCGGTGTCCTATCACGCTTCTATTAGTAATGTAATAAAATCTCAACAGTAGTATCCTAACAGCACTGGCAGCGGGTCGGGTCCCTTCCCGCGGCACCAGACTGGAGCCGCTTGTATTGTGTATTCTGTCTCGTTTCAGAACCATTACACTGCTTAAGATAATTCGTCCTCATGTGTCCTCTTTCATTGTTAACTTGCAATCAAACACAATAAAAAATGATTACTTACAATGCTAAGGCGAGACAGCTTAATTAGATTCAAACCAATTACTTTTTTAAACAAAATTTCTCATTTCGAAATGTGCTCCGCCGTACCAAACTGCAGAGCAGCCCACGACACAATGGGAAGAAGATGAGATTTTGAGTGAAAATGATTTGAGCTCACTAATAATGAATAATCATGTACACACTTTGTATTCCCCAGGAGAGCGAGATCTTCACGCCGCAAAAGAAAAAACTTCACTGCCATATTTGCCAGCGACACAACACTACGCTAAGTGCACACACGTTCTCACAAGAATGCAGAGTGCGGAATAAATGGCGCTCGAGTTGTTTTTAGTTGCACAGGTGTTCACGGGTTTAGAACGTGATAATGAATTGATTTACAAAACTTCAGAATAGCTCTTCTCTGTGCCCAAAGTAAAGACATCAAAAGCCAGACATTCAAATTGAGTTTCCATTAATGTATTTCACATTTTTATCTGGTTGCTAGCTACCGCACAAAAGCCAGAACTGATTACATCAAATGGACATTAATTCAAAGCAATGGATTTTTCTATTTACACTGTCCCTCCGTAATTAGTTTGCCTAACCTTTCTTAATCGCACACACACACAAGCGCACAGAGGCAGTGCTGTGATTTACCACCATGCCCTTACCAAAGTGCCCTTTTTGTAATTACTCTCCATCCAATATCCTAACCCTGATGATTGGCAAGAGCAAAATGTTCCAGATGCCACAGTCTTCTGGCTGGGAGTGACTGGGACTTGCTCCTTTATCTCCCACATACACCTTGTCCTACTGCGAATGAGAACACGTCGGAGGTGAAGGCCTTGAGCACTTTGCTTCTGCTTCCATTACATTTTGCAGAGTGGGAGGATCTGATAGAACCTTACCCACATGAAAGCCGTGATAATTTGCTCCGGCTAACATGTTTCTCTCCCCCTTGTCTGACATGGCCTTGGGCGCTGAAGTAAATAAGGAAAGCTGCTTCAGGTAAGCCAGCCTAGCTCCCATCTGGTTGCCGAGTGCTCTGCGCCATACAAATTGCGTTAAGGTTTCTCCCCCCCCCCCCCCCTCCCCTCCCTCCCTCAAGATCTTTGGGTCCCTTTTTGGGCCTTTGGCCGGCAGTGTTGTCTCAGTTAGAAGGCATGAGTTTTTGGTAATCCAATGAAGGTGTGTAGGCGAATGTAAATACTGAGCACAACAACCAGCATTCAGTAAACAGCCTGGGGGAACACAGAGGCTAAAAAGTCTTTCTACTGAATTCCATTTCTGTCTCAATTTTTTTTGAAGAACTACTAAAATTTGAATTTGTTTTAATAACAGCATATAGCTTCTGTGGATAATGACTCAATTTCTTAAACACGTCTGTATATAAATATTTTTACACTTCTATTAAGACATATAAAAATCTCTCTAATTGGAGGTCACATTTTTCAGAGCTCTTTACTAGCATGCATCTTAGGGAAACACTTATTCTCAGGTCCATAATGAAACCAAAACATTACAAGATAATCTGACAACAGAGACACTGACAGCATTTATCTCAAAGCAGTGAAACTGTGCCACTCTGAACAGCCTGATCTAAAAACAGACAGAATTATGATATGTCTAACTATTGTCTTCATTTAAATAGTTACTTTGACATTTTCTATTCATCCATCCATCCACTTCCGCTTATCCTGTTTATGGTTTTGGGGGTGGGTGGGGGTGGGCACCTAATTTAGGATCACCAATTAACCTAACCCCAGTAACTGCATGTCTTTGGACTGTGGGAGGCTATTTTGACATTTTCCATAATAAAAAAAAATTACTGCCATCATTGTTTGATGGCATTCATAGTAATTCCAAGTGCACAAAATGAAACTAAAGAAATTCCAATAATAGAATAAAAGTTCGACATGCTGGTTTTACATATTAACTAGAGAGAAGGAGATCAGTCAGTTCTGTGTTCCACATTTCACTGTTTGCGAATGCATTAAGCCAAAGACTTAAAAACTTAGAACTGAGAGCTGCTGTAGCTCATCTACTTCAAGGTTTGACGTTATGTGTGTCCAGAGATGCTCTTCTGCATAGCTGGGTTATCATGAGTGGTTATTTAAGTCACTGTTGCCTTCCTATCAGCTCCAAACAGTCTGGCCATTCTCCTCTGACATCAACAAGGTATTTTCACCCAGAAAACTGCAGCTCACTGGATATTTTCCATTCTCTGTAAACCCTAGAGATCCTAGTAGATCAACATCCATGCCACATCGCATCACCGTTCTCCCTCGTTGTGGTGCAAGAATCGGTTCGAACTTCTGCAGGTTGTTTTGCCCATGTCTACATGCCTAAATGAATTGATTGGCTGATTAGACATTTGCATTAATGAGCAGCTGAATGGACACTGACCTAACTGTGTAAAGAGACAAACTCAGGACTGAGAAGTACGTGATAACAATTGTAGAAAAAACTGCTAATAGCACCAGTTAGTATTCTACTTCAAATTCACATTATATCCTATAGATGTGGCATAAATTAAGTATTTAAACACAGACATTTTTAATTTACCACCCCTGCTTCACTTTTTATTTGTATCAGTAATGTAGTCAATAGCTGAATAATGATAATTTTGGTGACATTAAAAAAAGCTGTCAGGCAGGAAAATCTCCTGCTGAATACCAGGTAATTTCTTCAGTAATTGAAAGTGATTAATAATTTGAAGAAGAAAAAAAAAAAACCATCACAGAATGTGCAATATAATCCCTCAGAAACTGTAAATATTTTAGCACCGACATTTGATTAACACCACAAACTCAATTCTGGTCTCGGCCAAATTGCTTACACAGTGGCAGACGCTAAGGCAAACTCTTGACTACGTTGTGCTCTTAAGAAATGATATGTTTTTACTATTAAATCAAATCTGGCATGAAAAACAAGACTGAAGCATTGAGGGGGAAAAAAAACACACACTTGAGCGTGAGTGTCAACATCGTGCCATGTCAGATATACGTGACTGTCACAGAATCAATCGAGCCTCAAGATGTCCGGGACAAGTAATCACCTCAACGTTACTGTTAGACCAGCTTGCTTTGGGTCCCTGTTTTTCTTCCGACTGCTCCCTTTAGGGGCTGCCCCAGCGGATCATCTGCCTCCACCTCACCCTATCCCTAGCATCCTCCTCTTTCACTCCAACCCCCTGCATGTCCTCCTCCACTACATCCACAAATCCATGAATTTTGGACTGGGGCCTTCATCAGAAATAAAACATGCTACAAATAACATTCTAAATTGGGCAGATATGAAGTAGAAAAATGACATCAATCACATCCATCCATCTCTCTCACACACACACACACACACACGCGCACACACAGTCACTATGGGCCATGTGACTTCAGGCCAATTTTTGTTTGAGGTTGGAGGCAAATGGAGACCAACAGACCCAAGGTGTAACCAAGGCATGGCACATAATTATGGAGGCTTGAGTATCAATCCTTCTGCTGCATTACAGTATCACATGTCCGGTACCAGATCCTTGCTCCGCCTCTCTTCCAGCCCGTGACTTCTGCTCCATACATAACCTATTTGAAATTTTGTTTACTGTATGTTTTCTAATGGTCCTGATGAAGGCCACTCGCCTAAAGGAAATTAGATGAATAATAGAAAAATAGATGAATAATACAAGTGTATGTCTTATGTACTTTAAGTGTTCTTGGTGTTTTGACCTCTTATTGTAAGGGGGGAGGGGGAGGGAATGGGAAGAAGATAGAAAAATCTGAGCACATATAACATTCCCTGCAGTGACAGAAATGGAAGCTCCGACTTAAACCTGGAAACTGTTCACAGCCTCAGTGTGTAATCTGTTTAAATCCCCCCAACTACCCCAGCGGTCACATGATGCTGAGCTTACAAGGCTCTCATTCCAACACGGACCGTGTTGTTGAGTCCACAATCAAGTATAATGCGACGCATGAGGGGATGAAGCGCTGCAGACCGAGCACGGATTGAGCCTTTAAATATTGATTTCTTTGTTCAAATCTGACTGCCTCAATTATTAATAGCGTAGATGCAAGACCGAGAATTGTGGACTTTATAAATAACCTCATGCTGAAAATTGAGAAATTGGGGTGAAAATACAGAGTTGGACCCCCTGAGCTTTTTTTAATAGCAGAGGTAGCAGATGTTGGAAGGTGGTGTTGGAATAATATGCACACATGAAGCACAGATGCAGAAAACCAAATGTTAAAAAGGAACCATATGCAAATTATAGTGATGGGCCCTTTCTTTTTTTTTTTTTCCAATTTATGAATAAATAATTTAAATAATCCTCTAAATAATAAAATAATTCTCTTTGTGGCCTTTGACTGCTCTTTAAATACTCTTAAAATCTCTTGAAAGACGCAGGAAAAGAAAAAGCATCTTCAGAAGACAAACTCTAAAACAACACAAATGAATTATTCATTTGAATCACATAAAATCCTCAAGATTGCTTCCTGATGGCTCCCAGACCAGGACGTCTGCTCCTGTTGTTGTCAGCACGCCTCATTGAACACCTGCTTCGATGAAAAGGTTTCCTCGGGTTCCAAAGATGCTCTTTCTGCATCCCCTCTTCCCCCTGTGCTGTGCGGTCAAACACACTGGCCGCAAACGCCGAATCGAGAAGTGTTACACGTGGGCAGGAAAATGCTGACTACCGACTACGGCTTTTATTTTGTGAAACACGAGGGAGAAAATGTTTGCCTGCTTGTTTTTCACTCTGTCACCCACCTGACCCAAAGTCCAACAACCTCTATATAAAGCACACAGGCGGTCCACTGTAGGTTTACTTAATACTTCAGAGTAAATAAATTCTTAAGGTACAATATACAGCAGACAGGTTTAGATGTCTTTGGTTATAAATGCACCCTCCCACCTCCATTTCACTACCTATTTGTGACACTTCTTTCTCTTCTCTCCTGCTCATATTTTTACACAGCACTTCACGAGGAGATTGAAGCTATTCTTCTTCCTTCACTGCATAAAACAGTCCTTTCACTACGGCACCACTATCCCATACCCAGGACACCCTGCAGCTTTTAGTTTAAAAAGGAGAAAAGCTGCAACTTGATGTTTGTTTGAGGAGTGTGTAAAATACCTATACTGAAAGTCTCCTTGGGGCCAAACACACAAAGCATTAACTTCCAAGCCACCGAGTTCCTCTGCCTATCAAAAATCTCCAAGGACTATTTAGCTGTCAGCTCCCTCACTACACCTGCAGCTCCACTATTTTTAAACGAATTTGAGCAAAGCAGATGTTGATTGACACCACAAACTCCCACTCTGTCTCCCTCTGTCAGCATAGCACCGGCGCCTTTCATTTTCCAAAGGATGTAGAGGTAAGTTGAAAGATAAAATTACATTACAGTGTAAGAAAAAAAGAAAAAAAAGAATGGCAAAAAAATATATCAAAGCTTATTGCTCAAAACCAAAATGGCAGGAAGGAGTTTACCAGCTCCTCTCTGCCCACTTCTTAATCCCAGCACTTTTAAAAATAGCAAATCTTGAGGTACATTATGGAATCTAAGCACATTTGCAACTTTGGCCTCTATTTTCTTGGCACAAGGGAAGTGCGAGTGGTCTGGGTAATGCATGGGTAATGCATGTGCTGCAGCATACAAAGCACATTTTATCCAGATGTCTTGGTTAAGGCAGGGAAAAGCTCAGAAGTAGTTAGACAGATCAGAGCCAATATTTCCATGTAGCTCTCAGAACCTAGCTGCTTTCCACAAAGGTACTGAGTGCCTTTGAAAATGCATTTTAAATGCCTTTACCTGAGCATTTAGAAATGATTGCAAAACTAAAATACTTAACACGCAAACCGCAGAAAATATCCAGCAGTGCATTTCCATTTGAAAATGAGGAATTCGCCACAATAAGAGATTTTTTTTTCTTTTTTAAAAACAAAACTCGCACACAAGCGCGAGCTTGAAGGCCTGTATTGATAACATGTCTATCTTTACCAGACTGTGTAAATAAATAACTCGAACTGTTCTAAAAAGAAAGAAACACTAAGACTACTGAACGCATTCCAACTTCCACCAAGGGCACAGCTTTTGTGAGACTGACAAATGCAAAATTACTTTAGAGAAAGCATGGCGCTGAGCTGACGTGGGATATGTTTTGGTGGGAGGACAAAGGCTGTGCGTGTGGGAGATTGGAACAGTGGTGTTGTTGTTTGACAAATGGTAATTATCTTTTTTTTTCCCACTTTTGTTCCACTAATTGCAGTTAATTTTGAAATTTATTATTCCTTCATGTCAAGACCAACTTGAAAAGAAACAGACCCAACCAAATTTAAACTAAAAAAACAAAAAAACAACTACTACTTACACAAAGTTGAAGGCGCCAAGGAGTGCGGCCCCTTGTATGATTTTATTGGTGGGATCAATCAGCACAGCTGGCTGGTTTTTTTTTAATTCAGTCCACCACACTTTACTCCCACTGCTGCAAACACACTTGCAGTTGTCTCAAGGCCAGGCAAACACAGGCTTCAATTAAATCCACTTTGACTCCCCTCTCACTCTGTGGTGTGTTGCTGTGCTCTGAGAAAGGTCTGCCTCCCTGCGCATAAACGCGGACGCGCTCGCTCGGCCTGACCTGCCTGAGAAGTCTAATAGAACACACTGGCAGATGTGTCACGGGAACAATTCACCTTGCCATCTGTTTTTCGGTGCTTCATTGCCAAATCCTTTCCCCTCCATCCTGCAGTCAAGGGCAGGATGAAATACAAGTCCCATTATGGGGAAGCAGCTAATAATGCATTATCAATTAGTCCCCTTGGCTACTGATCGATGCTTAGCAGGTGGTACAAGGCCATTCCGTTCATTTAGGACTATATTGTCCTCTTCCCCACTGATTCTCTTATTTCCTTCTGTTCATTAGATCCTGGCTTGCAGGCCTATCAGGTTCTGCTTAAACTGCAACAGGACTGTTCTTCAATATTCTGCTAAAGATCATGTTTAATCACTTTTGTGTGGCCCCAGCACCACTAGGATACCGCTGTCCTGATTTTACCCGACTTTTGACAATGCTAAGATGACGGCGGGCTCGTTACTGCTTTCAAATAAATGTCATTCGTGTAAACGGATCTCGTCTCCTCCTCTAAGGCATCCATGATGTTGACCTATACAGATGTGAAAGAATCAAGGGGGGAAAAAAAAAGTGTAATACAGGGACCTGGAGAGGGGAGAGTGGATGGGAGTTGGTGTGCAGAAGGCGATTGGCTGCTATAATACCACAGATAAGTATTGAGGTATTAAAATAAAGGTTACAGATCATTTAGGCTTAGCCTAGCTTATCTCCCCCTTAGATCAGAAATTAAATATGTCATCACATTGCAATCCATGATGGAGTGAGTCAGAAAAAGAAAAAGAAAAACATATTTTATACAAATGAATCCTCTCAGGTTTGCAGACATCGGGGCTAGCCCTGTATTGTACTAACATTATTAGTTTTTTTCCCCCCGAAACAGGTAGATGGCTTTAAAAGATTTACTGACTACGTCATACGCCGTATTTAGACTTCAAAGGATTGACAGAGGACGAGAGCTGATGCTGATAAACCCCGGCTTCTTAGGGATGGGTTACATTCCTTTTCTATAGCTCTTTTAAATGATTTGTGGCGCTGTAAAAAGAGAATATTAGTTTATTAATATTGTGCGAATGACTCAACAGTAAACTGCACAAAAAAAGTGTTTGCTGTTTTTCTCCATCATTTTCTCTTTTCATTTTCGGGAGCCTCGTCGACATCCGGTTCAATCAACAAAGAAAATATAATCTCCCATCTTTATAAGACAGTTGCAGAGGTTTATTGAAATAGGAATGTGAAATGCATGTATTTTCCACCTGAGAGGGTCTGCTGCTGGGTGACAATGCGAAGCGCGGATCAAAATCGTTTCCATCAATGCTGGCAGATGAAATGCAAACACAATCAAATCAAGTCTGGCCCATACAACAAGCCTGCGCTCAAATGCCAATCTCCCTTCTTCTCATCATGCGTCTGATGAGATATCATAGAGTGGGAGAATCTCCTAATCTATGCAAACACACTGTCAGCATTGATTTGTTCGGAGGGGATATGTCTTTATTAGGACTCACCAGACGTCTCCTCTCTCCGACCTGGGAAAGACACAGAGCTGTCCGAGGCTTCGGAAGCAGTCACAGCCATAACAATTGAGATAAGTTACTGAGGACAGGTAATGAGAACCGATAGACTTGAGGATGGATCGATACTGGACACTGAAACCAGAAGAGGAAGGACAAATTGTGACATCTCTTCTCTTTTCCATGTTCAAAGGAGTTTCTGAAAGCAGCTCTGTGTGTGTGTGTGTGTGTGCGTGCGTGTGCACAGGTGAGTGTAGGAAGGACGTTCATGAAATACAAAAGGTGTGAGAGTAAGTCTAACTGTAACTAAACAGTACACACAGTGAGGTGGAGCGCCGCTTTTGTCTTTCCTGCTCTGAATCAGATTCAATAAACAGACCTGTCTGATGAGGGCAGAGGTCACGTCTCCTGTAGACAGTTATCCACATGTCATGTTTTCTACAGGCTGAGCCGCGGATACTGAGCAATCTGACTGAAACACGCCGGCACGTCAGACCTGGGTCAGTTATTAATTTAAACCCTTCCAGTTACTTTGACGTTTACCCGAGTGCTGGGACCGAACATGTTCGGAGTTTGCTGAATATTACCTCTGCTGTGCTGGGTCAGACCAGCTCATGTCAGAAACAGCCACGTATCCCCTTTTCCTTCTTTTATTTTGCTCTGCTGCGTGAAGGTGAAGGATTTATCGATCACTCCTTGGGCTCGCTTTGATCAGTTTGTTTTCCCATTTGATATTCTTTAGTAACAACAGCACGACCAAAAGTGATTAGGACTGAGGGAATCCCTTGATGTACACTGTGCGGTAATCACAGCAGACAGTGGAGGGTTGCTACAGTGCTTCAAACGCCTTGGTGAACCAGACATGCCCAGAACAAGCAGTCTGGTTCAACTTCACTTATGTCACAGAGAGAGCCTTGTTCTTACTGCAGCATGTATGACATAATTTCACAATACCTTACAATGACACCAAACAATGATAACAAGTATCGGTTAATCCAGTAAATGACGTCTCACAAATTAAGGTGCTTTATAGTCAAATGTTGCCCTACACACACCTAGCAACAGACTAGCAACATTAGAAATATACACATTAAAAATTTAAAGGTATAAAATCAAGTTTATATGGTGGTACAGAGAATATAATCATGTTGCTCCGTCCTATTTGGTTTAATAGATTTCGAGTTCTTACATTGTTTTTGGTCCAACAAAATCTCGACTTGACTTTCTTCAAGTTGCTCCATGTGCCCGAAAATGTCGTCTCTCTGTTTAGGTTCAAATCACTGCTACAGAAAGTGGGCACCGTCTCTTCTAGCTTCTAATTTAATAGGTTAGTTTGAAATAAGTTATTGTTTCAGATTCAACTTATTTGTATGGGTTTAGTAATAAAGTCTTTTATATTATTGTACAGCACATTATTACTGCCTATAAATGTGTTATAACTCTATTATATTATATTAGACTTAAACTTATGTCATGTCTGCCTGTGTTGGCGAGGGCACTCTGAAAAAAAGGTTTCAGTAATGCTCACTGAGTGAAATACAATAATGAGGCCACTTAAGTCTTAACTTGAATTTCACCCTGACAAGTTTAATTGCAGAATAAAACCTTGAAACCTTTTCCAAAAGGCTCAAACAAGCTCAGAAATATTTGGGGGCCCCAACAGCAGCACTATTTTTCTTGGCTAATGAATAATAAATTTTTCACACTTACAGTGACACACAGCTTAATTAATTACCTTCCATTTATTTCGTACCAATGTCACTGGTAATTTTTCAGGCAGGTGCTGGCGATTATCAAAAGGTTCTTTAATGAAAGCAAATGCAGGGCAAACGGGGGCAGAAAAATCCAGGAAAGCCAAACTAGGAAAAATAATTACAAAGTGGAGAATCAAAAGTGTGGAGGGAAAAGAAGGCTCAGACTTCAGAGATGGACGGACGATGAGGCACAGGTAAACTCGATAAGATGATAAATGCAGAAAGAACTGCAGCCTCCAAAATATAACAGGAAGTATCTGAGGAAGAGTTTTATTTTAAACTACATCGTAAATTAATACTGAAGTCATCAGACTGTGAAGGAACACATAAGGAATCATGCAGTAAACTTAAAAGTGTAAAACCAAAATACGTTTTAGATTCTTCAAATCGGCATCTTTCCCTTTAAATACAGCTGTGCACACTCTTTGCATTCTCTCAATCAGCTTCATGAGGTAATCACCTGAAATGGTTTTCCAACACTCTTGAAGGAGTTCCCAGAGGTGCTGAGCACTTGTTGGCTGCTTTGCCTTCACTCCAACTCATCCCAAACCATCTCAACTGGGTTTAGATCAGGTGACTGTGGAGGCCAGGCCATCTGATGCAACACTCCATCACCCTCTTTCTTAGTCAAATAGCCCTTACATAGCCTGGAGGTGTGCTTGGGGTCATTGTCCTCTTGAAAAACAAATGATGGTCCCACTAAGCGCAAACCAGATGGGATGGCATGTCGGTGCAGAATGCTGTGGTAGACATGCTGGTTAAGTGTGCCTTGGCTTTTGAATAAAGCACCAACAGTGTCACCAGCAAAGCACCCCCACACATCAAACTTCCTCCTCCATACTTCACAGCAATCAGACCATGAAGTCCAAATTCTCTGAACAGTTGATGTTGTGAAGTATTTAGGTGGGCTCTTATCTGGGGTGCTGTTAACTTGCGGTTTCTGAGGCTAGTAACTCTGATGAACTTATCCTGTGCATCAGAGGGAACTCTTGGTCTTCCTTTCCTGGGGCGGTCCCGATGAGAGCCAGTTTCATCATAACGTTTGATGGTCTTTGGGACTGCACTTGAGGATACCTTCAAAGTTCTTGAAATTTTGTTGGACTGACTGACCTTCATTTCTCAAAGTAATGATGGACTGTCGTTTTTCTTTACTTAGTTGAGCAGTTCTTGCCATAATATGGATTCGAACATTACTCAAATATGACTATTCACTGTATGCCAACTCTACCTCTTCACAACACAACTGATGACCTCTAATACATTAAGAGGGCAAGAAATTAACTCTTGACGGGCACAGCTGTTAACTGAAAGCCATTCCAGGTGACTACCTCATAAATGCCAAGATGTGCAAAGTTGTGAAGCATGAGGTGAATCTAAAATATAAAAGATATTCTGGTTTAACACATTTTTATTTACTAAATAATTCCATATGTATTTCTTCATAATTTGGATGACTTTAACATGAATCTACAATGCAGACAATTTTTAAATAATGAAAAAAAAAAGGTATGAATGTGAGTGTGTGTGGTTGTCTGTCTCTCTGTGTTAGCCCTGCGACAGGCTGGCGTCCTGTACAGGGTG
>JAVDPK010002242.1:714091-735159 GCA_034780415.1 Cichlasoma orientale | reverse complement strand
CACACACACACACACACACACACACACACACACACACACACACACACACACACACACACACACACACACTTTATAATAGTGTCATTGTTTGTATTGTTCTAATCTTTATTAAACAAATGCCTCTTAATTTTTGTCAGATTTTATGTGGTATTATTTTCCTGGGTACCAATATCAAATTAGAATTTAAAGTATCACGAAGTATCATGACAACCCTACCTTAACATAAATCAATTAAGCAATATTATTATAGATTAAGAATCCTGGTAGCATACACTGTAAAATAACTCCAGCTGCAACATTAATCTCACATATACTAATATATATATATATATATATATAAATACTTATCTACTAATTAACTGCTCAAAAAAAATTAGAGGGACAGTTTGAAAACATCAGATCTCACTGTGGGGAAAAATCATGTTGGATATCTGCTGATATGGACTGGACTGTGTAATGTGTTAGGAAAGAATCATTTGATGGAAATGAAAATTATCAACCTACAGAGGGCCGAAAATCAAAGTGAAAAAATTATGCTAGTCTATTTGGTTGAAATTTCATTGCAGCAACTCAGAATGGTTCTCATAACTTCTCATAATGTCCCAGAGGTGTTCTATTGGATTTACTGTAGGTCAGATGCGCGTGGGGGCCAGTCAGTGGTATCAATTCCTTCATGCTCAAGAAACTGTCTATATACAGTACCCTCACCACATGAGTTCTGCTTATGTGTTAAGGACCTTCTACAGTCCTGCCCAGCCCTCCTAGAGTAACTGCTGTCTCCTGGAATCTCCTCCATGCTCTTGAGACCGTGCTGGGGCACACAGCAAAACTTCTGGCAATGGCACTCATTGATGTGCCATCCTGGAGGAGCTGGACTACCTGTGCAACCTCTGTAGGGTCCAGGTATCACCTCATGATACCAGCAGTGACACTGCCCCTAGCCAAATGCAAAACTAGTACAAAAAAGATGAGGAGGGAAAAATGTCAGTGGCCTCCACCTGTAAAAGCATTCCTGTTTTGAGGGTTGTCTCATTGCTGCCCCTCTAGTGCACCTGTTGTTAATTTCATTAACACCAAAACAGCTGAAACTGATTAACAACCCCACTGCTACCAGATCAATATCCCAGAAGTTTAAATGACTTGATACCATATGCTGATTAAAAGTGTTCCTTTAATTTTTTTTAAGCAGTGTATAATGTTCTAAAAATGACTTTTCTAAATCAGGATGTTTTTCTCTTACTTCTGTAATTTAAGTAAGTCTTGATGCTACTCTGCTTAAGATACTGATTGCAGTACTTTTATTTTTTCCCCCACACTCTTGCATTTCATTTTTCACTCGACTTTCACTTTAAAACAATGGATACAAATACTTCTTCCACCACTGCCATCGACAAGAAGACATAGAAACAACACTTTGCTTTAGGACGGATTCTCTTTATTATAAACAAAAGGAATTTATACAGGGAAACAAATTAACATATCCCATCTTCAGGAATTAATTTTTTTTCTTTTGCCAGATAGCTCCAATTCTAAATAAGACATCACAATCATTTAATACCACCAACGAGAAGCATTAATATAGTATGTAATGATTATCTGACAGCCCTCTCCTGGCCTACTCCAGAACCGCTCATTTGCAACTTTAATTCCGCAAATGGACTCCAAAGCTGTGTTTACAAGGAGCGAGACAGTCTTAGCTGTGACAGCTCAAAAGCAGTTCCCTAGTAATAAATAGACTAATGCTGCATAATCAAGTCACATGTACACTAATGTCTACTTGAAAGCTCTTTAGAAGAAAACGTCGTTGCGAAGTTGTATTAAAAATGTATCTTATGTGGTTTGTTTTTTCTTGCCTACATCCTACATATACTGTATTTGTAATTTAGATGGAAGCTCAGTAGTTCTCACTTGGAACAGCCCTCATGGCTGCTAATGATAATAAGCTGTAATAAGAAATGGGTCAAGAACTGACAATGGGGAGTTGATTGCACGTGTTATTTCAATGCCATAACATAATAACACCCAGCTAGTACTTACACTTCCTTTTGCACTCAAAGACACACACACACACACACGCACACACACACACCCATTCCCTAAGAGTTTTCTGCTAGTGCCAGACATTTATTCTTAAGGTTTTGAAAAGAGTGGTCATAAGACGAATTGCTCAGTGAACATCACTGTAATACATCAGATGCCTCTGTGGCAGGACCCAGAATAACACAGGGCTGGTCTGTTATGACTGTCACGTATGGCACCCCTGTTTTCTCACTGCTAAAAGCCCATTGAGGGTGGAGTCGTGTCAGTGTGGAGAATAGTGTCTTATATGGATGCGTGTGTATGTGTTGGTGGGATGGGTGGTGATGCCAGAGTGAGGCATTGAAGAGGTGTTGGCATCCCACACTGGAAAAGTGTGGAAATTTGCAGAGCGGAGAGAATTAGCGACTCCCCGCTGGGCCAAAAAACGATGGGTGCGGAGAAAAGGGGGGAGGGGAGGAGAACGCTCCGCGACGGTGTACAAAATGACCTCTGAGAGGAAGGGAGCGAACGACAGGGGGGGGGGGGAGAATGGGTGTGTGGGTGGGGGGTGGGTGGGTCCTCAGGGAGAAGCGCAGAGAGGGATCCAAAGCCAGGTCACCTTCTCAAGAGAGAGCAGCTGTGAACACTCTGCCCCTGGGAGGAGGGTCACAGTCGAAAGCTCTGTATCTTATACACCAAAGCTCAGATTCTCCCTCACTGCCTTCACCCTGCACAGGTCTGCAATAACAAAGCCAATTAAGAAGCCCAGGAGAGAAGCTAGCACAGTCTCACAGTCGCCTCTCGCTGACTTGGCAACCAGAATTATGGCTCAAGAGAGTACCTTTCAACATCAAATATAGAGAATATCAGCAATTACCATTCAATACCTCCATTCTCCAGTTCCATTTCTCCAACTGATGAGGTGACTCATAAAGCCACTTAAAATTTCTCCCAGATGCATGCTAACTGAGAATACTGGGAGGGAAAAAAAAAATATGCATGCAACAGCATAACACCTTGAATTTTGAGTTAAAATGCTGCTAATCTCTGTGGAGTGTTTTATTTTGTAATGATCGGGCCACTGCCAGGGTGATCTTATTTACTCTGCGTGGCATTTTAGGTGGCATTTGTTTCATCTGGATGTCATACCGCATGACATTAATTCAGATTTGGCTGCGAGAATCAATATCGCAGTATTGTTCTGGGAGACATCAAGGGAACAGACAAGTTGAACTCTGTTACACAACCTCTATTATCCAGGAGCACAAAGAATAAAAAATAAAAAAAATGTTACAATTTTCTTCAGATCTGTGCAGATGAGGCTGCCACATCTGTGTGATGTACTGTGAAGAATGTTTTGTAGTTTGTTACCTGAACAGCTATTGTCATACAATTGTTCGGGCCAAAATTCTGGTTATCATTCCTCGCTATATTCTTTCTGTTCCAGCTATTGCTCTCAGATTGTCTTTCTGTATGGTAGCAGCCGTGTATAAGAAAAGTGATTGTAAACAGTGGATGCAGCCCCAGATCCTTTTCATGGGTGGCCGGGCTTTAGCAATGCGCTCCTCTGTAACTGTCATCTTGTAGATTTGAAATCCCTCCTCGATCGATTGTACTAAAAGCTTTAATCTGATTGTTAAAAGAGCTGATTTGACAAAGCGGTTATCAAACTGATTTAAGTACCAATCAATACTGCATTATGTGTGGGTGTCTTTTTTTTTTTTTTCTTTCAGGGTTTGGACAACTTTTCCAAGGACAGTTTCAGGAATGTCTGTCATCTCTAAAATCCCACTAAAACCGTAAGACTCGCACCCCCTTCGCGGGGGTTTCATATCTGGCTTGCCGAGACAAAGTAAAAAACAAATAATGCACAACCGCCGAAGTGTGGAAATGAAAAAATCATGTCATTCCTTTGTTGATGTTTTAACATTAACTGGGGTGTCTATTGAAATAGGTTCCAAACTCATGTGTGATTGTATTATTCAGGGTAGTGTAATGGTCCATGGAGAGTTGTGTAGTTCTCCTGAAAGGAGCATTTCTCAGTGAGAAAAGGAATGCACACAGACAGCAATATCAACCTCCTTTTCCTCTTCCATCTTTTCATGTCATTCAGTATTCATTCCACACACGTATTCAACATTAGAGGGCAAATAAATTGATTGCCAGCAGCTGAAGACACTTATCTCCCAGCGAGTCAGCTTTGCGCTCGAGACCCCAATACCAAAACCGGGAAGCACTTCATTACGTTGATGCTTAACAGTAAGGGGGGAAAAAAAGACCAAACACTGGAACAACACCAGCAAAACTGCAGTTACAAAACACAGCCAACGCGGTGAGACCGAGTAAGACGGAGTGGGACACAATGATCAAGACCTCCGGGCTAAACCGTGTTCATTAGTGACAGCAATACAGAATGAATGGAGCTGCTTACTTATTCTGTAAGCATCTTGGTAAAAGTGAGCAGGCAGGAACAGGGCTAGCCTTAGCCTCATGCTTGCCTGGGTAGTGATGGCCAATTAAGCTCCTCTCTGATGAGCCATACAGAGGCCCAGCAAGCAATTAGAGGACCAGGAGTTTCTGCTCATTATTGCTGCAGACTATCGGGCATTGTCCTGTGTAACACACATCTTAAGCCATGATATTCCAGAGTTGCTTATTAGATTTCGGTTTATATAATTCAGTCGGAATTAAAGAGAAACTCTCCTGCAACTGCTGCTTTAATGCCTGGAGAGGTACCCTCTGCGTGTGCACGCCAGAGCTGTTTGCGGATAGAAAGCCTCTCTGATTTGACATTCAGTATTGTCTTTTTAGATGTGATTTGTCAATATGATGTTGATAACCAATGAAGGAGATGACAGAAACGAATGCATCACGAGCGATATTGTCTTTTGACTGACAGCTCGCGCCCTTAAGTATTGATTTACTTCACAGATTCGGATGCAAAGCTGGTGTTTGTGTGTGTGTGTGTGGGGAGGGGGGGGGGGGGTGCAAATTCAGCTCTAATACAGTCAGGAAGCCAAGAGGAAGAAACTTTTACATTATGTTAAAGATAACCAAGTCTGATAATGGGAGTTTACAGTATGGTAACTAATGAAATGAAAAACAGTACCATAAATAAAAAAGAAGAGCAGCTTCATTTATCTTCATTTAAAGAACTGGATACAAAGCAATGGGGTTATTAAAACATGTAAAAATGTATGTTCTCTATCTGAAACTGTTCAATCTACTGCTGATTGATGTTTTTAGATAAGAATTATGTTGTGACTTTTTTTAAATTAATGAAAAAAAAAAGTACCTGCTCTAAGTGAAGATTTAATATGGCTAGATAGGAGATGACTTTTATACCAGATGGTGCTTGGGCAGAAATAATTGTATGCTAAGAAGCTGAAGTACAAATAAATATGATTCATTTTTAAGTGCTCTGTGTTTATACAGTACTTTAAGGGTATTATAATTGTTTGCTTTTCATGGGGCTGGGGGCATAGATGGAATAAATGAGAGCCAAAGGTACACTAAATAAATATAGTGTGTAGGAGAATTACACAGAAGCACAGATAACACAGCAGTACTAATGCTGCTCTGCTGAAAGGCTTCTCTTTCGGCTGAAGCCCTCGTGCGGTACAGCGTCCATTCTTTGAACCAGAGGAAGTCCATTAAATCAGTTTGGAGACATTGTAATGTTTCCGTTCTCATTGTGGCTGAATCTGCCAAGGGTTCGATGGCACCGAGTTCAAACCATATGGCTTCGGCCATAAGAATAACAGTGAGGGATCAGCTCCAAGAGTTACACTGTGATGGAGATCAATGACAAGCATTTAATCACCTGAGGAAGGGCACTGCGTGGGTGTGTTTGTGATCTTTATGGACACCAGTTTATGACCGCGTGAAGTACAGGATAGAATATCACATTGCATGGTCTGTGATTAAGCTCAGATAAAAACATTGTGAAGCTGCTAGTCTGAATGTGCAAACCCACTTTGATTGGCCCACTGGGAGTAATATGTACACAGAAGCCATATGTGGGAAGAGGAATGTAGCTCTTTTCCCAAGAAATGAAAACTTGCCCCTGGAGGACTATTCACTGATACCAAACTTGTGGCAGGCAGCACATATGAGATCTAGCCTGAGTACACACATCCACACACACACACAAAAGGGAAAGAAACGGCTCACGTTTACAAGCAGCACCAAGTAGCTTTCATGACTAATTACACACAACACTCCATCATAAAATGCACCATTTTTCAGGATTTCAAAGCACATTCAAGTCTGCTGGCTCTCTAAAAATCACTGTGCCAGAAACTAGCAAGTCGTAAATTTTCCATCACCGTTGTACACAGACGCATTTGGTTAAACAACTTGGAACATGAAATACTCAAATATATCAAATCATAATCGCTTTAAATCAGACAAAGACAGCCCAGCTACAATACCTGGCTTCCGTACAGCTCATTTGAAGTTGAGTAGTAGCAAAACTGACATCAAAGTAAGATTATGGATTAGCAGATGGTCAGGATTTTTCAGTTTTTTACAAAAGTACATTTACCAAAAAACATGCAGCAGCAAAAAACCAAAACAAGAAAAAAAAACCCACATTCAAAATAAATGATAATCACATTGATATAAGACAACCGTGGGCCCAAATTTCCATGCTTTAGATACCCATGCTTTTTCCATGGCACAGTGAATAAACTGCCAATTACACACTGCGTTTTCACTGGACCTCATTATCTTTTTTCTGAGTCTTTAGAATGCATTTTACATAGACTACTACACACATGCAATTAAGTTTGCTAAAATTAGCCCCTTGAGTGGATACTGAGCATGTGATGAGAGCGGGACCGCGAGCGAGTGAAAAATGGGAGAGAGGGAGACTGTGAGGGAAACAAAAATATACAACAAAAAGCTCTGTGGCAGACTGTAATAATTAAAATGAGTTGATTCGAGATATATGCTTTGAAGTTAGAAGGCTGAAGATGAGTCTAAATATCTTCTAAGGACAGGCGTGCATATTCTGCGGGGTCTCAATCAGCCCTGCGAGTTTTGATGGTGACTGAATGACATGACTGAATGGCAGCTAGGTGTCCAGGGGAGCCAGAGCCGAGTGCGGTCGTGAACATATGGGCATTAGCATAGGCTGTCGGCAGCCTGTTGTCTCTCAAACTGTGCACTGGGACTGGTCTACCTGACGCTCTGCCCGGTTCTGGGTGGACAACAAGCCCAGTGTGCTGGCACGCCTCCAGCTTTGACAGGACAGCTACGAAGCTGGATGCTGGCCAAGGTCATTTGTGGAAGCTTCAGTTAACTGACATCGTAATGAGGGACAGAACACTTAACTAAAATAAAAGAAATGGCCTAAAAGGAGCGACATTAAATCTTCAATGTTATCACTGCCATTAAAGCCTGAAAAACACCATCTTTTAGCTTTTATTATTCCCCATGTTCACAAATGAGTCATTTTTTAAAAGATGTCAAGGGGCTGGAAAGCAAAAATTTTACACTAGCACACCCGAGACAGACAGGATACTTATTTTCGCCACTGCAAGGTTATAATGCGGGGGAAGCAGCACGTATGATTGTGTGATTTTTAATAACACTAATAGATGTGATTATAAATATTGTATGTGTTACCAACTTCAACTTATCTAGATACTAATCCAAAAGTTATGATAGCAAATACTGCCAGTTGTTAGTGGTGAATTTCTAATTTTATAATTACCGATGTAGCAATGACTTCCTTAATAAGAACGTACAGTCGAGCTGAAGGGATAGAAGAGCAGGCGAGTTTAAAGGACCAAGTTTAAACCCTGGCAGTGGGGTTTCTGGAGGTCTCTTCACTCAACGAGCACTGGTATTCTAAGCCTAGAAATACATTTTCCATGTAAGGTCTGTGCAACAGTCAATCAAATTTGCAATTATTAATCCATTATAAATGGCAGCATTGGAAATCTTTACTAAGGAAGTATTATAAACACAATTTTTGAATGAGATTTCATTTAAATGCTTTAGGAAGAGATGTCAGCTGGCTCCTGTCTGTAACCAGTGCTGACTATTTATAGATTATCCACATAACAGAACTCGAGAAATGACTGTGTGATTGTGTACAGAAATCTGTTCAAGCTGTTCTTTGGTTTGAATTTGTGTAAACTGTAACTCAGGCAGACAGAAAATGACAGATTTAAACCAAGCTTAAAATGGATGTATTTATAGAATAAGCATACAAACAGGTTTTAATTTTTTAAACAGGGATTCCTCAGAAAAATGTCTAGCTGACAAATTTGCTGCAATAAAAGTCAACTGACAGTGACTTGAATACTCCTTTCTAGTTTGCCTGTAGATTTCATGTCTATTATTGCTTCAACACATGTAAAGACTACTTTAACCACCATAACTTACTTTCACAGTACTCTGCAGTCCTGTGAAAACTAAGTACACCCTGTGATTCAGTAGCTTGTAGAACCACCTTTATAACTTGAAATAACGGTCGTCTGTATGACTATCAGTTTGTTACATTGTTGCATCAGTTCATTGAGGTTAAGATATGCCTGCTGTGCTTGGGTTCACTGACTCATTTTTGGCCAAGCTGAAGGTGTTGGACAGATACTTTGGTATAGAGTTCATGGTCGACTCAATGCCGGGTGCCCAGGTCCTGTGGCTGCACAACAAGGCCAAATCATCACCCTTCCACCACCGTGCTTGACAGTTTGTACAAAGTGTTTGTGCTGATACGCTGCGTTGGCTTTTTTCCAAACGTGGTGCTGTGCATTATGGCCAAACATCTCATCTGCCCAAAGGACATTGTTCCAGAAGTCTTGTGATTTCTTCAAATGCAACTTTGCAAACCTAAGCTGTGCTGCCAAGTTCTTCTTTAATTGTAGTGTCATGAACTTTAACATTTAACATGCTAACTGAGGTTTGCAGAGTCTGAGACGTAGCTCTTGGGGTTTCTGTCATTTCTCTGAGCATTACAGTTCAGTTTGACCTTGGAGTGAATTTGCCGGGATGTCCACTCCCAGGAAGTGACATTGTGTTAACGCACAGACCAGCAAACTGCCAAAACGTCTGCTTTTATAGAGCTGCTCACACTTGCTGATCAATCAAATGAGGGTGCCCTTAGTTTTTCACATGACTGCACATTCACGAGACTGTACATGAATCAATACGCAATGTATACAAAGAGTACATCGCCATTATGTATACTTTACACAATAATGCCATATGTTTGACTGTAAACAGTTTAATGTTTACAAACATACAAATCTTTACATTTATTAAATAAAGAAATCTAAGTGATCACAATGTTAAATTCAATATCATGTAGACATAAAAGCATCCACAGATTGAAATCATTGTCTCCGTAAAGGATTGAAAGCACTGCGGTTTGCAGCGAAGTGCAAAAAGGGAAAAAATATCAGGTTGCTGGATAACAATGTCTCTCCATCACTTCATTGTTGCCAAGATTTAGTCGGAACTAAAGATCTCCCATATAGTGAATCATCCTCTTCGAGAAACAGGACAACTCGTGTCAGTGTGGTTGTAGAGATGCATAACAACTCTGGCATTCTTCTGACAGAAATGCCACTACGAAAACATTGTGTGCCGCCTACGTCTTAGGAATGCAGAGTTCTTGTCTAGAATGTAATATTTATCTTGTAAATGTCTTGCAGGCTCAGCTTTCGCCTCTTACCCCACTTGGTATGTGTGCTTTGCTATGCAGCTAAGCACTCCATCCATTCTACAAAAACACCACCTTAAATGTAGACATTTCAGAGAAGACGTTTGAACATCAGAGACACATCCTTTCTGTCTTGCACTTTCTCCAATGCTATGCTATCAGCATTGCAGGATAAGCAGATACAACCCTTGGGTATTGAAGTGGACAGAAATATTCAGTAGCACATTAGGGATGAAGCTGCCAAAGGCCTCCTAGGGGGTGGTATGCCTGATCCACATCACGCTAGGTTATTGCACCTCTGGATCACTTCAAGTGTCTCTGGTGCAGAAAGTATTACTATATTTCATAGAATCCAGAGTTTGGAGGATGATGCACACTATAGTAAAGCCCCCCCCCTTTTCTTCACCAGGTCATACAGTTAAATGAGCCTGTCTATGATCTCACCTCCCTTTATTATCCCCAGATCGAACTCTTGATTCAGTTGATTGCTCCCTCCCCCGTCACTGGGGTGTCATCTGATGTGCACCTGCACTTACCATGTGGAGGACATGACTAAATGTAAAATGTGATCTTTAGACTGTGGCGCTTCTGTATGGAAACAAAATATGGTCATATGTATAGTAGCAAGGAAACATATCTGAGTGTGTAGCATCATGCACATGAGTTAATTTCCCTTACATGACATGGTGCATCCTGCAGTGTGACTATCGCGCACATGCATATTGCACTGTCGACGTTAAAATTATACACTCAGCCACTTTATTAGGTGCACCTCCTCAACTTCTCATCAATGAAAATATCTGGGCAGGAACTCAGTGCATTTAGGGACATAGACGTGGTCAAGATGACCCGCTGAAGTTCAAACCGAGCATCAGAATGGAGAAGAGAGGTTATTTTAGCGACTTTGAATGTGGTGTGGTTGGTGGTGGCAGATGGGCTGCTGACCTACTGGGATTTTCCTGCACAGCAGGGTTTTCAGAGAATGGTCTGGAAAAGAGAAAATATCCAGTGAGCAGCAGTTCTCTGGGCAATCTGAGAACCCTGTTGAGGTCTGAGGAGAATGGCCAGCCTGCTTTGAGCTGATAGGAAGGCAGAAGTAACTCAAAAAACTACTCGTTAGAACCAAAGTATGCAGAAGAGCATCTCCGAATGCACAACAAGTTGACTCTTGAAGCTACAGAAGATCACACTTGGTGCTACTCCTGTTAGCTAAGAGCAGGGCACTGTCAATATGTCAATATGGACCAAAATCTCTGAGGAATGCTTGCAGCACCTTGTTGAATCTATGGCACAAAGAATTAAAGAAGGTTTGAAGGCAAACTGGGACCAAACCAGTACTAGCAAGGTGCAACTAATGAAGTGTCCAGTGAGCACATCCCTAACGTGGTTAAAACCCAATTTTCTAATTCACTGTATCTATTATTGCGCCAAGTAAATGTGAGTTTAGTGTGAATTCCCCAAACCAAATTTTGATAACAGTGTTATGTAAGTCATGGCAAACGGTAGCTACAGTCCTGTTACTGGCTCCAACATCAAATGTTGACATGTATCAAATATCTGCAGTGATTCTGCAGATGGGATGATATTGGATTATGACAGCTCTCTTCAATCGAATGCTTTCTAGCAGCTTGTTCATCTAACTCAATTAACGTCATTTCAAAAAGGCCTCAAATCCAATTCCTGTTCCCATTTCTTTGAGCAAAAATCAATGTAATTGTTAATTTTTGCAATACTGTATTAACTTCAGCGAGAAATGCTTGCAGGCATCTAACCGCAACTAGATTAACTTATTATGCAAGCAGAAAACATACTTCTCATCTCCGGATGGAAAACCTTGGGTTTGTTAACCCGGCTTACAGTGAGAAGTAATAACATCCTCAGAGAGAAGTCAACTTTTTATTTTCCATAAGGTAACGTTTTGTTCCAGCTGCAGACTCACAGCAAATCAGGCTTACCCCCTGGCACAATGGCCGGATAGCAAAACAATATTTCCGAGCGGAATATCCAAATTTTAAATCAATCTCATCTCTATTGGCTGTTCAGGATGAAGTGTGAAATGAGGGACACGAGTATTTCCAGGTTTAAGCCGTAGCTGTCAGCTTGGGGTTTATACATACACTTGAGTTATGTGAACTTTTTCACCCACACACAGTTGTGTAACTGCAAATCTCCGGGCAAGTCTTCTTTATGCGCTCGTACATCGAAAAATTATTCGTCAAAAATCTTTTTCCGTGTGTTTCTGAATTGCCGTATACTTTTTTTTTTGGATCCATTTGTTCTGTTGTATACTTTTTTTGCACACTGAACTATTTGAATTCATTTGATCAAAGTGTTTTAACACATTCACACGTGTGAATCCATTCACACCAAATGTTTTCTCACATTCAGATGTGGTGATACACAGCTACAGCTCTTATGACCCTTTTTTTGTTACCATATCTCAGGCAACCCATTCACCCGGGCAAAGATCTGTTAAAACCATCTGCAGGGGACATATTGAGTAAAAGAAGACGTGATGAGTAAAGCGAATGTGTTCTTGGTCAGAGAATCTTGCACCACCCCTGACTTAATATTATGTGATGCATTTATTTTTACCCCTCTCCTCCATTGCGGATCAATGTCTTTAATCTCATCGTGACAGAACTTGGAGGATATTTCATGTGGGAGGAACCAGATCATAAATAGAATCTCAAAAGTTTACTTATTTGAAGTTGACCTCAGTATGAAGAGCAGCCGGTTGATCCCAAACACTACATTTTATAAGGAGACAATATAGATCTCAAACAGATTGATGTGTATATGTGGAGAACTGAATCATAAAATGTTATGACACAGAATGTGTCCTGGATTATGCAAGACCATCTGAGACCAAATTTGACAAGACATTTTCGCCTGTCCTGAACATTAAGTGCCACCCGTCAACTAACCCTTATGTTAGTTAACCCGACCACAATGATGACTACAACACACAGATGCTACAGTTCCAAGATTGCCTAAGATAAGGCCGTGGAAACACAAAGCATTTCATTAGGTGACTTACAGTGGAATTAAATTAACACCGTGCTGCACTGTACAAGTACCACAGATGTAATGCTCCTTCAATAAACTATTATCACCAATACTTAACCACACAGTGCAGCTAATGTATGGTAATGCGATGTAAATGTTAATGTCAGAGTAATGAACACCTTGTTGAATAACACTGTAATTCACCGGAGGAACCGAGTGACAAAATCATCTGAAAGCAGATTAAACCAGCCACAGTTTCCTCTTCAAAATCCTCAAGAAACAGGTGTAGAACATGCAGGGTTATAACTGGAACAGTCTGGATTCTCCCTGCTGTAAGTGTTGTTTTTCTCCCCCCATTTTCTGAATTCTATTGGACTGAACAGATGGTTATTTTGCGGGTCGACAATGGTTTTGTCTTTTCTGACTGCTCTTCCATGAAATTTGCAGAAAAAGTCAAGTCAATCTTTTTTTTTTTTTTTTTTTCCCCTCGACTCACTTCAACCTCCAGAATTTATAAAAAAGAAACACCTTTTTTTTTTAATAACGCAGAAAGGTCCCTCTTGCTTTTTCAGTCCTGGTCCAGAGGAAATCTAGATACGCTGATGCACTATTTGATAAGATATTTAGAAGTCTGGTGCTGTGCAATTAAGTTAACCTTTTGAAGCCCTGGGTTTCTCTTGGAGAGTCAGGAGGCTCCAAAGTGAAGCCAGGAAAGCGCAAATGCACCTGCTGGCTTTGAAGGAAATTTCAATTTAGCTGCATCATCAGAGTCAGTATGATATAAGGGCATCATTAGTCTTTCATTCAGCAGACCAGGACAGCTTGGACATCTATGGAGTCTGTGGGATCTATCACAGCGGCATTTATAAGAGCAACATTTGAGACAGTAATCAGTTAACCTTAGTGAAATTAGTGGGATCTGTGGATTCACTCCTAGAGGCAGAATTCATTTGCATATTTGTGTTAAGATGCTTCAGTCCCGCCGGCCGGACCAAACAGGAACTGTGTTTGTCTGATGGTTCACTGGCTGATGAAATGACAGTCACTGTCTGATAACATCATCTGGACCTGTCAATATTTACTGACATTTCTTTATTAACTAACTAATGAGCAGCAAATTAGTTAATTAATAAGCAGGAATAATATAATATCACATAGTGCAATGCACTGCGGTCACACCTACGGCATATTTGCACTTCTTTTAATGTCACTGTGTCCAGCCTTGTGTACATACTGCATCAACAATCGTGCTGAATACAAATGCCATCTGTTATCAGGAGTTGTAAATCCTGGAATAAATTCTACAAACAGGGCGATATGACTTCTAGAGGCAGCATCCCTCAGGCACAAGTGCAGCTAAGAGAAGACTATGATGCATGGCATTTACCCGAAGGGCCGGAATATAAGATATATTGGAGCAATTTTGATTTATGATGTTTTCTTTTGCATGGTTGACCTATGTGCGTTAGGAGGAATTAGGAAACCATTCCTCAGTGCAGAAGTTGGACTCATGCTTGGTGTTTGTTGAGTCTTTACATCTCTAACAGATGTGAATTAATCACGGTGGCATTTCTCTCGATGGCGGGGATGAATGGCGACAGCACGTGGACGTTGCTGAACGTTGGAAAGTTTATGATCAAATAACAGCTTTTTGGGGATTTTTTTTTTTTTTGCTTAAGCTCTTGACATGCATCTCCTTCAACTCTGATGTGACTGCCTTCATTAAGAGGTTAATTAAAAGACTTGGCTTTCTTCTAAAGCAATTAACTTTACTTCTGTTTTATGCCATTTGCTTTCTCCAACTTAGCAATTTGTCTAATTAAAAAAAATACATAATACAAGCTGGCTACATTACGGGGTGGTGGTAGCAATACGTGCATATTGATAAGCGTAAATAAAAGTAAACACACGAGAAGTAAAATAGCTCTTAAGCCAGTCAAGGAGTGAAAACCTTTGAACCATTACACTGAACACACGCCAGTCCAGAATCACCAGCTCCAGCAGCTCAGAGCAACCCCACCGAGGGTCCCGAACCCCTGTTCGTCTCTGTGGGAAGCAGCGCTACGGTGCACAAGACCTGGGTAAATGTCTGCGCACAGAGGCCGATACAGGTCATGTCCGCAACAGTGGAAAGATCGCTGATTTACGAGGTTGAATTTAGTACCTATTGAGTGCAATTACATACAGCACAGGCAGCAGCCATCTTGTGCTCTAGAAATTTTGAACCAGCAATATCAAAGTGAATAGGATGGCTTCTAAACACGCCGCTGTCAGAATGAATTAATAGATGGCACACAGAAATGTGATGCTGTAACAAATATTCTACTTTCAAGAACATGCAGAGGAGACGGCCCTCTGTAGAGATGTATAAATACATTTGAGTTATACGCAGTGCCATTTCAATAATGAAATTGCCGTATTCTGTGGCGACTCGTGCTTCACTGATGATGCATGCTGCTGATCATCTCTGGATGCGACTGAACAAACACCAACATTTAATCAGTTTAAAGCTTCCTCTTACTACAGTGCTGGAATTTTTGGACCATGAAGCTTTGATCTCTCTTGTAGTTTAGCGCTGTGCTTTGTGCATGTGACGGGGCATTGCGTGCATATAGACAAGACAAGAATTGAGATAGGAAGATACTTGTTGCCAGGTCTAATTTAATGCACAAAATCTCACTAATTGTTTTGGTTTTAATTGTCAAAATTTCTGGTTCGAAAGTGTGGCTTTGTGAACTTTTTAGAAAGAAAATGTAACGACACCATTTGTTTGATTATTTCAGTTAGGGCAGCAGGAAGAAAAGACAGAGCTGCCTTAAACTGGCTGAAATATGCTGCTCATCCATTAGCTAAAGCTAATGAATCACAGTAAGATAAATGACAGTTGGCTAACCTGTAAAATGGTCCTCTCTTTTAACAGGCAAATAGCCTTACATTGTACTCAGGAAAATAGCTTAATTTATTGCCACCTTCATGTGAATGCAAATGAGGTGCAATCAATACGTCCAAAGTCTGACATGTCATTAATAATAAGTGGCCTAAGAAAAAAAACAAAACAAAACAAAAAAACCCACATCAACATTAATATAATGCCGGCAATTACAAAGGACATAAATGAACAAATCCCCATGAGACGAGGACAGTTGTAATTAGATAATAACCAGCTACAGTAAAAATTTTAAACACCGCTGTTTAGAAATGTTAGAAAAGGTGTCAAACAGAATGACATCACAATGGCTCACGCAATTAATTGCTCTTCCATTACCAAGATCTACACAATGCAAGCAATATGACTGGCTGCAAATGAATGAACTCACACGGATCACTCTCTCCTCTCGCGCACCCATTTGGTTACCAAAAATAGGATTTCTAGATTGGATTAAAAAACACACACATACACACACACGTACTTCAGTAATGAGTATGCCAAAAAGCCCAACCACAACACCAAAAAAAACAAACAAACAAAATGACCCGACTGCTTTGAAACGTCAACAGACAAGAAAATGGAGGCAATCCAACCGTAGTGAAACAGCAGGACTGAGTGAATGGGCGATTCAAGGTGGCTGCAGAAAAAAGGAGAAGTGAGAGATTTATGCTAAACGTGTGCTGACTGACAAAGCAACATCTTCTCAAGGCTCTGCAGGAGATCGGCCTAAATCCTTCTCATAAATTTTATATTAATGCCAGAGGTAACCAAGGTTGTTTTTCCCAGTATTTCTCCAGGTCCATTAAACACATCTAATATATTTCAACATTCTCCTATTTCCTCATCTAAGTAGCGCCGCTGAATTGCAAAACTTGTACATAAGAGAATGTTTATTCCTTGCAGAGCCTGATGAGACTTCAGTGGCTGTGCGCCGTTGTTAAGGTTGACTGGTTTAAAGATAAAAAAAAAAGAGCTAACAGACTCACCTTCCTCTGCACCTGTAGCTACTGTAACCTTGCCATTTCATGAGATAATAAGACGAGCTGTCTAAGTGGGGAAGATTGGGGGAAGGGGGAGAAGCGGGGGGGACAATCGTTCTCAGATCTCGCTCACCGCTCTGTTGTAGTTTATTCCTCGGGAATGAGGATTCGACTTGATAACAAATCACAAAACCTTTTATTCCCAGAAAATATGAGAGCTGTCTATCATCAGTTCTGCTGTGAGTAAGAGAAAAGGGTGCAATTTGTTAACTTCTGAGCAACCGTCTGCAGCAGGTAATGCCAAGTTTCTCCTTTCACACCTTCCTTGGCTGGCCTATTTTAAGATGTGGAGAGCTTTCCCCTCCTAATTCCCAGTACAACAAATCCCAAAGCAACAGACTGCAGTCACTGCCATTAAATACAGTGGCTACCATGGAAACTACCCTGAACTTCAGGATTCGTATACCACATAACTAGATGATAGTAAAACCACTAAGGTAGTCTATATTCCTGTAACTAATTAACATAATGTACCACATGAATAATAGACCTACATACGAGGAATGTGTTCTCCCCCTTCGTGAACACGTATACCGTGTCCCACTGTTGTTCACTGACAAACTATATTAGCAGATCACTTAGTCACTGTACGTGCTCGAGGTGCATTCGCACGCTTCGCTCTAAACAAAGAGGCGCTCGAGCTCAAGACGGCGAACGGCAGCAACTTTGACTAAAGTGCAAAATGGGTTTCGACATACAACACTCTTCTCAGTCAAAATGGTGGCTTACTCTTTTTCACAGGGAAAGGAAGAAAACATGTCTCCCAGCTAGACAGGAGCAACAGCGGTGGTTTGATCTCTGCTTGAGCTCCACTTTTCAATTGCTAGTCACAAAGATGTAAGAGCATATGTCTGGCATTTAACAGCCATGAAAAACAGTCATGGAAGATGCTGGGAAGGGAGACAGTGACTTTATTCTGAGGAGGGGAAAAAAAAAAAAAAAAAAAAAAGCATCTCACTTGTCAAAAAAATGCTGATAGACAAAACATTGGAACACACACTCAGACAATTAAAAAAAGCTCTGGAGACGGCGGACTGATTGTTTATCTGCATCGCGGCATAGAGAATTGAAATCCACAGCCACAGATAAGACATCAGTCTTCCTCAGTGGGCTGCGTAAATAAATCTGATTATGGGCAGAATCATTTCCCCTTTAGAATTGTTTTATCTGCTCATTCCATGCCTCAGCACCAGATAGCTCACAGAGTGCTTGGCACAAGGTGACGGTTTGCCTAGTGCTTGTTTCACATCAGGCCTGCTGCCTGCGGAACGATGCCATATCCGATTCGAACTTCAAATTATCTGTAAAAGAAACACATGTCCAGTCCTCCTGCATTACCAGCATATCATATAATTGTTGGAAAACGAGATAATGACTGTGGCTAATTAAAGAGTGAAATCCAGCTGAATCGAACAGTTATCTTCATTATAGTTAGGCCTTTAAAAAAGAAATGGCTTCAAATGCTGAAAAATGATTGCTTTGTTTTTATTATTACATTGGTTAAAACAACACTAAAAAGCAATTTTTATTATAAAAATACTAGAAGCAAATAGCTTTTCTTGATCAACTAACTGATCAATGTTTCAGCTTTAGTGGAAGAGTTTTTACTGTACTCTGACTGGCTCCATGGCGTAGTGGTTAACGCGTTTGCCTAACGTGAAAAAAGATCCCTAGTTCGAAACCAGGAGGATACACAAAACTCCGCCTCAGGAGGTCCACAAGCTAACGTGCTCTTAGCTGGAAGGGCATCCGGCATCAAGTCCGTGCCAAATCAAGCATGTGGATCCAGTGCGGTGACTCCTTGGAAAATAAGAAGGCAACAAAAAGTACCCCAAACATAGACTTTAATATACCCGTGCAGCCAAGTAAACACCCAACAAAGTATACCTGGTGGCTCTATTTTCATGTGTCTAGAAGAACACCATCAGCTTTTGATTGTTTGATTTATGAACATCCCCCCTTGCATTTTTTTTTTTTGGAAGTTCGGTCATTTCGAACCAGCCAACCCCAGCCCTTTCCGTCTTGTGTTTCCCTACTGGCTGGCCTGCCTGCCATGCCACTTCTGTGGTGGTTCTCGATCATTATTCAGCTGCTTCTCCGGTCCAGGTCAGGCAGATTCCAAGTCCACCGTCTTGGACTCCAGCTGGTGACGGTAGTCCTTCTGCTCTTGAGATTACTCTAACCAAGAATGCAGCACGAGAACTGCTTCATGCGACACTACGCCGAGCTATCAGAGGCTGGAGTGAAAAATAAGGACTGCCATCTGCTGTCCAAGACCACGGACTTGTTGTCCATCTGTGGGATGAGAGACTCTCTGAAGAGGCAGCTGATTGTTCCTCTTTTATTTGTTCCAAAGTACTTTAAACTTTAAATTAAAATATTTGCTGAGGAGCACCTTATAAAAAGGTATTATTTAGTGTACGTGTGCCACCTTACACACACACACACACACACACACACACACACACACACACACACACACACACACGTTCACACTTTGAACTCAAAATGTTTAAGCACACAACATTTATTCAGTTTTTCCTTCAGCACTCGACAAAGTCAATTTTAGGCTTCATAGTCTGCAAAGGAGATTTGTTTGGCGGTGCTGTGGTGGAAGGAACAAAACTGTATATACTGGTGCAATTACAGTTCTAATATTAAAGCAAATTAACACATTTAATCAAAAGCAAATCCATGAAAAACCTGATAATGGGGTGTCTGTGCCTAGAACAGCTGTGAAACTTCTTAATTCTCAAACAATTTAAATTCTATGTACTGCAGGTCATTCCTGCTTAGAACTGTCTTACAATTTCAGCACACTTAAAGCCTCTGAATATTTGATGCAGTCAAGAAAGATTTTTTTTTTTTTTTACAGATGTGGATAAATGAGATAATGTAATACTGGAGTCTGCTAAGCTTCTGCACAAATCCTACTGTTCATTTTAACTGTTTGTAATGTGTTAGAATCCTTTTAAGCCTAAACTGATTTGCAGGAGTTTCTCTGTTAGATCTGATAAAGCATTAAAGGCATTCAAACTGAGGTCAGTTCTCTTGGGTGACCTGAATAAGCATTGACAGCCACTAAAATGAATTTGGGCAAATCAGACAAGCCAGCAGCTGAGCACATCTACATTGGTCGAGCCCGGTGACAAAGCATTCCCTTAAAACACACCAGATAAAAGAATAATTTGGTCCAATTTCGCTGGAGGGATGCTTATCTCAGAATTCAAATAAGGTCAAAAGAGAAAACAGTCAGGGTAGGTGATAAGATCATGGTGGAAAAGCAAAATAAACCCTGTAACCCCTGTGAAAATGAGTTACGCTCTGGATCCTTGTAGATGTTGTTCTGCCTCTTATTGCCATTTACCTCCAGTAAGGGCAATATGAGTCACCAAAATGAAGGTAAATAAATAACTGATGAGTGCAATAAAAAGGAAATGCAGAAGTTAGGCTTATCAGAACAAAACAACAGCTAAATTTCTACAACAGAGCGACCACGATAAGAAAACTGGACCTCAGAGGAAATAATAACCACGAATCATAAATCATCCCAGATTAAATGTTAGCATACTGTACTTTAGTGTAATCTTTTCCATAGCAGGCACTTGTTGTTTTCAAAATTTATCAGGAATATTGTGAGTGTGTGTTCGGAGTGGGAGGGAGGGAGAAACTTTTTTTTTTAGCACCTTTAGTTGCATTTCCAGCACAACATTAGGTTATTGTTAAGAAACGACAACAAAAAATAGACTTCTAAAAGTTTTGAATTCAAACTATTTGATAAATGATGTCAAGAAAAGGACAAAAACTGGGGGAGCGTATAAACTAAACGACTCAGATCTTATAGAAGTTGGGTTCATGTCCCGGCAGCAATGAGCCGCGGCAGAGAAAATGCACAACGAGACAGTAATGAAAAAAAGTGTGCTTCCATCAGCTTACTGCTTCACCTGTCTTTGGCTGAAGAAAGAAAGATTGCCGCAACAGAACTGTCTATCACTTATGAACTGCAGCCCATCAGAGCAGAATTTCTTTCAGAAGACAAAAAGCGGATCACAACACTTTCTCAGCACAGACCGTCGCTGTTTTTGATCAATCACCAAAGATCTGTGAGAGTTACTGACACAGAAAGATGTGAGGTAATAGAAGTAACTAATTGACAAATCATATATATATATATATATAAAATTTATATATATATTTATAATATATTATGTATTTAGGTGAATATCAATCTCTTTGGGTCCTTAAAACGTGACTTATGGTACTTTAGCTGACATCATCATTCAGGGTTCCAGCCACAAAATTTTACAGGCTGGCACGATCGTGTGTGTGTGTGTGTGTGTGTGTGTGTGTGTGTGTGTGTGTGTGTGTGTGTGTGTGTGTGTGTGTGTGTGTTTGT
>JAVDPK010002242.1:678875-713684 GCA_034780415.1 Cichlasoma orientale | reverse complement strand
GGAGAGAAAAAATAGCGGTGGGCCTGGTCGGGGACACAGGGCTGTCAGACGGGGAGTTGGGTCGAGACTTGTGGGTGTTTTTGACTACCCAGAAACTTTTTAACTTGCTTTAGATAAAGCTGGCTGACAAAAGGCTCTCTTTCCATCATCATGACTAAAGCGGAGCTACATGATGAGTGAGACTGGGCTTTGAGGTAGGGGAGATAAAGGAAAAGGGCACGCTTGATTTATAAACACAATACAATTTGAGAGCTTCGCAGTAAAAACAAATGGGAAAAAAAGGACACATTTTATTCCCATCATCATGTTTTCATAATCGTTGAAAGCCAAAATTGTAATTGAAATTAAAATCAGATTTATCGCTCATCCCCAATAGAGATGCAGAAAATCATAGTGGGGATAGCTGCTGGGAAAAACCTATCTATATTCAAGGATGTTTCCCCATTTGGCAGTTCTTACAGATAATCACACTTGGCTGTGGTTGTTGTTGCTACCTCAGTTAAACCCCGACGTGCTCAGACATAGTTCCAAGCAACAAGAAGATGGTGAGTGGTAAACTGAAATCCCAGCTTCAAAACTCTCAGAAAGTCCTTGAATTTGATCTTGCAAATGTGTCGCTTGATGCCGTGTTTTTTTTGATCTGCCTGGTTAACGACACAGCAGCTCTCTCCTTCCCCCAAATATCTTCTTACTCTTAACTTGTCTGTTAAAAGTTTGGCATTGTTTGATTTTTCTTCCATTCATCCAAATCAGATTTTTGCAATCAGATTTGGTTTCCATTTGCACAGCATGGTTCCCAGCAAATCTTAAACTCAAATATTTGATATCACACCGACTATCAACAAACAAAAACTAGAGACATGCTCAACTAGTTTACTAGATGATTACATGTCGCTGCCCTTTCTAGTTAGCATTAGAAGTATTAGTCGGTTACATCGTTTTCCTACATTTTTTTACTTCTGGATTTTTCCATCCCATTTAAAAATGACTCACCAATAAAATTCCAAGAAGAAAAAACAAAACAAAAAAACTGTCACTTTAATGACTCAGTCAGACTAGAGTAAAAATACAATGGCAACGTCCTTGTGACGAGAGGGGGAAAAAAATGAATAAATAAACAAGAAGCGCTCCGAGAGCGCAAACTTCCACCGAGACAGCTCACTCTCTGGGCAGTATTTATTTTTAAGGGAATAGTATTGTATTTTGTATGTATTCATTTTGTTCTTTTTAAACATACTTTAAGAAGTTTGTAGTGCAGTAAAAATCAGATTAGGGTAGCATGACATATTTACTCTGATTACATAAATATTATGTGGAAGTAGGTAACGGATAACAGGTATTTATTTGGAAAGACATTTTCTGAAAGTTTGACTTATTTGACCTTGAGGAGGTCAAAGGTCAAAAGTAACGTGATATTTAGAATCCCCATATATCATTCCCTATATGCCTACATCAATACAAACAATGGCACTAAAAAAACAACACAGTTTTAAATAGTTCTATACAGCATTATCATCACTTTGACCTTCAGATCAGTCTATTGACTCTGAAGGAGAGGTCAGAGGTCAAATGTGACATTTTAAATCTTTATACAGTACTTTCTATATGTTGGTAAAACACACCACACACGAAGATGATGAAATTACTGTTTTCCCCACATGGGGTCAGGTAGGTTCGAATAGCCTTTTTTCCCCTTAACAAATGAAATCATCCTTTAAAAGCTGCATTTTGTGTTTACTTTTGTTATCTTTGAATAATATTACAATTTATTGGCTGATCTGAAACATTAATGTCTATCAGATATGCAAAAAACTAAGAAATCCCTGAAGAGGGCACTTTAGATGAAGGTCAGAGGGTTCAAAGGTTGCTTTAAGTGAATCAAATTTAGCATGTTCTCACTACTAAGCCTGACTTTCCACTTCCTCTGTATTTGCACACATTGTTAACCGACACATAAGCCTCTATAAAAACAAAATGCTGACATTACCATTGTGGTTGGTTAATAAGGCATCCCAGTGAATGATTCAGCAATTTCACTGTCTCAGCAATTTTAAAAAAAAAACCCCAAAAACATCATAAATACATTTTAGTCTATCATGTCAGCCAAGTGTTTTCTGTGAAAATACAACCTAATTAGCCCACTTCAGTTTTTATGTGAACGAGTCAGAAAAGTACAGTTTCAGAGCCTGATCGTTAATCACCGGTTAGATAAACACATACAGCTGCAGAAAGAAAAATTACAATTAAACCTTAAACACAAGTAGTGCACAGATGCACGGCAGAAAAGAACAGGAGGGGTAAACAGTAACTCTAAGCTCGACAATTTCTCACAGCTGCTGCTCGCCGCCGCCGACAGCAACGCAGTCAGAGCGGTGGTCAATAAACTGAGATGTGAGAGTGAGTGCAATTTCCCATTGTTCTGAGGCGCGCATACATAAACGCAAAACCAAACGCTAAGCAATATATATTCGGCTGCCACGGCGCGCGCTGTAAATGATGATAATGCAAATGACTATATGCCAAGAGAGTGAGCCGGTCGCACCTGTAAGGTCTGCGGTCATTTGTTATGCGATTGCCGGGGCCATAATGAGCAATAGGCAACCTGTGAGAACGAGCCCGATTAGTTTTGCCCCTTGTGTTGCATTATCTGGCTGACCTGTCACAGTTGTATCACAAGGAGGTTTACTGGATTTAGACAGCGGGCTGTTGCGGTTTAAACTGCCATGGATGCTGATCAGTATTACGGTGCGGCGTGTAAACAACCACAGCATCTTCTCTGGTGTCTCACTTTAACACACGTCTGCTGCGAGTGCACATGCTAATGCTGCTTTCATGGTGAATCTGGGTTGGGGGCATGTCACCCTCGCATTCAAACAAACAGTGACTACTACATGGCCAATAGTATGTGGCCTTCAAATAGTGCTCAATGAGGAAAAAAAAATTGCTAAACGAATTATTCAAAACCTTGCCGCCATGCTTGCCCTCTGTAAAGGCTTTTCATAATGTTTTGGAACATGGCTGCAGACATTTGCTCCCATTCATCCCTAAGAGCATTAGGACCTGTGTCCACAGAGAGTGCCTTTTGTGCTAGCAGAGTCTATTTTCTATACAAATCCTATAAAATTTAGCGTTGACAGCACTCACGGCTCTGTGCAACTTTTTTTTTTCTCCCCCCTCTTTCCGCAGCACTCACTGTGCTTTGAGTTGAAAATAGTTAAACTGCTCGTCAATGTCGGTTCTTTCTAACAGACCAGTCAAAGTCAAGAAGGAGCAGGATTTGCAATACAAACGCTGTCAGCAGTGGCAGAGGTGAAACTAATCCAGGCTGTCACAGAAAACTCTGTTATTTACAATCTAGTATTTAATACTTTTTTTTTTTTAACTTAGCAACAGCAAATGCTTGAGAGAAGCACTCTGAAAATGAGGTCATGGGCACTTCCACCCGTCGAACCTGGAAAATCATTTCCTTTCATTGGCCATATTTTATGCATCGGGGCTCTGTCGTGTTGTAGCAAAGTTTAAGGCACAGTAGTGTCCAAAGTTGTGTTTTACACTTAAGAGTTCAGACTTCACAAACTAAGGGGGGGTCAGAGGAGCATAAATGAGATGAAAGCAGGAAAAATGATTAGTTATTCTACTCTAAAATAAGCATATGGTTAAAAAAAGATGTGCCGTTTTACTAAATTTGGCTCTTATTTCTCTTCTTCTGGCCAAAATATAGGCTCAGACAAAAAGCACAAAAACTATATGAATGTATATATACTCAATATGAATACTGCTATTCCCGCGAGGCCAACTTCATTCCTTGCTGGATTGTGCTCATGTATTTTTCAGGGCCACAGGTAAGCCGCTTAAAACTCCACCTCTCAGAATGGGACTAGTGGACGATAATTCAATAAAGTGCAGCTCTCAGAGAGATCGTGCCTTCTGGTCTCTCCCTTCTGCGACACCACGACACCGCCTGAAATCTACAGTGACAAAACAGACAGCTGTTAACTGGGAATTTGGCATTGAGGAGAATCGGGTCCCAGCGCACGCACCCATCCTGGCGCTCCCGCATCATCACAGTGACAGCGCTCGCAAGTCGAAGACTGTGGTGGTGGTGGGGGTGGGCCTCAAACGTTAATGTTTCATTCATCAGACCTCCGCACCCTGCCTCCGCTGCAGTATGAAAACATAACTGTAATGAAAATTCTATTGATCGGAGTCGCTTCCTTTTAGACAAATTGCACTGTTTTCTCAGCCTTTCAGTGTTTGGAAGGCAAATGTAAAGAGCAAAGATGAAAGCCCTCGAGACATCATAGTCAATGCTCCATCATGACAGGCAGACCTTGTCTCAACTTAAGCTACAGAGAAAACCCTTCTGCAGAGCAGCAGATAAGATTTTTCTAAGGCATTTACCAACACTGATCAAAAAGCTAATGAATTACTGTATTTAATGACTAGTCTGGATGGTGAGGTTTCTAATTTTACCACACAAAGACGTTACAGTAAGTTTCCCAGCCTTGTAATGGTGCCATTTAATTAAAGGAGAATTCCAGTCATGTCAAATATTTTGGCAATTGTGCACGAGCGTCAAAACTGTGACAGTGTAGCCTGTTCAAGTTAACAGCTGCTGCCACCCAGAATTAGGAAGCCCTCTCTCCCACCTCCCCAAATACACCTAGATAATTCTGGAGGCAGGGCAGGCTTTGTGGTTTGAGTGAGATCATCCCAGCTTTGATTTACCACCACCCCTGCAGAAATGTCCTTGATCAGGCTGCAGCTACAGGGGAGCTGCCCCTGGCTGCCCCTGTGTGCTCACCCCCTTTGCTGCAATGCAAACACGCACATCTCAGAGGAAAAAGAGCCAAAAAAAAAAAAAAAGAAGCTCATTTCAAAGCTGCGCTGCTCGCGTTAGTGCACTGGTTAGTTAGCCTTCCCGTGTCTAGTCTCAGAGGCTTCCAAGGCATCAAGACGGAAATTTTTAGAGATTTCTGACTTCATCACCCCTGCCAGCCGTCATTAGGGAATGGAAAGACAAAGAAAACTATTTCTGAAGTACTGTACGCGGTCTCAGAGGAGACGCTTGCAAAGCTAACATGCATGAAGAAACAAGACAGACAGAGTGTGCGGATAACCATCTTCCCCATGTGAAGTCCTCCTGCATTTCTAAATTAAAGATAGGGAGATAGCACTGCTGCAATCTCTGTTTGGGATCTCCATTCTCTGGTGAAGTAAATGGACTTAAAGGAAATAGATCAGCCCAGCATCTCTGGGGTCAAGGGTTTATTTAATGAAGTCATATCAGTGATGCCTACACCTCTCTGTTATCTTCAGGTGGCATTTATATCAATGGGGCAGTTGTGAAGTTCAAGTAAATAACCACCATATTCTTACAAAAGGCCACTTCCATTTTTTCTTCTCCCAATCACAGTAAAGATCAATGATGGAGATTATTTCAAGATGACAATACTTCTATTAAACTGAATATCATAATTTTTTTAGTAAATATTTCCCATTACTATGATAAAGAGTCACCGAGCCCATCCAAAATGCACTGAAAGAAGGCTTCTTAAAAAACAATCTTAATTCTCACATTAAGGAAATTATTACACATAGTTAACTGAGGATTGGTTGCTATTAAAAAAAAAAAACCCAACAAACTGCCAACTGGGGTGAAACTTTAAACTCAGAAACCTCAAATTCTACCGCTGTGCTACCAACTGTTCATGGTGAATAACAAAATGTGTGGGTGGGGACTGTGCAAGCAGTTCTGTTTCTATAAACATATCATGAACATGACTTTCAACTGACAGAGATTTACAACTGGGTTTTGTATTTTAGGAGGCATTTGAATCTTTACGTAAAACCGGAGTGAAGGAAGAGCCACGAAAGAGCAAATGCAGAGCTAAAAATAAAAAAAATATATACAGTAACACACATTATTTCACCCATGTGTGTTTGTGTGTGTGTGTGCCATAGCTCGGGGGGTGTAGGGAAAAAAAAACACCCCCCCCCCCCCAAGAAAAATAACACATACAGTGTAGATTTTCTCCAGTGTGTCTGCATCTCTCTCTGGCTGTGGAAAGGTGGGGCATTCACGGTAACCCGGAGCAATAAAGCAATCAGTAAAAATGAAAGAATAAGCCCTAATTTGAGGATAAACTGACACAGGAGCTTTGACAGCAATAACCCGACATGCAGGGGAATTAACCAGGGTATTACTGCTAAACCTGTGGGCCTCTGCAGCCTCTGCAGGGAAACTTAGACTTAAGGACCAGTACATGCTGCGACCTAGGAATGCTTTGCCTGTTCTTGGGAAAGGGGGGGGGGGGGGTCTAATCTTGAAGCTGGAAATAACTAAAGTGCTTTTTTTGTTTTTTTAAATGGGATATCATTCAATTCTATCAGAATAATTAGCAGCTCCAGCCCAGAAACGAGAACTAGCGAATATCATGATGTGTGCACGCGCACGTGTGTGTTTGTGTATGTCGGAGGGTGGGAGGGCGTGGGGGAGTGGGTGGGGTGGGCTTGCATTTCCAGGCTCATGTTTTGACTCCAAGTGTCATGGAGACAGAGATTTACTGTGACAACGCTGATGCCAAGTGTTGTACTCCTGCAATGCTTTGCAGAAACATGGCATGTATAGCATTCTGCACACAATATTCCCCGGGACTGGAGTTAAAAATGCGTAAGAATAACCACACTACTCAAAATAAAAGAAGAGCTAAACCAGAGGACACTTTCTCTTTTAGGAGTAAGCCTCAGACAAAAATGGTGACACGGGTAACAGAAAGATGAGTTTAAGAATATCCTGCAGAGGCTGATGGCTAAAACATTAAAATTACAGTCCAGCAAAAAAAAAAGAAAAAGAAAAAAACCCACAAAGTTAACATAAAACTACATGTTTAAATTTAGTTTAAGGATTTGTGATTAACAACTACAGCTACAAAAAAAAAAAAGTGCTCTTTGGACTATCATCATCTTGTTGTCATGTGTTTTTGTGCATGCAGTAGAAAAATACGCCGTTTGTTGTTTAACACATTTACTTTGCCTCCTGGTGACTCTTTTACGGCAAGCAAAGTTTTATGAAGATCACGTCAACGCGCTCCTGCTGTTTGTCTCATATTTTACTGTTGGCAGCAGCATGAAAAAAAAATGCCATTTTAGATTGATTACTGGAAGGATAATGCAAATTTGCATATAATAAAAATTAATTCAGAAGCAAGCCATTACCAGGAAAAATATTCAGCTCCGTCAATTGAATTTATTTATTTCCGTAGCCACGGGAAAATTACAAATTATTCTTCATAACATTTTATTTTGTTGTTATTCTGCATTTGGTTATGTTTTGTTAACACCCTCACCTTTTGAATTTAACTTCATGAATAAAACATCGCAGAGAAAGGAGAAGCATAACACCAACATTTGATTAGTCCCTCATCATTACTTAATTTTGACAGTTTCACCAGCCTAACATGTTTCAAAAGGTTGGTTACATGTATGTGAATGCGCTGTTGCGTTTACTGTACACCTTTGTGTGCAAAAATGTGTTTGCTCTGCAATTCATTCACCCCGTCCCTCTTTTGTTGAAGCATTGGGCAGCTTAGCTTCAAGCACATCACCCCGTAATTGTTCCTTGGTTCATATCTGTCATGACACTTCTATAGGTCTGCAGCCACTGTCACAAACCACAGCCTGCAGCCCTAATGGGGTCGCTCTATTTTTCCCCCCCCCGTCAGTATCTCATACAACCAGCCTTTGTTCCTCGTAGCACCGCAGCACAATCTGGAGATGCCATTAGTGGGCAGGAAGACAGTGATGTTTAGTGACAGCCAACGACTCCTCTGGTCAAGAAAGCGCCCTGGAGTCATCAGAGTGTCACACACACCCATCCACTCTGACTGAACACAGCCTCAGTTCCCAGAGTTCACCTTTGTTCTAGCTATCTGAAAAGCAGAAAGCTAATTGTGTGACAGGGGTCGGGGTGGGCATCGCCCACGACAGCCTGAATTGTGCCACTGCGTAACACTGCCAGCTCTTCTTGTCAAATACATTGTAAAAATGAAAAAATATATATATATATAAAAATTAGGCAAGAGGGGGAGGCTCTCATTTTGCTGCAAGTGGCAGTTTTTGTCTTTATGTGCTGTTCACGACTATTGTCATCACATTTAGGGCTGAGCTCAAAAAACATGCAGAAATTCTGCAAGCGGCTGGGTAAGATGATAAGAGAGAAGCTACATGGCCTGTTTGGAGCTGATAGCTCAGACTCAGCATAAATCAAACACCTTCTGGCGATTCAAATAATTTGTACAGTATGCATCATATGTTTGGGGGGGGGGGGGGTTGAAGAATTCGGAGTAAGAAAGTATCATGCCTCAGTGCCCCAAAATGAAATGCTGCAGACTTGTCAAATTACATCTTCCAAGTGAAATGCTTAGGCTGTGATTTGCCAGCATTACTGCACACCATACAATGCACTTTTACACTACAAATTAAGCACGTTTGCAGAGTCTACAGATTTGCCCGACTGCTTTCATCACAAAATGTACAAATAACACTCGGTCGCATCGCTTATCTGCGGAATGAGTGAAGTATTTTCTTGACCCCTCTGTGGTTACTTAACTCAACTTAGCCAAAGCAAACAGCAAGTCAGCTTGCGGTTAATTTGTGGATACTATCATGTGGAGACAAATGCACAAACCACTCTATAGGCAGTTAATGGGTTTACTTGGCTGCTTCATACTTGTGGGACTTGAGGCCCTACTGTTTGCTTTAGGCACTGGCAATTTCCAACAGGCTGTGGAGGCGCTCTGCATCAATGCTGGCTTAACACAAAATGGCAGCCTGTTACAGAGGATGGGCACAGATAATGCTTTAGTTTATGTTTTTGGGGGGGTGAAAAAAGTCGACCCGTGAACCAAACCGCGCCGCTTAGCTCAGTGCTGGAAATGTGTTTTACTCATATTTGAAGTCTGAGCTGTGGTTTTATATAGATAAAGCTGACACAGAAGAAGACAAAAAAAAAATGTTTCCAAATGATACTGTCAGCTTCTGCGGCTCCTGTAATGAGTGAGAAGACTAAGCTATGCCGTTGATTAATAAAATGAAATCTGAAAGGTAAGAAAAGCCCGATAAAAGGGAAAGCTGAAGGCTGCTGAGGCAAGAGAAAAGCGACTTTGTAAGATCTTAGAAATGTTATCCAAGTACGGAGGTCCTTTTTTAAACATGGGACTGGTTTGTTTCACAATTTCATCTTGATCCTTTGAACACGAGTGGGACAAATCCTTTCTTACGAATCTGGAAGGGGACTTGAAGACTTCTGTAGCAGAGTGCACAAAGATAAAAGAGGGTTTTTTTTGAGTAGCAAATGATCTTCTTAAAATGATTACTCTGCTCTTCTGTGTAAAAGCTTAGGATTTCACAGTAACACTTCTGCAGGAAAATAACTAAAACAAAACAAAACATGTATCTAAGGGAAAAAGTTTAACAATGACATTTTCAACAGCAATCTGACTCAGCCAGAAAAGTTATTATTTAATTATTACTTTAGTGGAAATAGCAGCACTAAGTCATATTTAGTGCAAGGCCAAAGAAATTGAAATTAAGACAGACTGCATTTGGCTTTTTGACAATTCAGTCTGAAACCAATCTGTCTGAGTTATCAGTAGGGTCATTTAAAAAAAACAACAACAAAAAATAATTAATTTTAAATTGTGTTGACAGTCCAAGCTCACAATTCCCTCGGTGGCAGTTCTGCCACACGTTATGGGGATAATTCAGGGACGAGGTCTGCAGTCTGCCTCCAGGATCATGTGAGGCAGACTCTGACATCTTTTTCTTTAGTAATACGCATGATGTGAGCCACAAGGACTCACAAGTGCTATGTATTTGTTATACATACAACATTTGAACTGCTTTAAATCTGCAAAAACAGCAAACACTGTACTGCCTGATTATTCCAGGTGAGAGTCGGGGTTCTGCTGTGCATTCAGATAGCAAAGAAAGGAAAAAGGCACATCCACTCAGCACGGGGAGGTGGCGAAGGCTAATAAATAACAGAGTGAAGGAGAATATTTTTCCCCCTTACCTCCCTCCCCTTGCTCTCCATTTAACTCTTCCTCCTTACAATGCAATCTATTCATTTCCTCCTGTTTGTTTTATTAGACAGTAATAATGATACAGAAGTGTAATAAGACCCGGAGAAGGATGCTTCCTTGTGTCCAGAGACCCCTAAGCCCTCCAGAGGGAGACTATTCATGGTGGATTATTGGGCCTTTATTAAGTTGTCATATTGGGGGGGAGATTAAGGGGACCTGGCCCCCCCCACCCCACTCCCCTCGTAGCGCCACACCAGTTTGACTCAGTGGAGCCCCCTGGTGCCACAAGGTGTCGGCTTGACGACCACACTGTACGAGTCTATGGGGGTTCCACTAAAGGTCATATTAGAAGCACTAAAACTAAAAGAGATCTATAAAGACTGCAGCTCAGCAAAAAGATTGAATGAATAACCATAAGTCCAGAAGGTTTATAACTAACCACATTTGGTGTTTCTTCAAGAAACTGTCTGTGTGTGGGTCTGTGACACACTCCAGTAAAGATGAAGGACTTCTGTGATACTTGTTGTGGCTTCTAACAATACAGAGTAAGGCTGGTGTTTTCCTTGTTGATGACAGAACAGCCGGGGACACAAAAGAAGACATTTGAAATTGAAACTCTGAAATTCAACCTCCAAACTGCCTGTGAGTCATAAATGTCCTTAAACTAGATTTTTAAAAGAAAACAGAGTCTCGCGTACAATGCAGGTATATGCAGCTGCATATGAAAATGAAAACATGCATACTGCTTATTGCTGATGAGATCAGGAGCTTGGATTTCACAGATTACACTCCATCTCGACACCAATCAAAACAGCTATAGAAAACAGATCATAACCCAACTCTGCTTCACTACATGTCATGATAATATTTACATTTCACAGACATTCTTATTCACAAGTGGCTTGAAACACTGTACAGTCGGGATGCGCAATTAATCTAATTTTAATCTTGATCGTTATTTTGGCTTCTGACAATTAAATAAACACGATCAAGTGATATTTAAAATACACGCACCATCAATTAAAATGCAAAGCACAACCAAATCAAGCGTTTACTAAATCAGTGCCTGACCACATGCCAATCACAGCTGCACGGCTTGAAGCTTGAACTATGTTAAAAGACAGCTATACAACAAAAATCACATTTCTGACACAGCAGAAGGTGATAAGCTGGAACGACTTTGGATTTAGCGCAAGTGATGTTAAGCAAGAATAAATCATATGCAAGTTGTCTGCACTGCAAAGCAACACATGTTACTCAACCACCTGAAAATGCAGCACAAACTGCAGGATGATGAATGCATGAAGGCCAAGAAAAATGACGTGAAATCACCCACACGTCCACAAAAGTGAGTCTGTACAGCGTGTCCCATCCATCCATCCATCTCACAAAGGCGCACTGAAATCACCAACACACTCCCATTCCATTTGGCCAAAGGTGTGTCCACTGATCAAGGTGAGTAATGAATGTTTCAGGAAAATGGTCAACGTACTGGACAAAAGATGTTATTTGTCCAAAATGGCAATATCTGTGCAATACCTGTTGCAAGGGAAATGCGCAGGGATCTCACAGCTGTCAAGTACTCCGCTTCGAGTTTTACTCACATCCATCGTGCAGGTACGATGAATGGCGTGAAGGACTTTATAGTCTTGTCTGCAAAGATTAATTCCTAAGGACTGATTAACAGGAACTTAGCATAATGTAAAGGTGAATGCCGCCCTGTTGACTTCATTTCGTGTTAGATTTCGGCACAATTTAAAAACGTGTTTCTCACATCGGGAGATCAATATTGACGAAAATAATCATGATTATCATTTTGGCCATAATCCTACAGCCCTACTGTGTAGTGTTTATGGGTTAAACAATGACATCAGGTCAATTAAAGATAAGACAATTAGCAACATTTTGTGACCACTCCCTGTTTGTTTACATATCTGAGCAAGCCACAAAAATCAAAATGTAGCAAATCAGGCTTTTTAAAACCAACTGCAGAACTGTTGTGTCCCAGCTGACTTGTCATCTCCAATTAGATTGTCAAATCTGGCATAACTAAGATGAATAAGACTCTAAAGTGTCTTCTGCTTATGAGTGATGAGATATTCTGAATTAGGAGTGAAAATGTGCTTCTGTGGCACATAAATAAAGGCTGCATGAAGTCATTAGAGAAGCTGTTAACAACGTCGTACAAGCTGAGCTTGATCAGAGGCCAGCATACATTCAATCAACCCATAAAATTGGACACCAACTCACATTCATTAAATGACAGCCACATACAACAAATAACTTTGTGTATCCTTGTTTATTGGTCACCAGATGTCTTCCCGCCTCAACTGCATGTAGGCAAATTAATTAAATGAGCAAACTGAACTGAGCTTTGTTGTTTTTACTAAATGTGTTGAGCAGTGCCAACCCCCCAAAAGAAGCAATGGTAAAATTACAATCAATAATCTGTAAAAGCACTTTCAAGTCTATAAAAATCATACTAGAAAATGCTCATTATTTAGTGTCCAATTAAGCTAAAGTAGCATCTGTTAGGCTGGAGTGGAGGCTGTATGGTGACATCACACCATCTTTAACAAAGGGGGCTTGAACACCAATTCCAGTATATCCACCCACATGGAAATGTAATGCTTATGTCAATATATACAGTTGTTCCCAAACTGACAGCACCAGCTGGGCTTAACACACAACTTGTGCACCAACAAAAGGTCCAAAAACCTGAAGCTGTTTAGTTGGAAAAATAAAAGCAATGAACTGAATCTTCCATCACCACATAATGCATCCACTTACAGCCTTATACTCTGGAATTTATGTAAACCAAGCCAAGCCATCCTCCCATCCACTGCAGAAGATAACTCACTAACAGGGATTACAATCCCCACCCAAACCAAGACAAACTACACAATACTTGTTTAGTTTAGTGTTGCACTTTACTTTTCCAACTTCTCTAAAACATCCTTCTGGCGCCTCTGTTGGCAACAGAGCCTTCAATGGCTGTGGCAACAAAGTGTGTTTGTGTTTGGGGAGGGGTGAGGTGAGGTGACGTGAGGTGAAGTGCAAAGACAGCTTTGGGTGGGAGCTAAGACTGATAATGAATAGGAGACGGGTGTGACTATCCTGTTTTACTTCTGGTTGGCTGCATGAATGAAAGAACATTGGCTTCACAATGTGTTTGTGTCCATTTTTGTCCATTCTTTTAACAACATGCACATACTGTATTGAGTTGTGTTCAATGTTGTTGTTTTTTTATCCTCTAGAAAATGTTATATTGCTACACGGGCAACATCATATATTTGCAGGTAGCCACTGAGAAACTGGGCATACAAGTAATTCTCAGAGCAGTATTTAATTTCAAGACTTTTTTTTAATTTAGCACTTGTTTCCTTAGGCTTGATCAAACATTTACCAGTGTCAGGTTTTTTTTTTTTAAATGGATTGTAGTTAGATGCTCTTTCCAAGAGATATTGGATCTAATTGCCTGCCAACATGTAGCTGAGAAAATCCAATATGGGCGTGTAATGATAAAGTAAACAGTGCTTACAGTAGCCCAATAATTGAGCAAATGTAGCCAACCAAATGCCATAAAGAGAAGAAAACTTCATATGATTATAAGGGTTTGTACCGGGTAAGATTTTAATATAAAAAGCTGCTTTACATGGGGACTTCACTGGCCAGAAAAAAAAGTCTGATCATACACTAATCTCTTATTTTGATGACACCAGAAGGTAATAACCAGAGTGCTGAGATTCAAGATGATTATAAGGTATTGAATTGATGATGCGACCCACTACTGCAGGTTTGAAAAGATTTTCTGTAAAGTTTGCAGCTATGCTCATATATCACTGATTTTTCTACCAAGACCTGAATGTTTTATCATAAAGGCATGAAGCCCTGAATCACTGTCAGGCCTACTATAAATGATTACTCCACACTATAACAGTCTACTTGTCTAACACTACTAAACCTTCAGCACCCATTCTGCCTGACACACAAGACTGTAAAACAGTAGATAATTAACAACAACAATGGCGGAGCGGAGCTGCTCTGTATTCAGTTTTTGAAAATTCAAGCGTCGGCGACAGGAAACTCCAGGTGCGAAAAACACACTTTGATTCGACGTGAATGGCTTGTCAGCGGACATTTTAATCCACAGAAGCCATAATCAAGTGCAATACGCGTTGTAAAAAGGGAGCATCGAGCCTCAATGGAAGCTGTGTTGTTATGATTAATTCTATTGGAGTGAGGACTTGAATGTGTTTTCCATGAGCCTAGAGTTCCTGATGGCCTTGCCAAGAAAATCTGCTGCTTAGCTTTAAGCTTTGAATCTGTAATGTTCAGACCTCATTTCACGTTGGGAAATGGTTTGTTTGCGGGAAAAAAAAAGAAAAAAAAACAATAACAGGGGGACCTACATAGATCAGAGAGGCTATTCGCTCGCTGCTACACATTTAGGGTGGATAATAAATGGTTCATGTTTTCTGGGGCTCAACCTGCAAAGCATATCATCAGAATGAATTTTTTTTTAGCTGATTTCAGGTATAATTGTAAAGAGGAAAGCGACAAAAAGGAGGGGATCTGACCTTATCCTAGTGTTTATTTCTTTATGTATCTGTAAGCAATGTAAGAACACAAAAAAATGACACAACTGACATTTGTAATGTCATATCAATGCTGAATTATTAACAAGCTTACTGCTAAGTCCAGTATGGCTTAACCTTACTGCACAACATGCTGTCTGGGCCTGAATGTGTTCCCAAAGTCAGTGCTCTGTTGACTCAGTTGAATTGCTTGCCTGAGGCATTGGTGCCTGGACACATACATATAATTAGGAAAGGTCACTGTGCCTCCTGTCTTGTCAACAAAATCACTTCAAGATGACAAATTCTGGCTCAGGCTGAGCCAGACCTCCCTCAGATACCCTTGTCAATCAAGCGCCAGCAGGGCTGTCTGGGTAGCCTTAGGTGATTTCTAATTATGTCTTTTACATGCCATGCTAAATGAGGGAAAAGCATAACAATGAGCCATACATTTGGCTGAAGGTGTGAAGCGCAAGGTGCTGAAAATTCACTAGCAAAAAAAAAAAAAGGAATGCATAAAATTTCCTATAGAGTTCAGAAATCTTAAGAGTTATTTTCAAACATTGAGAGAAATAAATTACTTTGTTATATTTTTAAGTGAAAAGGGAAGCTTTTAATAGAAGAAATTGAAATAGCAACTGTAGCATGTGTGAAACTTCAGATGCCATAATAAGCTGAGGCTTAGAAAAATAAATAGAGATTTTTTTGGCTGCCTTACATGCACATAGTGGGTTTTTTTTGTGTTTTTTTAGATCTCCTGTTCAGGCCAGAGAACTGTGAGAACTATGCCAAAAGCTTCAGTTTGTGTTTTTAACAGAGTTTATGGTGAATTTTAAAGAATGATTTTGAGTTATGTCCTAGAAGCCAGCCTAGTTTCAGTTTCTGCTTAACTAAATGAATGACACTTGCCGATACTTGCGATACCAAACTTCTGAAAACACAGGGTTGCAAGGTTGCAATTCTTCCAAGACTGAAAGGGGGGGGGGGGGGGGATGTGCCAACAAGTATTCTAGTCTATCCTTACATACTGAAGAAGAAAGACGACCACAAGCACAGCAAAAACTACACGTGGAATATGGCGACTGGTGCAGCTGCCGTGATCTGGTCTGGAAATACAGTTAACTGAATTTACAAAAGGCAATATGCAAACAATGTTATCATGTTTTGCAGACCAAGAGAGGAAACGCTTCTAATTTAGCAAAGCGCCTAAAAGGCCGGCATTGAGATCTGTTCAAAGAATTCAAGTTTAGTAAGTTTCAACATCAAACTTATTTTGAATAAAAAATGCAAATAACATCTTTTAATACAGCAGCTATATTCCATATACTAAAATGTTTGCAAGAGCTAACATCATATAAATGCTTAAGCTAATGTAACTAGCGTTATGCCTCATCGTAACATTAGCAGGCTACTGAGCAACCATCATAAACACCTCCTGTCCCATCAACAAAATATAACGTTAACACTTTAAATAAAACGGTCTGCCACCACATCAGTGATTGAAGACAAGTTTTTGATAAAGGAGTTTATGCTTAAGAACATGGGATAATCATTTAGTTTTGGTATTAAATTCGGTATCAAGAATCATCTAATTCTATTTACATTGTAAAGACTACTACATTTGTTGTATTGTGGCATCCCTACTTGCATCCGCAATTTGCTGATATTTAGTGGCCACACAACTCAGAAAATAGACACCTCTGTGGGTGTTGATGTTCTCATCAATCACTGCTGCTCTTTTCTCCAAACAGACTTTTGGTGATTGTGGCTAAAGAGCTCAATTTCATTTCGGTCTGGTCACAGAACTTGTTTCTAAAACAACGGTGGCTTATCCAAATGTTACTTTGCATATTTAACATTCTGCCTTTTGTCATAAGGTTGTAGGTATGCCTTTCTATATGACTCTCCTGCTTATGCTAGAAAAAAAAGCCCTATTAATCATTAGTACCTTACAACTAAAACATGGCCTCTAGCAGTGATGGAAGTAAATCTATGTGAATTCCTCACCTTGATAGAAAATAGAACTATTTAACATGTAAAAACATGAATAAAAATAAAAAATAAAACTCAAACCAGATATTTTCCCTTATCCCAACAAAGTACCTTGGAAATGCAAACAATGCCGTTATTTAAATTAAATAGTGCAACTTAATTTATACTACTCTTGAACTTGCTTACACTGAGATTTCTGTTCTTTTTAGCAGAGAACAGTGTTGAGGTTTAGCTACAAATAAAGGCCACCATTACCAAGAGTCCTATAGCGATGAATTAATCACTCGAAGCCGATGTTCATGTTCAGGGCTGATATTCAAATCTTAATTAAAGCCGTGTTCTAGTTGTTGTCTAGTGTAAAGAGCAATAGGGCATGGGAAACTTGCCAAAACATGGACCTTTGCCTCCTGACAATATACTGTCTACAAGTTCTCCTAACTTTCTTTTAAAAACAAAACAACAAAAAAAATAAATAGGCTTTTCATAATCTTTCCTGAGTCAATTTAAAATCAGCTAAACTGAGGTAAAAGAAGTGCTTTTTATTTCAAATTAAGGAGAGGTTTGTTTGCACAGGAGATTCAGTTAATGTGAATTGCTTCAATTATTCCAACACAACTATACTTACAAAAATGGCACAAGGCAAGTTTGAAACACTATCATTTTGTTAGGAACACTTAGATGGGTCAAGTCATTTCAGATATATGTTAATACTGTTGGAAACTCCGTGGTTTGTGCATCAGTGTAACACCTAACCCTTTCTGCATCACCTTTGTAACCTTTGCTTTTCCTTTCCTGCAGTTTTACTTGAAACACTTTTTTTTAAACCCAAATAATACTTTTTTCTTCCCAAACCCTCTGCTTTAGTCATTTTTAGATGCACAGCATTTGCTTGGAGGAATTCGCAACTGTTCAATGTTACCATCAGTTATTATTCCTAATGAGTCCTACCGAGTCAATTAAAGACTTACAGGGCTTAATGAAATTCTGTGACTTTACAGGTACAAGGTTACCCAAACCTTGCTTTTTTTAGTTCATGAAATAAAAATAGCAGCACTTGAAGAAGTGCAAAGTGCTAATTTTTTACGCGTTTGCCGCAGAGATTTTCTTTAGTTCTGTTGCACAAATGTGTATTTGACTGCACCTGCCGCATATACACATACGAGAGCTTTAAAAATAAAGATTTTACACAATAAATTTGATCAAATCTGGTCAAATCTTTCCAGTGCACAACCACATCAAATGACCTTCACACTGTTTTAAGCTTCCTTTCCTACTGCATGCTTTACACTCTTTCCATCCAGTCCACCGTATGATGAAGTGGAAGTGGCTTTCACATCGCTCCCTGGTGGCCTTAGTAAGAAACTATTAATCTACAGCTCTCCATATTGCATTCAGATCTGCCTTCCCCAGCCACCACCTGGCCTGAAGTAAAGGCCAAGAGAGGACCCAGAGGACTGGACAGCCTCTTATTATGAGCTGCACCAAGACACCTCTGGGTTTCTGCGCACTTCCTCTGACAGTGACTGATGGCCAATTAACCATTTGGGGAAGAGTATTGATCACTTGGAGAACAGGAAAGACCTGAAAACTTCTAACACATGGCTATTCTCACTGTACAATGTTAGCAGCCAGACAGCACATCATGTATACTAAAAACAAATACAGAAAAAGCCTTATCACACAAGATTGTATCTCAAGGCCAATCCCCAAAGAGAGTGTTTTCAGACGGGTTTTTCCACATATACACTCACCCGCCCACACTGACTCTGAGATGTCATCTCGGTACCCCTACATATATTTTTCACCCCCAACAGTAATGAAGTGCATTCTCTACAGACAGCTGTTTAAAAATCACACAAATCTGTTATCTGTGATGATCAAGCCTCCCGGTGTCACTATAAATACATTAAAACTATTTGATTTCTTCACGCTGAGGCGACATGAAAACCATTTTTCTGAATTTTACTACAGCTGTAAATTCCTGCTGTAAATCAGCCTGCTGAAGATTGTCCAACAGCTCTCCTCAGAGCTCCTCTGTGCTGCTGGCTGGTACACAGCTGCTTCTGACGACGTCTAAACGGGGGTCGGTCAAATCAGCGTGGATTGAAGAGCCTCAGCGGTACTCGTGTTCTACTCACATTTAATTTTTTTACTGTGGACTCCTAGTAAGGGTGCACAGCCTTGGTCAGCCCTACCTGTTTTCTGTTTAAATAAAAGTCACCAAAGTCATGGCCAAAACATTCTGGAGAATGAAACTACACAACATTTTGAACTACAATGTTATAGTCATTTCTGGGATATTATTTTTCACTGTTCCCATGCTTGTTGCTCTGGTGAAAAAACAAACTGCAATAGAACAGATCCTTCCTCCTCATGATAAAGGAAGTGAGAGACAAAACGTCCAGGGAAAGACCCAAGACTCGACCCAACAACCTCTTAGACCCCCGTGTACACGAGAACATTTTCATTGGAAACTGTGTTTTTGAAAAGTAACGCGTTCAGACGGAAACGTTTCAAAAATGATCTGTTTACACAGAAGCGCAAACCTCTTCCACCAACGCAGAACCAATTACACTCATTTCCTCCAGGGGTGGAGGCGTGCGCTCGTAAGTTGACACTGGCAAAGCACCACAGAACTGATGGGTCCAAAGTTGGGATCACTGATGTTAAAGGATATGGGAGCGGCAACCACAGGAAATTAACTGATGACTGGCCGATCCCGTGGAAATTACCCCAAATTATTCTAGCAACAAAACATAACAATGGGTTATCAAGCCTGTCAACACGTCGGCTGGTTCTCAAAAAAGGCACCAATGCAAAACTGGCTCTGCACAGGCACTGGGAAAAGAGGTATATCCAGCTGATCACTGTTATAGGACAATTAGCAGTAAGAGAAACAACAGAAGAGATTGAGCGCACTCTCCCAACTGCTGATACAGTACATTGTCAGATACTGTGACCTTCTGTGAGTTATTGTCTGGGTTTCCGCAGAGAACACAGGGTAATCTCATCCTACATCAGGGGTGAAAGGTGAGTTTTATGCTACCTAGATAGAAAACCACAGATAGTAACTACGGTGCGCTAAATTTCAAGGGGGGAAAAAGCCCAACTTCAACCCCTAAGTGCTCTCACATAGACCTGAATCATAGAAATGGGGTAATTGAAACAAAAGGGCAGAGTTTGACAGAGATGTAGTGCCTTCACTGGGCCTCTGCACAGACTGCAGAAAATAACACCTAACTCCTCCCCCTCTGCAAGGTTCATCCTCCATGTGTCCTTCCTTTACTCCTCAAGATAGCCATTTGCAAATGATAAGTGTAGGGACACAGCCTGTTGAAAGATAAGGTGCTTGGGAATTTGTCACCAAGTGGAGCTTGCTCCTCTGCTGTTCAGAGCTGACCCTTGTTGACGTGCACTGTTTACCTTTTATTCATTTATTCTGAACTATTATCTCTGCCTTCATTAATCACAGCAACTCAAACTGAGAAAATTACTTTGCGGGACTTCCGACAGGAAAAGGATTAACTCAAGTCATCCGTTTTCTCTCGTGCAGCCAAATGATTAAAAGTGAATAATAACGCAACATAGTTGATCCATTCGTTCTTGAAAACAAGCAATTCAACTCCGTCGTTTTGATATCGTCCAATTCAAATTTTGCGAGCAAAATTCATCGCATGCACGCGTACTCCTGAGGAGAGAAATCATTTCAATTCTTTACCGTTCTTTGGGTGTAATTGCCTCCTTGCTTGATATGTTCTGCATCTGTACATCATGCTAATTTACCGCGTATCAGCGGTTGAGAAAATAATTTCAAATAAAATTTCCCTCCCACCACAAGCCCCCCCCCCCCCGTCTGTGTCATTTGTATTCATCTCCCACGACTGCAGGGAACGAAAACTCTTTCTGGTTGTAAATTATCGCTTCCCTGTAAAAGACCATATCCCTGCAAATACATAGCGATCATTTGCCATGCATTAGCTATGGGACAAAAACGAAGTGGTTTTAAATTCCTTTGACCAGAAGGCAATTTCCCCCAATAAATTATGTTAATTTCTGCTTTCGCTCTCCTTATCGCATTCTTTAGTGAGTCAATGAGGAGAGACAAAACTGGCTGTGAGAAAGACAACTCTGGGATGATTCACATTAGAATGATGAGAGACATCTGGCTAGAGAATCCCTCACAATACTGTACTAAGAAACGGGGACTCACAAATTGCTGTATTATGCAATAGATTTCTGGTTGTTGTCATTTAATGGCCATCTCCTTGCATCAGCACAAGGTTTACACCCCGTGGAAACTGCTCTGAGGTGACTGTTCGCACAACTAGGAAGGTGCCTGATACCAAATCCCATGCTCCCTCGCTGAACCACACAGCAATCGCTTGGCAACGTTCTCACTGGGCAAATAAAAAAAAACAAACAAATAATTTTGATTCTCGCTGCATGCAGGAACTAACAGGACATTAATAACGGGCAACAGACCAAAGTTTGAATACATGGTGAACAATAGAAGCAACAGGAATTGGACTAATCTGCAGACATACACCTTTATACATACACACACACAGACACACACACATACACACACACACAGAGACATGCAGCAGAAATGCATGTATGCAAATCCTTGTGGAAACATCCTCCCCCACACACACATCCCAAGAAAAAACCCAACACACACACACGCACCTTGCATACTGAAAACATCAAGTGCTGTGTGCGTGCGCACACACGCACACACACACACACACACACACAGGCAAATCAGAACAGTTCTTTGTTCCTAACGCTGAACGCGTACCTACCCCCTCTGTCCAGCAGTCAGATCACTCACAACACAGTGAAAGGGAAAGTGCTCAGCTAGCTCAAACTTAGATTGACAGGCCTACCTTTATTACTGAGTGAGTTATGTTTCCCTGCAAAAAAGACAAGCCAGCTTTGATACTGACGAATGCCGAGTCAGCTCTTTGCCTCGCTACAGAGGATAGCTCGACTGATCTCGGCCGAGTCTGTCCCAGTCCTGATGTCGAAAGAATTGGCTTCCAAATTACCTTCCGATCCATTTCTGGAACTCACTTTGTCCTTAAAAAAAAAGTGGCCACTAAGCTGTGATGGGAGCCTAGAGGGCTGCCTGTACTGAGTTAATGTATGATAGAGTGACAAGACTGAAACATGGAGAAGAGGGGTCTAGAAGGAACTGTGATACAGAAGAGGGGAAGAGAGATGGAAAAGGAGAAGAAATGTCACAATTAACCCCATGTTTATCTTCCTTCATACATTATATATTTTCTTCAGGGTCATGAGAAAGCTGTGAGCCTATTCCATAAAACACCGAGTGACAGGCAGGGAAACACCCCGGTTAGAGCTCCAGTCCATCACTGAGCAAACAAAGAAACTGCACACACCTTTGGGAATTTAGAGTCTTGAAAAATCCACCTATAACCACCGGTCTTTGGACTGTGGGAGGAAACCAGGGCACGCAGAGGAAACCAAATGAACATGGCAGGAACACGCAACCTCCAGGTAACATCTTGCTGCGAGGCAACAGCGCTAAACCGCTGAACCCCCCCCCCCCCATATGTAACCCAGGAACCCCATCCAAATACATCATTCCCAACATGAATCATAAACTGACTTGTAAATACCAGCACACTGCTACTTATTTAACTTGATATATGAGGTCCCTCGAGCATAACTGTTTATTTAATCCTAATATATTCATAATTATACACTAATTAATGCAAGAGAGAAAAAAAATGCCCGCTGAATTCATCATCTCTGTGTCCTGAAGCAGTAGACACAATTACACCAACTTTAACATGTTTGCCTTCCGTCCAAAGCAAGGTTAACAGTTCGGAAACAAGCGTGAGGCAAGTGGTGTGAGGAAATTCGTGGCTTCTGGATACTCACCAGCAGCTTCCAGCTGTGTGGCACAGTGAGGGTGATATTTAGCATCAGAGGGAATATTTAAATAAAGTGTCTGTTTTTTTTTTTTTTTTTAAATAGCCCAAGTGCTGAACTGTGACATAATGTGTTATGGGCAACAGTGAAACTGGTTGCATTGACTGAATAACTAATGTGAATGTTAGATGGCTGATTTGATTGTGCACTATAGTGAATATTAGAGGTCAGTGAACAGCACTTTGTTGAGTTGGATTTTTAACAAAAATGAAAGAGGCACTTGCACAGTTGGTTGTGATCATGAGAACTGTTTTTATTATTATTCCTATTATTAAAAGTGTATATCATAGGTTCTCTTTTAAATGGGATGCTGCTGCTGCTGTGTGAAACTTCTCTCCTCAGTGCTTCAGCTCACCTCGCTCTTGATGACTGTTTAGCACATTTGCATGCAATCGGGGAATGTCTGGCCAAGCTACATCATAAAATCTAACTCATCAGTGCGAGTAGGTCGTCTACCAACTCAGTAAAGCTGTCAGCATACTGCTAATGCAGCAGGAATGAATCCTGGCCGGAGAGAAACGTGGAGCTGAATGATCCTGTCTGCAGCCAGCCAGAGAGCGCCCGGTTGGACGGAGGAGGGGGAGACCGTGACTACACTACGGTCCGCTCTGTACCTCACACAGCTCGGAGATTTAATAAGAAAATCACGAGGGTGGTGTTACTGAAGGTTGTTTATGTGACACGGGGAAAGGAGCGCGATGTTACCGGCCACTCGCTTTTATTGTCCGCGGGCCCCGTCTGCTCCAATCATCTTTTTATAGTTCTGATTTTCTCCGGCTTTCAAGCCCTAAGTTACACGACAGCAGGGATAAAAACGTGTGCCGTAAACTTCTCGTTGCTGCTTAGAATAAAAAGGAAATAAAGAAAGAGAGCCGGACGAGGACAGCTGACATTTGTCTTCAAGTTTTAACCTTGGTAGACATGTCTGAAGCCGACTCTCCCCCTTGTAACCTTGAAGGTGCAGGCTAATTGACGTGTTGGTGCTAGCAAATTAGAGAACAATAAGCAGTGCCAAGAACGTGCGCACCGGAATTTCTGAAAACACCAGCTAACAACTTATCACGTGCAAGCCTTCCAGTTTGTACGCAGCGTGCTTTAACCAACACACAAAAACAGTTCACCCCCCCCCCCAAAAAAAGAGAAAAAAAAGCAGAAATAGTTTAATTGTAGCCCAACTCACCACCAGTGCAGGTGAAGCCAGCGAAGACGAGCCAGAGCGCAAGGAGCGTGGCGCTGAACCTGCAGCGGACAAAGGGGCCCAGAAGTAAGGGCATCTTCGTGGTGTGTTTTTTGTTTTAATCACTTTAGTTTAAAAAAAAAAAGGCAGGGAGCAGAGATGCAACACTGGCACACTGGGCTTTTTAAAGGTCCGGAGAGTGATCTCTGTAGCACTTCACGCCTTTTTTCACAACGCCCAAGTCCTTTCCTCAGCACATATCCTCCTGCCGTAGCGTGGCCATCAGTATCCCGGTCGTGCGTCTTCGTTGCTCAGAACAACGCATCACAGGTGTGGTAAATAAACTGCTGCCTCTCTCTCGCCTCCGCGGGTTTGACTGTAGTCTACTGTATTTCTCCAAAGCAGCTATCCGTTCACAACTCTCCCTCTGTCTCGGAGCCGAGGAGGGGAGGGTGTTTCTTGCTCTTTCTTCTCACTTTGCAGCCTTCGCGCGAAAGAATACCTTCTCCAAATGCGAAAATAGGGAGAATTGGCATCGGAGAAAGAACATCTGCTTGCACAGCAATGCTGGAGTGCTTAGAGTCAGGGAAGGTATAAGCTGCGATGGACGGAGGCGCAAAACCAGGAACGGATTTTGCCTGCACGGTGGGATTGGAGCGCCCTGAGCGCGCCCTACTGCTTTCTCTTAGACAAACATTTACATATCTTAAATAAGCATAACTAACCACACACTGGAAAAAATGCACGTAAAAAATGTAAACGATTTCATCCATATCCTTCCAAGTGTGTTTTTTCATATCTTCTGCCTTACATGAAAATGATGGATATGACATTCAGCTCTGCAGGATAGGAATCACATCGGTGCTTTGCATACAAATTCACACAGATCACATCTGCATGTCATTGAGTTTCAGTTAAATATGCCTCTGGTTTGTCATGCGGTTTTGTCTCTGCGTCTGAGTGTGTGTGTGTGTGTGTGTGTGATGCGTGCATCACTGATGGACAAACATAGGCGAAGAAGCATGAGGATTAGCACTCCCATGAGAGTGTACACCTGTCAGCAAACTCACACCAGGATGTGACTTATGTTCCAGATAGCTTTTCCTCATTTTCTGGGGGTGTCAGTGGAGTGATTATCAGACTCTTCAGCCATGCCTTTTACGGCGCTGCCAAAAATCGACAGCAGATTATTAATACACTTCAGAAGTGGGGGAGGTGATTTAAGGGGGGGGGGTATCTTTGTTTATCCATTTCTCCACTCCCACATACTAGTCAGCAGAATGATAAGTGAAAGCACAGAACTGGACCAGTGTCTTACCAGCTAATTATGGGGTTCATGCAGATGGATGATTTCTTAGATAGAGCTCAGCTATTATGCAAACTCATTAAGACCTTCTCTCTATCCAGCATCTCTCGCTAAAGGTCAAAGTCACAGTCGGAATGACAGAACAAAGCGCAGACACATGCACGCACATGCTGAAATAAAAAGCCTTATAGTTCACTATCCAACCCTGACAGGTAGCGTGAATGTGGCGGGGCAAGGAAGGCAGATGCACAGCAGCTAAATGAAAGAGAATGACTCAGCTTTGGTCACTTGTGAGGTTGTTCGTAATGATCTTTCTCATTCTGCTAATCTGCTCTGAGTCCTATCAGACGCTGCAAGCTGGAGAGTGCCTCTTCCTGTCACTGTATATAAATGCACAGTCAGTCATATTATTCTCTTACAGGAAGGGGGGTTTTGCATCATCTGTTTAAAGGGATTATAAGTGTGTTTTCTTGCCGTGGCGTGCACTTGCCAAGCGAATGCAGGTCATAACCTCCTCCACAGTCTTCTGGATCCAGCATCTTCCTCTTTTGCTCCCTCGATCAGACTACAATGAGCAATCGCAGCTCTTTGGAGAGTTGACACATTCAGCTGTTCATCGATCTGTGGTGTTGTAATTAATTTTCTCTCCACCACTGGCTTGACTTAGAATATCCTGAGACTTGAAGCAGCTTGCTCTCCTGCAGTCAATTGCAAAACCAAGACAGAGCCATCATTTCTTTTTGTATCATCTCGTTGTATTCAGAGCAGCTACTGTATGCGGACTGGACTTGATGGCTTAATAAGTAATAAGGAAACGTGTGAAATCCTGGTCTTTTGCAGATTAATAAACTGTTGGACATCCTTCCCTAAAATGCACAATTACACTCCCAGGATATGCAACCTATTAAGACAGAATCACCTAGTCAATAAATATCGATCCAAAGAAGGTGTCCAGCATGAAATTAATATTATTTATTGTTTGCAAACAGCACAGGAAGTCCCCGGAGGAGGATGCAACGCAGGACCCAGTCTCCCTTTCAGCACCGACTTGTGGAGGGAGAGGGAGGGTGTATCAACTTCCATCATGACCACAGCTTCACAGCCGGTTGTTTTGTTTATATCAAATTAAACTGCAATGCTACTCTAGAGAGATATAATTGACCACAGTCTCAGATTAAATGACTGTAAAGATCTTAATAAGCCATCAGTGGATTGCATATTACATTGCAAACCACTTATAAGGATGCAGTCCAATGAGAATAAAACTGGGGTTCAGATTTGCATGCCGCAGCATTTTGACTATTAATTACCATGCAAAATGACTGTATGGTGATCAATAGCGTATCAGTATTCAATGGCAAAAAGAAAAAAAATACCCAGTGAGCGGCACTTCTCTGGCCAGCAATTCCTTATTGATGCCAGAGATCAGAGGAGAATGGCCAGAATGCTTTGAGCTGATAGGAAGGCAACAGTGACTCAAATAACTGCTTGTTACAACCAACGTATACAGAAGAGCATCTCTGAACTCACAGTACATGAAACCTTGAAGCAGATGGGCTACAGCAGCAGAAGACCACATCTGGTGCCACTCCTGTCAGCTGAGAACAGGAAACTGAGGCTACAGTTCACACTGGCTCACCAAAATCAGGCAGTAGCAGACTGGAAAGCTGTTTCCTGATCTGATGAGTCTCAGTTTCTGCTGTGGCATTCAGATGGTAGGGTCAAAATTTGACCTAAACAACATGAAAGCATGGATAAAACCTGCCTTGTATCAGTACTTCAGGGTGCTGGTGGTGGTCTAAAAGGTGTGGGGATATTTTCTTGGCACCCTTTGGGCCCCTCAGTACCAACTGAGCACTGCTTAAACACCCCAACATACCAGAATGTTGTTCCTGACCATGTCTATCTCGTTGTGACCACAGTGTACCCATCATCTGATGGCTGCTTTTAGCATGACACAAAGCTAAAATCATCTGAAAATACTTTTGTGAACATCGTGGATGTGCAGCTGACAAATCTGCAGCTACTGTGTGACGCTATCGTGTCAGTTCTGACGGCAAACAGCAACAGCAAGGTGTACCTAATAAAGTGGCTGGTGAGTGAATGGAGTAAATCATGTATTTGCTTCTAAAACAGCAGCATTAAATACAATAAGACTGTGAATGTTTTTGTACTTGCTGCCACTGTTACTGTTATTATTAACAGCACCAGCCCTTGAAATGTTTATTAAAAAAAATAATAAATCATATCCACCATTATTTTAATCCTAAGTAACATGTTTCAGGTAACATTTTCTCGGTGTTGAGACAAGTCGCTTTAAAAGGAAGCTCCTCAAATGTTAAGTGCGGCCGGTCTGTGTGTTATTCCCACACTATGCTGTCACACTCAGCTGTGGTAGGCAAGGTTCCCCTATCAGAGTCTCAGAGCAGCTCTCCGAAGGACTGACACAAAAGCAGGGAGTCATAAAACATTCAGCATCATTCAAAGTCTCCTCTCCCATGCACGCTTAGACATTGTGACAACAAGAGTGTCGGTCCAGGAAGCACATTTCAGGAAATCATTCTCTCTCTTTTTTCTTTTTTGTTTGAGAATAATGAAATGTAGATGTGGAGGGGGGAGAAAAAAAAAACTTGTGGGAAAAAAATGTTCAGTCTGACACTTTTTACTGTCACCCATTGTCTGGTGAAGTCGTTCCAGTAAAGTTGTAATCCCATACTTTGTCATGCGTAGAGAATTTTGTATCAGTATAAACAATTTAAAGTGGAAAGAATGGACACGCATCCTGTTTTTATGCTGGCTCTTTGTCGAGCAAATCACACCCATTTGGACGTGATTAGATACCTTTAAGCTTTGTGAGCGTTTGCAATCAGAACGCGTTCCTGATGCAGATGCATCTCCTCTGAATTAAAGTCTGCCCCCCCCCCCCAAAAAAAAAAATGTGTCACTGTCGGTGTTAATTTCTCTTTCTTGTTTTATTTTGCATGAGGTTTTTTAAAATGTAAGTATTCCTTTTCCTTCCTTCAACTGCGAGAGCGCACAGCTGTGAGGCAACTCTGCGAATGAAACAAAAATAGGTTACCATGTGTTGAACTGTTTAAGCTCTGAGCAGCGGGTTTGATGAATTACAAGTCAGTTAGCCCATTTTGCTGACAGAATGCAAATTTATTTATGACCCTGAGACTGAAAGAAAATGAAATCATCATATATTTCCAAACGCTCGTGCAGTGTTTTAGATTAGGGGAATCTATTTGGGATGGAAAGACATTCTATGAATAAATTGTTCAAATTCTCTTTTGAAACAACTCGACACTAAAAAAAAAAAAAAAAAAATTGCCGGGCTTTCTTTTAACAATCGAGTCCTTCGGCTTACAAAGAGTGCAGAGAATCTCTGTGGCAGATAATCTTAATTTGAGGGTACGACGGGACATTTCCGATTCCTCCGAGTCAGGAGAGGTGTACTTTGAATCGAAAACACAAAATCAACTTTAATTCTGGAGTGTCTGCGTTTGATTTATAGTCATGGAATAAAATGTGGCCCATTTCATATGATTTGGTGGTTATCCCATTTTACATTTTCATCAAATCATATTCTCGGGCCATATCTGTAAAATTGAGAAATCATCAGAGCTGAAGTGGTGGGATATTGGAAGTTCAGCTTCATCAGCAGTCTGTGCTGCTGAAATGAGAGACCTTCAGTGGGCTCCTTCATCCCACCCCCACACCCCTTCCCTTCCCTTCCCTTTCTTCCTCTCTGTTTTTTAAACTCTCCATTTCTCGCTCTCATTTGGTTTTTCTCCTCTCAGCTGCACAAGATGTGGTGAGATCACACGTAGGCTATTTTATCTCCACTTGTGTGAAATAATTTAATTAAACAAAGTCACAGCTAGGCCTAGCATATCCAGATCATAACATTTTTACTAGCGTATTGAGAGCTGCAGTAGATACCGTAAGGAGTTGTGTTTCTAATGTAGCGATGATGATGGCTTTTAGAGAACTCGCAGATAACCTGCGCTTTAACATCTTTATTGTGATTCTTAAGTACAGTGTAATTTCATTAAGGTCGGAGGACTTGGTCACCTATTTATTAAAAAAAAAAATACGCTATTGTTCAATGGCACCTACAACCATGCCACGTTCAAAGTCACTTAAATCTTCTTTCTTCCCAATTCTGATGCTCAGTTTGAACTTCAGCAGTGTACATGTATATCATTAACAGCTTTTACTTCTTGTTACTTTACAGAGTCTCATAAATCATTTTGTAAATTCAATTTTCCAAGATAAAAAAGGGAAATCTGCCGATGCTTTATTCTGTCCAGCTGACAGAGAAAAACCAAACAATAGCCTGAAAGATTGAACCAGAGAATAACAGAGTTAATCAACCTGCAGAGGAAGTTAAAGATTTCTTTTGTCTACTCCTTTTATTTCAGTCTCACAAAGATCATGGTTTTACATAAACTGCTAAAAAGCACACAACTGGCTACAGCATTAAAATGCAGATTGCATGCATGAGTTCTAATAGCCCAATGATACAAAAATATATTACCACTAACAGGGGCCACTCTGCCTCCGCAATGCACACTTTTACATCTGAAACTTGAAGCACTTTTCAGGGTGTAACATCTATAAAACAATTTTCAAATCCACTGAACCACTTAATTAGCACTTAAGATATATATTTACACATCTGCTGTCATTAGTACACGTTCAACCCTCCAAAAATATCCAGCGAGAATATCTTTTGTACAAGATCTGATAATTCCACTTTACAGATAACACCTCAAAACAACACGTGGAAGCAAGCAAACGTAAACGATTTTGTTTCAAATTAAAAAGTAATGGCGTGCAGTGGCTCAGTCTAATCATTTTACTCTGGTAGAAGGGCCGTATAGCAAGAATAAATGAGACATGCATTTGTCAAATCACAACTCAATACTGTCTTTGGCATTTGACATGCAAATAGATACAGTTACTATGTTAATGGAATGAATGGATTTTGCTGTCACACAGCCCAGCCGGTTCAATGACACTTTAATTAACTAATATCTTTTGAACGTGCAGGTATAAGCGGGCTCTCGGTTAGATTTGCGCGGCAATTAGAGTGTATTCCAGCACAAAGGCATTTCTTGGAAACCTTGTTCAACATTTCTGAGATCACCTTAATGCAATCCATTCCTGCCTCTGACTGCATCCTTCCAAAGGGAGTTAGAAAATAAACAGCAGCCAGCGGACGACGCCTGTATAGGTTTAAATCTTTATTTTGCCATCAGTGTCTGTTTGTGAGACGTCCAATCTATTTGTCTGAACACATTCTTGGAGAGATGTCAGAATGGTATTGACAGAGACCAATCGGGAGGCGAGTGCACATATTGTTCACTCCTCACACATCCTGCTCATTCAATTCTGGGAAATAGCTCTGCCTCAAAAAAGGCTGTCATTATTTTGTCACTCAGTATCCCAGGTGACATTTACAGCAAATAACCTCACTGGCTAAAGGAAACGCCGCGGAGGAAATATGAAGTCATGTTTTGGGCTCGAAAACAAAGTGCGTGCGCGCCGAGAAGTGAAAATATTGACTGTAATGGGATAAATGTAGGATAATTGAAACGCTTACGTGGAAAATGAAAAAGCTGCTGCGATATGAAAAACTTCACTTGGGTCAAGAAAATCACTCATAAACTCATAAAGGTTATAAAAACGGCTTAAAATCACTTAACCTTTAAACAAAATTGTAGTATTGCTCTAGTGGTCAATTAAACAGGATGTTGTAGTATGTTCTCAACACATTGGGATTATTTGAATCTTATGTGGCACGTTTTAATGGACCTATTGGCTATGTATGGATGACGGGTTTCATAAAACAGCCGCAGATACCTTTTGAGTGGCGCACTCATGCGTCCTGCACTGTACCTGCCAGAATGAGAGATGGCTGTATTACTGATGAAGCCAATTCAAAAACGCAGCCTTCAGTTTGAGACAGGGTGGTGGTGAAGGCTAGCAGGGAGCCTACCTGATGACTTCGTATGCCACGCACACTCCTGCACACACAAACACACACGCGCACGATCAGAGATTCCCAGATAGTTGTGTCTACTTTTTTTTTTTTTAAAAGGTTTTCTTTTCCCTGCTTGTGAATACATATGGGGAACAAAAGTCCATAAAAATACAGTAAAATGTACTGTTTTAAAATGAAGAAATTTTCCATAATAATTTTTTTACAGATGTTTTTTTCTTAGTATTTAATCACACATTGAATTTTACCATTTGCCATTAATGGAAATGCCCATAAACATCTGTAAAACAAAACAAAACAAACAAAAATGGATAATGCACTAGCAGAAAAAAACATATTTTCTGGGGGTTTTTCTTCTTTCTTTTAAAGTGCATTCAAGAACTCAATTATTCTGAGTACCAACCACAAGGTGAACTTGCACAGATCGCATAGATTCAGAAGTTTAAAAATGCCTCACATCCACTTAATATTGACATTGGCGAACGTCTAACTGAGATAATGAGTTTCCCACAGCTATTACAAACTGAACCACAGCACTCACAACTCTTAAAATGCATATATTACAGTTGAATATTAATGGAAATTGGAAACACTGACCCTGGCTGAAGAGCTTAATCACATGACCCAGGTGGACAGGCATCAGTGTTACGGGCCTAATTCATTAAAGGAAACACTTAAGTCTCCTCTTGGGGCGAGTCTCTTCAAGTGTTAAAACCCGTGAGTCCTGTGCATGTCACTGTAATGGATGGCAGCTCAGCAGTTAAGCCCCTTTCAATGGTACATTCTGCGGTTAGATAATGGACAACTTTTCTGCTCTCTTACATGCCCTCTTAGACGAGCAGAGTGGTTTAAATAACAAATTCAATTTCCATTGCAATTGAAATATAGAATTGGACTTTATTTGTTTTATATGATTTTAATTTCTGAAGACGATTATACACTTTAAGAATGGACAGATTGGGAAAATATATATCAGTGAAGTAAAAGTGATATTTAATAGTTTGGAGACTGTGAAATAAAATAGAAAGCAAAATCAGCATATTAGAGCTGCAGGAACAAGGGTTTTTTTTTTTTTATTATTATTTTTTTACTATTAAGCCCAAACGAAGAGGCTTAAGTTTTAGAAACACAATAAAGAATGTGTTATTGCTGAATTAAAATACAATTTAATCCATATTCCATTTACCATGTAGCTGGTTCAAAGGTAGGAAAACATTCAGAGCAGGTCAGCATGTGAAATCCTTTTATGCTCTGCAACTTTACTCCAGATTAATTAGTAATTTAAAAAAGAAGAAAGTATAAAAGAAAATAAGAAAGACGAACAATGAATGAACATTCACCGGATTAGTTCAGTATGCATCTGAGAGTAAGCGTTTCAGAGTAAATATGGTTTATGGCAGAAAATCAAAAAGCTATAAGACAACAAATTCAGCTCTTCATTACACCACCGTACCACGCCGACATTGAAATATAAACAACCGCACGGTTTTTTTGGAAAGCTGTGCCCAAAGGTTGTCTTAGAAGAGTTGGACCTTCTAGCAATCATGGAAAATAAGGCAGTAAAAATAGTTCAAAGAGCCATAACAGCGGTTCTCTGAAAATCCCTTTCATCATTTATCTGCTGAACCTCTCTATCAGCAGAAAGTGCTTTGCTGGTACTGTACCATCATCACAAACAGAGACAGATTTAGCTGGAAAAAAAAAAAAAAGAAAGCAAAAAAACAAAACAGAACATATGCCTTTGTCGGTGGAGTTACATGCTCACTAGTCAGGAACAGTAATGACAATTCGGCAACACTCACCACTGATAGATGTTGATTAATTGCTGTCGTGGTAACAATAGTATGTTACCAGCTTTGCGCCGTGCCTTAAGCATTTTATGTTGTCAACACCTGAAGCACTGGATTAGTAAAAGCCTAAAGTGTAGGCTGTCTGAGTGTGCCTGTGTGACATATCGTTAAATGCCTGCCAGCCAGCGAGCTTGTGGGGTATCATCTGCAGCCCACAAACAGGTTTGAAATTGATAAATGATGCAGCTTGAAAGGACTTGTTTAGAGTTCAGTCAGACAAGCTGTCCCAAATAGATTCAGAAGATCACATGTCAGCAGGATACAGAGATATTCTTACAGGACCAAGGTTGTGTGTGTCAGAGAAATTGTATCCAGCTTTCTGATGGAGTTCATTTTTCTCCCTCATGTCTTGGCCCCATACCCCCTTATTGGATGGAGAATTTATGAGCACGGATGAGACACCGGGACAAAAGTTACAGCGGTATTTTATGTTGCATGTGAGACAACGACTTGTTGTGTGCGTGTCTATTTCTGTGCGTGCAGGTTTTGCATTAAGAGCAAGAAATCCAGCCACGATGTGAAGTTAATTAATGGCCTCATTAAGCGTAAAATGTTGCGTAGAGCATCCATTCTAGTGCCTCGCCTGTACACCTGTGTCAGTGTCTTTGTCAGCATCAATGACCACCTCCAGAAGAGTGAAAAGCAGGCTGGCTGTTGACTGTAACACCAGATTTTATGGGTATAGGCACAGATCTATAAGAGCTGAAAACTGCTGTACAATGTGCACAATAAATCCTGTTGCTGTAGGTAACTGTGCGAAGTTGTCGGTATTTAATAAACTGAGGGGGATGAATCTCACTAAGAAATGAAAGAAACCAACAGAAGTTGAGCTCTTACTTCTAGTGAGTCTAATGAGTATCCTGTTATAGACAGGTGTTTGTGGGCCCATTTGGCAACTTACAGTAAGCATGTAGACTGTGTCTGTGCTCGCTGTGATGTTTTTGTTTCTGAAAGGAGGAAACAGCCTGATGTTCAGACTTTATCTTCTTTCTGGGGTTTTTTTTTCCATAAAGAAGGGACTTTGAATTTTCCTCTTATTTGGTACGAGATTTGTATGGACAGCGCCGATTGAGTGCAGTGCTGTCAGCGCAGTGGTTACATGTATCACATTACAATATTTGACAGTGTTAGATCCAGCTGGCTCTCGTGTGCTCCAGGCACTGTGCATTTTTTTTGATGCCTTCCGTGCCTTTTTCACTTCCTTGACCCACTGGACCTGCACCGTCTCTGTGATCCAGGACCTTGTGATTTACAAATTAAACACTGGGTTAGAGTATGAATAATAGGAATAAGAAAAACAGATGAAAAGTTGCTGCTGTACAGCACCGTGGAGACACAGAGAATATGAGGATAGAGAGACATTGTTTATTCATATGAGCGAATACTTGCACTTTTTTTTTTTGCAATTTCTTGCATAAACAATGAAAAATAGAAGTGTATGAAAATAACAGAAATATTTTAGAGACCCTCCAAAATTTTCAAAATCATGGTTTGGAGGGAGCTGTCCATGTGCACACGCTTAAGAGAATAATTATGGCAGTGATAACTTAATGAAAACATGTTCACAAATGAAAGTCTTAAAACACCAGTATGTTAAGTATTTTTTTTAGGCTAAAATTTACATGTAGATACACACTTGGCAAAAAACATTTATTATAATAAAAAAATGGCATCACGTATTGAACATGTTGTCTAGGGAATATTGTCTGGCTGTCTGATCTCACAAACTGTCAATCTAATGCTGGCATGAAAGTTTTTAGACCAATCGAATACATTTTCATCCATCCATCCATCCATCCATCCATCCATCCATCCATCCATCCATCCATCCATCCATCCATCCATCCATCC
>JAVDPK010002242.1:634338-678775 GCA_034780415.1 Cichlasoma orientale | reverse complement strand
TCACATCAATATGTGCCAGTGCCAGAAGGTTTGCTGTGTCTCCCAGCACAGTCTCAAGAGCATGGAGACAGGAGAGCTGGACAGGGACATAGAAGGTCCTAAACACATCAGCAGGACCGGGATCTGCACCTTTGTGCAAGGAGGAACAGGATGACCACTGCCAGAGCCCTACAAAATGACCTCCAACAGGCCACTGGTTTGAATTTTTCTCACCAAACAATCAGAAACAGACTTCACGAGGGTGGCCTGAGGACCCAAATTCCTCTAGTGGTCCCTGCTGTCACTGCCCAGCACCATGAACCCTGATGGTGGTTTGGGGAGGTATATCCATTGAAGGACAAACAGAGCTCTACAGGCTAGCCAACAGCACCCTGACTGCCATTCGCTATCAGGATGAAGTCCTTGGACCCATTGTTGTTGTTGGGACCCTATGCTGGTACAGTGGGTCCTGAGCACCTCCTGGTGCACGACAATGCTCCTCTGGGACATCATGTTTTGGTCCATCTGATGCCTCCATGTTTCACCTCAGACTGTCCAGGAGCTCAGTGATGCCCTGATCCAGATCTGGGAGGAGATCCCCCAGGACACTGTCCATCATCTCTGATGCTGGCAGTCATGCATACAAGCACATTAAAGCACTGAGTAACATTTTGAGTTGCTGTAATGAAATTTTGGCAAAGTGGACTAGCCTGCTGGATAATTTTTCACTTTGATTTTTGGGGTGTCTTTGAATTCAGGCCTCTGTAGATTTGATAATTTTCATTTCTATCAAACAATGTCACATCCTTTCATTCCCAACACATTACCCATATCAGTATAGATATCCAGCATGATTTTTTCTCCATTGAGATCTGATGTGTTTTCAAAGTGTTCCTTTAATTTCTTTGAGCAGTGCATTTGAAATAGATCCAGATGTGTGTGAATTCCAGGGCAACAGCATACAGCATGCTAGACGCAGGCATTTTACATCATTGTATACAGGCTCCTGGGATTTTGTTCTTAATCTGACTTCAGTGTGTGTGGTGCAGCAATTTGGAGCCTCCAGTTTTTACTGATGGGTCCGGCTACTTCTGGGTGACTTTAGCAGCACAGCAGAGAAATACACTCTGCAATGCATCTCATGCTAATCAGGTCTGTTCTGCTTTATATTTTCACTGCATAGGAATAAAGTAAAGTGACTTTGCCAACAAACAAGATGAATTTTGGCTCTGTTGGTTTTGTTACGAGTTATATAAAGGGCTGACCCACAAACTTGACCCAATGTGAGAAGCAAGTAATGATTTTGGCTTGATTTAATGTTATTGTGTTGCTTAAGTATCATCATTACACAAGCGCCACACTTGAATTCAGATTAAGCATCTACAGTAAATGGGTCCTTGTTGGCTTGCCTTCTAACTGGGAGTCATTGTAAGTATAGGAGAATGCTGCAGAATAGTGTTTATTATGTCTAACTCTATATGTAATTTTAGCACCAGGAGAAGTGTCTAACTTTATCCATATCTAATTCAAAGGACATTTAGCCAAGGTGCCTTTTTTAAATATATTTTTAAAAAGTGAAGGGCAGCTCCTTTTGCTTTGGCTCCTGTGCAAGGCTGTGGGAGTAGGGGTGCTGAAGGTGCTACAGCTCCCCCTGGTGAATTGCAAAGGACCTGTCCATCAACTAGGAGCTGAAAAATAAATAAATAAAAGTTTTATTTAGTTGTATCAATTATTTTTCAGATTCTATTATAAACATTTTTAAATGCTTAAATAGTTGCTTTTAGGTTGTTTCGGTCCATAGACAGTAAAAACGATGGATGTAGCTTCAGTGAAGCCAGTGTGGAAGCGGCTTAAACGTGCATTCTTTTTAATGGCCACCAGGGGGCGAGATGTGTAGTTGCAAAAAACGTTTGGTCCAGTAGAAGGTTATGGGAAAATGGCCCTCGGCTATGACCTCAGAAAAAACTTACCCGATGAGTTTATGGGCTCAGTCACTCATGTTGGGCCATTCTAAATAAAACATTAAGTCCATTTTGTACATTTTGGCCATTCTAAGTGTCAGGAATGAGGATTATCCAGGGTTTGCTCATTGACTAATGACTGACTAGTTGTTAGCCAATGAATGCGATCCTTGGTTCAAACCCAGGACGACACATCCCTTGTGTTAAAAAACATGTTAAAAAAAATCTCCTAAGCCAAGTGTATAGTGCCATCTGTGATTCCTTGTGAATAAGGGGGCAGCTGAAAATAACCTGTTTGTGGCGTAAATCTGACTTTCCTTTCGACGCTCATTCACTGGATGTGCAGCCAGCCTACTGTATATATCTTCTGCATGTTTTCTTAGATGATTATGCTTTCAGACACCAGTATTATCTTTCTTAACAAATTATTTTTCAAGACTAAAGTCATATAAGAAAAGATGCATAAGCACTGCACGACTTACAGCACATCTAATTTATAGAGCTCTTATTTATATGGGTGGCTACCCAACTCGTGGTGCAATCCTCACAGCACCTCCTACATGAAACCCATTTCCATTGCTGTGCTCTCATCTTGGTGGAAGAATAACAAGGCTAAGTCTGGCTCTGAGGCTGTACTTGAGCAAAACATGATGATGATGATGATGATGATGCTAACATGTAGAGTACTGGAGGTATAATGTTTTAGTAATATATGAATATTAAAACTAATATTTGATTAGAACAATAAAACATATCTGTTTGTGCAGTCCTTAAAAATAGTGTTTTCAGTTATATTATTGTTTGTATTGTTCTAATCTTTAGAAAACTTAATAATACATCTTAATTTTTTTTTCCCATTTACCCCCTGGGGTATAAAAAAATGCTATGGAGTATTTTCCTGGGTATTGAGTTTGAAATTGTAGTACTATGAAAGCTCTAATATGCAGGAATCAGACAAACCAAATATAAATAACAATTTATAGTAGTGGAAATATCTCCGTCTGGGCCAAAGTGGTGGAACAGCTTAAAAGAAAGCTGTCGATGTCATCCCTGAAGCCGCTAACATGGCTTAAGTCCTGCTTGATTACAATAAATAAATAATTAGAAGAATACAAAAAAGCTGAGGCAGGCACTGGGCCAGAAATTGTCAACTCTGCACGTAAACACAAAGACAGCTGCAGGAATCTAGTCTAGATAGTCTGCATCATCTTAAATCACATGGTAACAGTTACACGATCCATTCACATGGAAATGAGGTCCAGTCAGAACATGTACATCAACCTTACACTGAACATCCAATTTGTTTAAAAGTAGCTACTCTAATATACAGCATGAATAGCTTGTGCATTAAACCGTGATGAAACTGACAGTCACAAAAATGTTTTGTTTTTTATTTTAATTATTTTTTATATTTTCAATTCAGTTTAATTCGGTTGTATTTTATATATCACAGCAACAATCACCTCAAGGTGCTTTATATTGTGAGGTAAAAATCCTATAATACAGAGAAAACCCAACAATCAGATGACCCGCTATGAGCAACCACTTGGCGACAGTGGGAAGGAAAACCTTGGGTTTAACAGGAAGAAGCTTCAGACAGAACGAGGCTCGGGGAGCGGCAGCCATCTTTCCTTCTTTCTTTCTTTCTTTCCTTCTTTCTTTCTTTCTTTGGCACTTTTAATCATCTGTCAAGAACAGTGTGCTCAAAATGTACACCTGTTCTTGACGGACATGTCAATAAAAGCAATAAGTACACTATGTTGAGTCCTGCAACGTGCGAGGAGTTGCTGTTTTTAAATAAAGTTTGGCCTAACAATCTGCTTCACAACAAAATATAAATATTATAACACTGTGTTGATTGTTAAATTCATTTATGCTCAGTTCTCAGCATCATATTTAAATGGCAATGATCTTCTTATATACCCCCAAAAGCATGTTAACTAGATTTCCTAAAATGTCAAAGAGTTCCTTTTGCTCTGCAGACCTGCAGTTTCTGAGTGACCATGCCAATTCTGGAGCAAAAAAAATAAATAAATATGAACACAAAAACACAGTTTATGATCACTGCAAAAGTGTCTCTGTCAAAGCTTTCAGATGTTTTGAAGTTGACAAGATGGCTAAACATGGTTATTAGATCCATGCTCACATGGAGAGATTTAAGAGCTTGGGAGCCCAGAACAACCAACACACATGCATTCATGTGCTCAGGATGTGGTATTATTCCTTTGCCTCTTTGCAGCCAGCCACCTGTTCCTTTGTTTACTTGCCAAACTCTTCATACACTGAAAATCTTTGGAGACAAGAGGGCTTGTACTACAGCAGACATGATACTCTAGCTAGTGCCTGATGAAAATCAGTCTGCAGCCAGAATATTGCACCAAAGAGTCAGGGAAAGCAAACAAATACTAATTTCCATAATTAATCAAGTGCACATAAAAATTGCTTCACTTTTTCCCCCCTTGTAGACAAAGATAAGCTGGTTGTTGCAGAATTTTGACACTGGCTCGTACAGCGGCAACGATTGTTGTTGTGGTTGAATGTAATTGAGTGTTTATCTTCTTCTAGCCTATATTTTATTGTAGATGTTTTGTTGAAATTCTAATTAATTTTTATTAGTCCAGTTTTTATAGATTACATTGCTTTCAATTCTTGTCAGTCTTGCTCAGTTGAATTAGATTTCATTTCAAACTTGTCATAGTTATTACTCCCTCACCATCTCTTTCTCCCGGAGTTTCATTCAGTTTCTCACCTGTCGCGCCTCTGTGGCTTTTGGCAGTGAACAGTTGGGCTGTAATTTTCTGACAGGCATGCATCAACACATCTCCATCTTTTCTGACAGCTCAGTCTCATGAATGGCGTGTTGGAGAGTACCTTGCAAGAAAACAACAAATCTGAGAGGGCCCAAAACACACCAGCTTTGAGTAGCTCTTCCTTTTTTTTTTCTTTAGCCAGCTCTGCTAAAACATCATGAAAGCATTCAGTTTTTCAGAGCAGTAGATCTATATAACATATCAGTGTAAATGCTGAACGCAGAGCAGACAGACTTGAATAGTATTAAGCGGTACAATAATACCTCTGGTTTTCATTTCATTCACACCTCCGTGCATTACTTCCTAGCCAATTTCACTCCATAGCAAGAAGAATAATCAATTATGCCTAATGCATTTTCAAATTAAATTGAGTTTTACAGAACACTTTGAAAATTCTGCCAATAAACCATATTCAATCTTCTGAAAAGCTGTTTGCATATTTTCATATGATCTTGACCTACTGTTGCTACATGTTGTCCAGAATGAGAAGCCAAATACAGAACACGGAGAAAAAAATGATATATTTTAATGAAACTTACCGGAGAAGGAAAAGCACTGCAGGGAACAGTCTGATTAAGTACAACAACAAGTGATCCAACACACAAAAATATTAAGATGATTAACCTGCAAGTGGGGGAAAAAAATGGATCTCAGGTGTCTGAAGTGCAGGTGAACCATAAAACTCAACTCAAGTCAAACTGGTAGAACTGGACATGACTCAGTGTACCCCTCTGGTGGCTGAGTAACTGAACACCCTTTCTGACCCATGCAGCAGGCAAAGGGAAGAAGGAATTTCTCTGTGGGCCAGGCTGTGGATGAAGACCTTTCAGGGGTTGACAGGACAATGTTGACACAGACAAGGCAGACAGGTGCTCCTCGGGCTGCGGGTGAACAGTGACGGCTGACTCTGGATCAGACAGGAGATCAGCAGAAAGGGCCAACTCAATAGATAAAGAGGTTTCAGCTGCCTCTGAAGTAGTCTCTGAATTAGCCAATTAAGAATTAGGAACTATTGAAGTACGTAGGAACTGGGAAGATGCCGGGTGACTCTGACCCAGGAGCAGAGGTGGAAACAGTTGCCTCAGGCTCAGGAACAGAAGCAAACAATAGCATTAAGGAACAATCTTAGGAACAGCTGACTCGGACTAAAGAAGAAAGGAAAATACATTTACTCAGATGACTTGGACTAGGGAAAAGTCTTTGTATGGGCTGACTTTAAGGCAGAAGAAGCAACAGACCCGGGCATGATGTTGATAAGCTAACGGCACTTCATGAACACCGAGCAGCCCAAATGAGTGAGCTTATACAGAAAGGCACTCACCTAGACTGGCTAAAAGAGAGCAGGTCAGTTCTAAGAAGAGAACAGAACACCTTCAAACCACTGGTCGATACACTGCCTCTTCACAACTCGGAATCTCCTCTCAGGCGTTATAACACCCAAGTTCAGCAAATACTAGAAAGAAAACACAGAGGGCCAAAGCAGGAGCTGCTTGTGGATAAGAGCAGCACACCAAGACTGTAAGACTCAGACCAACCTCGATTCTATTTAAGAAAGTGTGACTCAGTGTGCCATACAAGTATACTTGTGTGGGGCATTGAGTCATTGGTACTATACACGGCATTATACAAGGTTAATGGTACACTGACAAACTTCACGAGGAGCTCAGCGTGGCTGTGGAAAGCAACACTGGAGGCCGACTTCAAGGCCATTGCATAATTCACCATTAAATGCGGCATTTACCAAGGTGAAGCGTGATCTCTGCTGCTGTTCTATACAGGCTTGACCCCCTCAGCCAGCTCATCACAAAGAACAGATATAGATACAAATCCTGCACCCTGAAACTCTACGAGCAAAGAAAAGAGAGAGGGCGAAGGTTGGCGAGTCTCAAAGCCATGATTCAGGATGAAATAAGGACCATCCGCGAATACATCCGCAAGATGCAACCCCACAGGGCGAACTGCTACAAGAGTGCTTCCGACAGCTGAAGACAGATGGTGATCAGCAAAAAGAGGAAATATCATGGAAGACCAAGCCTCTCCATTGGATGTAGTAGCACATACTAGCATGCTGCAAGATGCACGTTCCGCCATGTGTACACTCAGAGGCACAGCCAAGTGTGCAGGAACATCTGTGCCACCAAAATTCTGATTGGGGACACCTCAGAAAGGCATTGAGAACAACAGGGCTAAGATCCTGTGGGACTTCAACTTCCAGACACACAAACAGTGGCTGGCCAGCAGTGGTTACATTAGTTTTTTCCACTTTGTTGAAGGCTGTGTTGGTGAATCGCGGTTCTGACGGTGCTGAATTCACTGGGTGGCGACGTTATCATCTTGTACAGAATTTCCTGCCTGATATGATAGTTTTTACTAAAAAGTAGTGACATGCTGTGTTAGGAGAAAATGTGCCTTGAAAAAAATATGTGGCATTATTAAAATAAACCTTATATGCGTATTTATGTCAGAATTAATTAGTGTAAGATCTGAGGCCCCTTGGTTTTTTAATGTTCTTGACAGATAGGGCTCCTTTGCAGCCTAGTGGGAAAAGGCCCACACTTTTACTTTAGGCAACAACAGTTTGATCTTCTCCTTAGTGTCACTAACATATCATAATAGCCTCACATATGTCCTTTCTAACTTTAAAAATTCAAGTCCTTCCTGCTGTCTAATTTGATCATTAGGCATTATTCACATTCGTACTCAGGTTTGCTTGAATCCTCTTTAAACTGTGGCGTACTGTAGGTGTGCGGATATGACTCTTGAGTAATAGGGGTTTAGAACAAGCTGAAATTGTGAACCTAAACAAACTAAGAGCAGTGCTGAGTTGCAAAAGCTTGACAAATGCTCGCCGTGGATGGCATCATTTGCATGAATTCAGTGCAGAGGAGATGCGCTCATACAATTTCAGAAAGTCCCGGGAAAATTGTTCTGTACATCCTTGACTTATATTTGGACCCAGGCAATCAATAGGAACAGAATTATGAGGCAGTGAAGCGAGTGATTTTAATCTGGGACTAAATATCCAGTAGTGGATTAGTTTCAGACAATTTCATACCTCCAGAGCTCTTCATGAAATATGGATAAGGCAGAAGAGAGAGAGAGGGGGGGGAGGGGGGTGGGGATTATGAAAAATAAAGGCATTTTCCCAAACCTCCTCCTTCGATGGAGGCCAGATGAAAAGTTTTGCAGATGGGCAGCTGGAGGATTCAAGCCACTTTGCAGAGCAGATGCCCAAACTCCCACTGCCTTGGTTTGGGCACGAGCTTAATTAGAAAGACCCCCTAGCAAGATACCTTTCAGCACTGACAGTGGTGTTCCTACATGCCCACGTTTTTCCTCACTGTGGGAAGCCCCGTGGTCATTGCTGCTGATGACCATGGGTTGCACAGAAAAACAAAGAGTTTGATGCAAAAATGGGTCATTTACATATATTGTTATAGTCAAGTTTGCCCCTATACATATCCCAGTTATTCCCATTTTGTGAGTATACATTCTGCAAGTCAAGTGATTTTTTTTTCCTTCAAAAGTAATTTTAACTAGAATGCAATGTAATTCTAGCTCAATATTGGACTATAGTGGAGTGTTAACTTGTCTGCCATGTTGGATATATGACAATCATGGTGGCAGTATAGTGTCAACTGAATGATGCCCCAGTTACAGAGGGCTAGAGACTGGCCTGCCATCTGGCAACTACCTGTTGCTAGGGGAAAATGTGTGTTCCCCAACCAGTTGGCTAAAACCTTCTTGTGACTGCTTTGGTTGCTAGCATATTGCTGCGGTTGTAGTTTGAATGGAAGCGACGGACTTATCTGCAAAGACTGTTCAGCTACTCTGCCAGCCGTAGGAGAACTGAATGATGCAAACTGGAAATGGAGAAGATTCACCTTCAGAGTAAAAACTGCGCCCGTTGAAGCATGTTGGCTGCAGCGCCGAGGCACAACATTTACTTTGAAGGTGAACCTTCTCCATTTCTAGTTTAGGTTGCACTTTTTCAAGGTGAGTATTTGCAGAAAAACTACAGGCAACCGTGGCAGTCTGCTAGCAACCAACTCAATCACTAGGAGGTTTTTGGTGCAGCAAGTCCTTTGCAACTGATTTCACCCAGTGACAGCCAGGAACCTCCAGGAACCACCGCCACCCAGGAGGGAAATACACATTTTCCCCACCAACCGGTGGTTGTAAATCATCAGTGTAAAAAGTTAGACATTGAGGCGCTATATGCATATTGGATAAATATACACACAGAAAACATGAAAAATATCTTAGAACAAAATAACCCAACACAGATTCATTTTAAATTTTGTTTATCAAATGGGCCACACCATCTATTTACCAGGTCATTTGTTAGCAAAATGTAATTTGAAAAAGTGGTATCATTACACCAGACACACTGCTGCGTTACTGCGCCAACAATTGCATTCTTTTTTTTTTTTGGGGGGGGGGGGGGGGTGGGCAATAATGGATCATGTTGCCTCTCAGAAGTTCCTGGAATTTAGCAGTACAAACGAGCGGAGCAGACGACATGCAACAAAATCCATTTTTTTCATTGCATTTCTCAAATTAATGTGCATTAGAGTATGCTATTGAAAATTTCTCTTCTAAATTAAGAGATTTGGGAACTGATAGCATGTTAGGCTGGAATACTGATAGAATAGATTAATAGAATATTAACATTTACCAGGAAAAGCCTCATAACTGTGAATTTTGCATTCTGACGTGACGTTTCATCCACTGTTATGGAGTTATGGAGAAAAGGGCCTTAAAGTAGGGGGTTAAATATAATATATTCAAGAGTACATATGATAGCAATCACATCATGAAAGTAACCATACTGAGCATATACACTACAACTGTATTATAAGTAATCAGTTAATGTACATTAGTAATCTAATGTTGGGGGATGAAGGGTGCATTGTGGTGGAGGGGAGTTTATTTTTTGATGAGGCAACACACAAAAATGGAGGGAGTAGCATCAGATCTCAGCCTAGTTTCCCCCCTTTTGGTCAAAGTGTCAGTGTGCTGCTGCAGAGTGAGTTGTGTTTACTTCCCAGAAAAACGTATTTTTTTTTCTCCCCACATGCCTGACCTTTGCTTCTGTGTACAGTAATGGCATACATTTAGATTACACATGTAAAAACCAAGAACACGAGAGAACTTTATACAGCTTTTTGTCATAAGAGTTACTAATGACACTTGTCATGCTCTGTTAAACATCAGCAGCAAAAGCTGCTGACAAGCACGACTAAGCAGTAATTTCCGGGGCTGAAAATTGAAACCAGCACAAAGGTGCCAAAAGCTACAGTTCCTCTAGTAGCCACTTGAGGCTGGGTCCAAAACCAAGTCAGTTCCTTTCTGGCTTCCTTGTTAAAATGCACCAAATTACACGATTATAAAGCATTTTAACAGCCTGGTACAAAAAACTAAGCAAGAACAAAAACCAAACAGAAAAAAACAAATTGATTTGGCCTCTGTGGATAATTCCACTCCCCTCATGTCAACTCTTTGGGGGTGTTTTTTTTTTTTTTTTTTAATACAGTAGCAGTCAAACGTTTGGACACACTCACCCTTTCATATCAGTGGGTCAGGGTGTCCAAACTTTTGACTGCTACTGTGTATAACTCATTCATTTGTACACTGGTGTCCCAACAGGAAACTAGAGCCTATCAGCTAAGCTTCACCTCCACTAATTGGAATCACTGACACGGATCTTTCCCCCACGTTTGTGCTGTTGGAGCCTTCGGGGGGAATTTTAAGGGAATGATTTGACAAACATTGGCTTGCTGTGTGGTACAGCAAAAAGTCCAAGAAGTTTTGCGGCTCCCTTTTGGTGAGTGAAATTCTAGTGTTTTCTCAGTCTGTTACTTAGCAGTAATTAGCAGTTATGCGTGTTTGTGTGTTGAACCCTCACAGTTTATGGATGCAGCTTGCTGGCCGACTTGCTACCGTTAGCGGATAACTGAGCGCTCTATCATCTTGTCTTGTGGTAACTTCTGCCTCCATGAAGCGCACAGCGAACAAAAACCCTGATGCTGAGGCACCAGATTTAACTGTTTGGTTTCTCCTCAAATCATAATTTTGTCAGTCAAATCACATTTGAATGAGGCTACTTTGCCATAGTCACTGCTGAAGATTGCAACGATTTAAACTGAAAATCAAAATGTTCTTCAGAAGTTAAAACGCCCGTGTGCTTTTACTCCAGCCTGTCTCGTTAGCGGTAACCTTGGACCATAACATTGCACGACCTGGACCTTTATTTCCCTTCTTATATGGCAGCGAACACTACGCACAACAACTGAATAGCTGTTACACAGAAATTCATCCATATCTAGACATTATATGATTTATTACAATAGCTTAATCACACCTCATGCACTCCACAGTGGCTGCAGCTGTTTCTCACATGCTCTCACTTGTGGTGTGACATTTTTTCAAATAGATATACTTAAATTGATGCGCACACACAGAAACACACACACACACACACACACATTTATAAATTACTGTATTTACCGAAGGTTTTTGTTCATTCCTTATCGTTTCCACTCTCTCGCAGTTTGCTCCTCTCCTCCATTTTTGCTGAACTGTTAGGATAAAGTTTGTTTTTTGCACAGTCTGTCGCCGTCCCTTCATCTGTTTAATCTAAACTGCTGGGTACCACTGCATTATATTACACACTGATTACACCCTGTCTGTTTATCTTTTTATTGTCACAGAGGCTTCAAAGCACAGTGTGTTCTGCTAGAGCCCGAGTCACAGACCTATTAAAAATCCTATTATATTATTTCATATTACAAACACGAACAACTGTGTGACAAAGCCGAACTCCACGTGATCATCAGACCCTGGAACTGATTCGCATTCAGTTCATCTTAACCACATATGTTTTTCCTGAATTATTGATTATTTGTCCTTGTGTTATTGTCTATTTGTGTGCGAATAATTTATGAAATTACATTGGGAAAACAATGTGGCAATGAGTTACCATATTATTATCTAATTCATCAGCTTTCCCGCCTTTAGAGAACTATTTGGAAAGTTTCAGTTTGCAGCTTTCCTGATATGGATCCATTCAGTGCTTTCACAGAAATTTTGGATTCTTGACCTAATTTTATTTCTTTATGTTTTGCTAGGAAATAGGTGCAGAGATTTATTGAAATGTGCAAACATAAATGTATATACATTTCTAATGAGCTCTCTCTATTGTTGTCTTTCTCATCTCCTTTTCTCTCTCTTCTCTCAGGAGTCGGGATTTGCGCTTCGCCCTGCCTGTGGACGGAGCCCTTCTGGGTTCCCGGGCTTCAGCCGTCACACCTGTTTTCCATCTGTTCATTCTCTTGCAGTATTTAAGGACCGGCTTGAGCCTCCATTCTCTGCCAGATTGTTGTTGCCGCCCCTGTGGTGTGTAATGCCCTGTTCAAAAGGCGGCTGGGGCTTATTCTCTGGAACCTGCAAGCAATACCTACCTCCTACTCGTGCCTGTCCACTTTTCACTGCTCATCCTCTCACGTTCTCCGAACTTTCACAGCCTGCCTGCTCACTCCCCTCATCACCAGTGAAAAGAGACAAACAAGTAAGCACTCAGAGCCCTGAATGAAACTATTAACTGTCAGTTCACATCCCCTCTGGCTGCATGCTAACCTTTTTTCTCTTCTCCGGCAGAATTCCCATTTGGCTCCGGAAAAGAATCCACTTACTTGTTGTATTTATGTTTTCTCGAGCTCCAGCTCTGAATTTTGTAATTTTTGTAATAAAATCTGGAAACTGGTCTCAGGGTCCTGCGTTTGAGACCTGAGTTACGTCACTATAGCACCTTGAACCCTCTTAGGCAGCGTTCCTGTTATTACTTTAAGTAGCCTTCAGGAGTAGTTCTCCAAGGACATTCAAAGCTCTTCTTTGGATGCTGCCTTTTCTTCCATTCTCTCTCAAGATGCTTCAACAATGTTGAGGTCCAGGACAATCTATGACTGATAGTGTTCCATTGTGTGTTTTTCTATCCAGGTATGCTTTTACTGCATTGGCAGTGTGTTTGGGATCATTGCCATGCTGAAAAATGAAGCTGTTGCCAATCAGATGCTTTCCAGATGGTATTGCACGGTGGATCAAAATCTTGAAGACGCACATTTTCGCTCTAGTCGGATGGCTCCTGCAGGTCCAGATTTGTCCCTAATGTTAATTCCAATAAAAATAATCACCTAAATCAGAGTGCAATTTTTCACCTACCTCGGATGAAAAATCCGGTCCCATTGTAATACATTTCCAATTAAAGGTGATCGCATAAGTCAGATGAGCATAGCACTAAAGCGCTCCTCAGCTCCCGCCACGCCCACACACACTATCAACATGTCTATACAGTCACGTGATGTCTGGATTGGCTACCCTGGGCGAATGAGTTCATTTCACCGGAGACAATCACGGCAAGCGCAGGAGTCAGGCGTAATCTACAAACTTGCACTTACGAACAAAAATATGAGATTATAAAATTTGCGGAAGCAAATCCAAGGATGACGCAGAACGCCATTGCAGCGAAATTCGATATTTGACCCCAAACTATCTGATATTTTGAAGAATTCAAAAGTCAGATAAAATTCCATGGGCCATTTAACTCTAACTTAGGCGATTTCTACTGTATGTGCATTGAGAAGGCAACTGTCTGAGCTATTTTTAAATAGCAGTCTTGTTTGTGTGGGTTTTCTCCAGGTACTCCAGCTTTCTCCCACAGTCCAAAAACATACAGTCAGTGGGGTTAGGTTAAGTGATGATTCTAAATTGCCTGTAGGTGTGAATGTGAGTGTGAATGGTTCTCTGCGTCTCTGTGTTGGCTTTGCGACAGACTGGTAACCTGTCTAGTGTGTACCCCGCCTCGCCCTTTGGCAGCTGGGATCGGCTCCAGCGTCCCCACCCCCCCACGACCCTGAATTGGATAAGTGGAAGAAAATGGATGGATGGATGGAACATCACTGGATGCCAGATTCAGTCAGACACAGTCTGCTTTAAACGTGCTCAGTTAGTGAAGCTGCACGGATTTCTTTTAAGAAAACATAGCACGTGAGTTTCTGCACAACTGCTGCCATACCGTCCGATCCGGTGCATAATGTATTTTCCACATTACAGCTTCTCTAAGAACTGCACAAAGCACAGCTTTTCCCGCCGTTGTCCCTCTGTGCACAGACTAGCATTAAAATCAGAAGTGAATGACATTCAAAGGATTACCAAACACAGAGATCTTAATGGTTGATTTGAAAACAGGCTGGGAGTGAAAATCTCCCAGATCTTCATCTAGCTTTGCTCCTTAGAGCGTGAGATTAGACAGTAATGCGATCCTTGATTGTGAACATGAAAATAAGTCACTCGGATGCTTATCACCAAGAGACCAAAAACTACAAAATAGCACAAATATTTATTTATTTTTAAAAAAAATCTGTGCTGTGTTAAGCTATTGCATGTGGCATTGTTTTTATCTGCCTTTAATATTTGTGTCTTAACAAAACAAGTCAATGGGCTTAACTACTTGAGGAAACAAAGGCTTTATCCTGCTCAGCAGAAATCTACTTGCTGCCGTCATTTAAAAGTAATTAGCTGTATTTAACTAGAAATACGATGACTGATCATGCGTAATGTGATCACAAGATAATCTAAAATAAAAGTGAAATTTATGGAAAAAAAATTCAGAATCAAAGTTCATCTTAAAATATAGAATAAAACTGATAATAACACTGTATTAAGTAAGCAACCTGAAGCCAAGCACTTACTAATTCCTGCGTTAGCTTGATTATAACATTACTATGGTTTATGAACAAATTATGCAAAGGTGATTTACTTACTGCTGACTTTTTACACGAAGACGGCGCCGCCATTAACGGCAACTTTTAAGAGGTGCCATTTATATTTCTTTATTGTGCTGTCAGAATTATTTATTTATGTCACCTATTTCCAGTTATTAAAGGTAAGTAAAGTAATCCCAGCATCTATGGCGATAACATTAACCTTTCAGTTTCACTGCAAACTTTAATATTTATTAAATGAGGGCAATGTTGTGATGAGTCCAAATTTTTAATTGCCTCTGCAGCAATCTCCCAGGTCTTATAGGCTCATCTATCTGTCATTAAGGCAAGCAGAAATGATAGATGTGTGACCTAATGCTTGCTAGTGTGCGTGATCACCTGGACCATTATGCATTTTATGGGAGCTTTTACCTAAATGACCAGTTGGCTATTTGTTAAACTAATTGCAGGCAAAGTCTGTACACATGTTGCAGATAAGCTTAGAGGTTACCTGGGGACAATAGCTGCTTTTTAAATAGAATCAATAGCCTTGTCCAGATGTTGGTTCTCTTACTCTAGATAATATAGTTGGCAATGAAGAGATTTCATCATGCATCATTAACGTTTAGCCAGCCCAGGAAAGCCAAAACAACATTTGGAGAAGTTTGGTAATAGTGTGATAGTGATGATAATTATTCTTCCTTGCTTCACTCGGGTGAAGCAAGACAGCCCAGCCCTTGATAAAAACATACACAACAGTAGGACTGCCTGTGATGAGAACTCCCCTGACCTTAATTAGCTGCGTTCATGGCATCGCATGAACCCATTACCGAGACTTTAAAGCATATCCATTTCATTTCTCACCATTTGTCTACACCTCTGGTCTGGCTAATGAGAGCCAGAAAGGACTGGAGGGAGGCTGTTTGGGTGTTAGAAGACTGTCGCCAACCACAGAGATTTAAAAAAAAAAAAGAAAGAAATTGAATAAACTGGGATTACATACTGGCTTCATAGCCTGGAGTCAACTCAGCTGAGTCTGGAAATTTGAAAACTGTCACATTTCTTCAGAATTTTACTTCCTCTGCAAATTGCACCGCTTTAATTATGTGAATTAAATCCACAGCATGACACTCGAATATTTCTTGAAGATTGCTGTTTGTTTTGCGTGCACTGATGTTAGAACTTCAATATGTCAAAGAATTTCCACCATAAAGACAGACACATACATTATAATCATTTCACGATTCCTGGTGCAAGACCTATTTTTTTTGTGCATCCATCTTTCCACACAGTTGCCGGTGTTGGTGTGTGTGTGTGTGTGTGTGCAAAGGAAAAAAGGCAGAAGCTCTACAACCATCCCAATATCAAAGCAGGTGATACTTCAGCTGGAGATTTCTCCCCTAGGGCAGAGTGAGCAGAGTTGACCCTAGAGTGGCCATCCATTGCATTCCTTTGAGTACACTCCAGCCATAATAACACTTCACCACCTCTTTCATCTGTCATCAGCAAGCTGTGATGCTGCTAACTTTGTTTCCTGCTCAACATTTTTGCCAGTGACAGTAATATTCACAAATAATTTACAATTCAAATCCTTGTTTGTCATAAAAGGATTGAATGTGACTGAAAACACAATCATATAAAAAAATAAAAATAAACATTTAGAATGTTTTTTTTTTCTTTCCTTGTCATCAACAGAAGGACTCTACTACCAGTCCTAGAGGCCAGGAAGTTTTTCAGTCTGCTCGCACAAGGAAATCAATATCAAACATTCAAAAAGCCACATCTTGGCTAAAACTGAGCTGACTGTAATGGAATATGACTGACAGCAGATGATTTTCTGATTACATGCCTGACAGCTTGAACTTATTGAAAACGATGAGGACAGATGTTTGCTCTGACTCACATGCAATTAGTTTTTGACTTCATCAAAAACGAGAAATCAATTAATAGTGAAATAAGGAAAGAAGATTGTTGCATGTATATCTGTCATAATGGGAGGCAGGCGTGACTGACTCTTTTACACTCTTTCACATGGATAGATTTTGTTTTTAAAAGTTTCCTCTTTATACGATGCTGCTTGCTTTGAATGTACCAAGATGCATCAGTTATAATTACTGCACACGGATCCTGTTGCATATTGAACCTGCTATTCATGCTCCTAGAATGAGCAACTCTCATGTTTGCTTTATTTAGACTTAAAAATGTCTGTGTCCAAAAGAAAAAGTCACTATTAAACTTGGTTCTGCAAAGTCCCGCCTGCAAAACACTAATCAGTGTTCTTACAAAGAGAACCGGTCAAGTGCTGCCTCCTGGCAAGGCCATGTAGTGTTTCTCTGTATTATTTCATCTCAAAATGTATTCTTTATTTTCCCAACAATGAGCATAACGCAACAGAAAGAGGCAAATAAATTTATAGCATATGCAGTTATGTGCAAAAGAAAGTCTTGCTTGTAGAACCACCAATATAAGTAGCTGTTTTCAGCATGACTTTATCAGTCTCACATAATTCTTTACAGTGTTGCTTCTGTTCATTGAGGTTTGCGGACATTCATTTGTGCACAGCCCTCTTAAAGTCCTGCCACAGGTTGAGGTCTGGACTTTGACTGGACGATTGCAACACCACGATCCTTTTCTTTTCAGCCATTCTGTTGTGGGTTTGCTGCTGTGCTTACTTGTGTCCTTTTAAATGCCCCAATGTTAGCTAAACTTTAGCTGTTGGACAGACGGCCTCAGATTTGACTCCAGAGTACTTTTGGTATACAGAGGACTTCATGGTTGACTCGGGTGTCCAGGTCCTATCTGCAAAACAAGCCCTCCACCGCCGTGCTTTACAGTTGGTATGATGTGTTTGTGCTGATATGCTGCATTTGGTTTTCACCAGAGACTGAGCAACTCGGCCTACTGTATGATGTCACTGAACGTGACCCCCGACCGAAACCAGCGTCCGCCATATTTGTTTGTCTGTTCAGAGCTGGTGTTTATAATTAGCATAAGCCGACACACAGGAGAGCTCCCACTTTCTGCAACGTAAACGATTCATTCGGGTCATATTTTTACTTTTATCAGGTATAAATAAAGAATTAAAAAGAATCGAGAAGCCTCGGGGGAAAAGAAAAAAAGAAAAAAGTTTTAACAGCGATGTGAAACCGACAGCTGAAGACGACTATCGACAGCCACCTGTAATAAGACTGCATACATATATATTTATAGTAAACTGTATATATTAATAACAGAAATTAAAGCAAATTATGAGGCTCACTATTATAATTGTACAATGATATAACCCTCTGGACCCGTTTGTTCATATAGACGTTTCATTACACGCTTTATTGTAAGATTTTAGGAATATCAACACTTATAAATGAATCAGGAATAAAAAATGAATATGTGAAAATTAAATATTTTGCAAATTTTATGTTTTTACCGCTCCGGTGTACCGGTGTAACGTGCAGGCTGTGATCACTGTTTACCTCATGATGGCCGCTGTGCAGCATCCACAACTATTTACTCTGGCGGATGCTGTAAAACTTCCGAGTCCGATACGGGTCGATGAGTGAGAGGAGCTCACTTCTGTCAGATGACAGCGATACTGAAGTGAGTAAGTGAGGATTTCCAGGACTTCTCTGTCAGTAACGCTTATTTGTTTGTGCAGTTAGCTACGGTTAGCCGGAGTTACTGAACCTTTCTTCAAGGCAGATCTAATGTTTCCCAAACATGTCTGAAATCAGCCATTCTGATTCACTGACTCTTATTTTTCTCCATTCATCATCATATTGAACTCGATTTATCACTGCTCACACTGACTCAGTGACTCTCACCTCTTTGTCAGCAGGAAATTGATAAAAATCTGTTCTTCTGACCCGTCTTGCGGTCAGTGGAAGCACGGTGTTCATTCTTGCAGTCATCCAGGAAACTTTCGGACAATCGATGCAAAAACGCACTGAGCCTAACGCCACACAACAGACAAATGGCGGCCTCAGAAGTCACGTGATTTGCCGGGGACACGACGAATCACGAGTTGCTCGGTCTCCCATAATGTCTTGCATCTGGTGCATTATGGGCAAACATCTCCACTTTGGTCTCATCTGTCCAAAGCACATTGTCCCAGAAGTCTTTGTTAAAATGCAGTTTTGCAAACCTAAGTCTTGCTGCCGCGCTCTTTTTTAGAGAGAGGCGAGTCTTTCTCCTGGAGACCCTTCCAAACAAGCCATACCTGTTCAGTCTTTTTCTAATTGTACTTTACGAACTTTAACATTTAACATGCTAACTGTGGTCTGTAGGGTCTATGATATATCTCTTGGGTTTTCTGCAATTTCTCTGAACATTGCACGGTCTGACCTTTGGGGTGAATTTGCTGGGAAGTCCACTCGTGGGAAGATTGTGGTATTGTGTTAACACACACCTGAATGCTACAGACCAGCAAATTGCCAAACCTCTGCTTTTATAGAGGTGCTCACACTTGCTGATGACCATTTAAATGGACTGGTACTTTTTGAATACTCAAAGTGCTTTCTACTACGAATCTCATTCAACCTATCAACCTACCACACACATTCATACAGTGCTTTTATCGATACCTAAGCACTTATAGCTAACACTGCCATGCACACTCCGATGGATGGCAGCTTGTGGCTCAGTGTCTTGCCCAAGGATACTTCGACACACGGAGGAAGGGATTGATCCACCGACCTTCCGATCGGTAGACGATCCGCTCCATGAGGGTAAGTAGTAAGTATCTGAGCCACGGTGGCCTCTATTTATCAAGTAGATTTGATTTGCAGCACCTGGCTGCTACTTACCCTCTTAATTCTTACGGGTGCAGTAAGGCTGACTTTAGTTTTTCACAGGACTACACAGAGTTATTTTTAATTTTTATTCATATTTTACTCATTTGACAACATGCAAGCGTTGATGTTATTTTTACTGAGACAAATATTTAACAACCTGAGCCAAATTCAGGTTTCAAGTTTGGTATCTCGTGAACATTTTAGAAATCTAATGACAGCTGAGGTTGTGCATGATAAGCTTGCAGCTCATGCGCTGCAACACTCTGCTGTGACTTCATTAAATAAAACAGCATCCCAAAATATTCCCAAACCACTGAGACTATATATAAAATCCTATAACGGCGCGATCATTAATGCTGTGACAAAAAAGTAAACATAATAAAAAAGGTTGGCTGTAATAAGAAATAAAAGTAAACATTACCCAGGGTTCATTTGAAGCTGTGCACCATTAAAACAAATAGCAGATATAATTACCTCCCTTATTTTTAAATGTCTGTAATAAATGGCAATTTATGTCACTTTTTTTGACATCTAATACTGCCTTTAGACAGGAGCTATATTTATCTAACATCAATGACTTGAAAAACAACTTCTTTTTTTTTTCAGTTAAAGCAAATTTTCATTATGTTTGCTGAAATTGGCTGCGAAACTTTTGTCATTAATTCTTCTTTCACGCTGATGGCACCTCTCAAGACACACACAAGCAAGCAGAGGAGCACCTGAGGGGTGCTGACGGCTAAAGGGCTTTGGAGTTAAAACAGCTGCAAAACATGCGGCACCCTTGGCACAGAACTTTTGGGAGCGCTCGCATCACGAAGGCTCCCAGGCCCAGAGCCGTGAAAGCTCAGACAATCAGCGAGGATGGGGAAATAAGGTGGTTGGTGTCAGCTGGGTAATTTTGTTTACCTAAGAACTTTGTGAGTGTGAAGTGCTGCTGTGATTATTATGGCGGTTATGATTGCTGTTATCCACAGAGTCATTGTGCTCAACCCGCTGTCATCTTCAATTACCGCTGTTTGTGGCCCCCAATCCTCGCGCAGCCTGTACAGCCCCACCCTCGACACCCTTACAACTGTTAAAAGAAAATCCATACACATCAGGTTATCTTTGTGTCTCTGCTTTCTAAACAGAGCATGACAGCGAGGGGGAGGGCGAATTCGTGTTATGCCTTGCGGGTCATCGAGGAGCCCATGTGTGGATTGACTCGCTTCCCTTTGGGTTTTGAAAGCCACAAATGTCTCTCAGGGTTGAGGATGGGCAATTCAAGTTTTCAAGTTCAAGTAGTGCACCTTTTGATGTGCAGCTCCAGCTCTGGCGAGCTAGCGCGGGCCTGGAGTGGCAGGTGTGTGTAGGTGAGCTTACTGACCTCTCTACAGACACAAGATCTGCCAGCTGTAATTGGTCTCTGTTCCATCTGCTTTCTTATCTAGTTTTCTGACAGTCTCTTGACAGCAAAAGACAAATTATTGATCTGCGCTTTAAGGATATAAAGGACATGTAATTTAGCTACAGAAATTCAACACACACAGTACGAGCTCAATACACAGGGAACAGTCTTAAGAAGTACAGTTGACTCTTGTTAAGCACCTCAGTCAGGTTATTCCTCGGAGGAAACGGAGGGAAGACCTGCATGCTAATATTGTCTTAAAATGAAATAAGAATCAAGGTGGCCGAATGTTTCCATATGCTGCTGAAGAGCATTCGCCATATAGCAATTCTCAGCTGCCGTATAACCCCTTAAGGACACTAGAAGGTACAAAACAAGTCCCCCCCTAATTAAAGTAAAAAGTGTTTTTCTGCTCATTATTTGTACTATAATAAACCCCACATCCTACCCTTTTCCCTCTGTTTGTTCTTTATCCAGAATCTGTGAGGAAAAAAAGGTTGTTTTGTTTTTTGTTTTTTTTTTCCCACTAAAATTAATTTAATTGCATTTGTATATTTTGCCCTCAGGCAAGGTTCGCCCACAACGGTTTAATCCTCGCACAGAGTGGAATGAAACATACATATATAATGCATGCGCTTCAGATTGCACTTCATGTGAATGGTAATTAAAAAGAAATCATTTTAATTCAGCGCGCTTATCACAGGGATGATGGAAGGGGAAGGTGTGTGGAAAAAAAGGGGGATGCATGAGTGTGTGTGTGTGTGGGGGGGGGGTTAGGTGGGGTGGGGGTGAGGGGGTGTAGTGGAGGGAGGTAGGGGGGCAAATGAAAAGAGGACAGATAAGGTGGGAATGGCACTGTCAGAGTGTCACGTAGAAGGCAGGTTGAAATTCCCCTCCTTCAAAACAGAGACAGCCCCGCATCCCTCATCCCGAGGCTGTGGACAGTTTCATCATGACAAACAGAAAGCGTCAAACCCTCCTTGTTTCACTCACTGTCTTTAACCCTCTCAAAGAGATGATCCTCTATTTATAAACAAAATAAATATTCCCTGCTTCACCTTGGCACCCGCATTTCAAATAGAGACATACATATGAAAGGTCCCTGATTCATTTGTGGCTTTCAGAACATGGCACTTTGCACAAATAAATGTGTTTAGTTCCCCCAAGCAGCTCTTAACCATGCCATTATTTCTTCATCCATTCACAGATGGCTGCCCTTAGCTTCCCTGAGAGGATTGCAATTATCAAGAGGTGTATAGCTTTATATTCACACGCTTTAGAAGAATTAACACCAAGGCAATAACTCCAACATGTGTGAGATAAGCACCCACAATATGCCTGCTCCCCAGCATACACCTAAGAAAAGGGTTTAATGCTGGATCAAGCAGCTTCAGTGGAGCAAATTTGAAACACATCAGGAAGGGAAAACTATAAATATATTGCCAAGTGCATGACTTACCAGTAAATAGCCTCTAGCTGCAACACACAAGTGATATTAAGTGGATCTGACATTATTTCAGTCCAATTTCACTTGTACTACTTGGTAATATCACTGACCCTGCCTGGAAGAGCTGAAGTACTTTTTACATTCTCATATTAATACAGTGATACAGGAGCCTTTCTAATCTTGTTAATGGTTATCTTTAGCAGAGTGGTTGCATTTTCTGGCAAAAAAAAAAAAAAAAAAAGATGCCAGCGTGCTTCACGATGAGTCAAGTAGGGAACAGGAATTACAAGTCCAGATCTCCTGGTAGTGCACCTTGGCCCTGTTAGGAGAGAACATGCTCCACTCTGCTGCCCATTTACTCTACAGATATGGGCTGCTCAGCTTTTACTGAATGTTTACTCCTCAGGGAATTGGCTCCATCCTGTTAAAGTTCAGGTCACTTCTTCCTCCTGCTCAGCTGCTGCTCCTCTGCTCTTCCACCACTTTAGTCACCTCCCTTTTCCACACAGTGCATTTCAAACCTGGATAACATCAGCAATATCCCTCAGGTTTGGTTCAGAAGTGGGGCAAATGATCAAAGCCCCCCTCCCCAAACACTCCTCCAACTCGATTTAAAGTGTCTTTGTGAGCTGTTTTTTGTATTTCCAAGCACCAGGGGTGTGTTTACAATAAAAAAAAAAGTTGTGTGTGTGTGTGGGGGGGGGGGGGGGGTTGCAAAAAGCCACTTGCAGTTTTCATTGTAACCTTTTGCTCCTTGGTTTTTGCAAACATATTTTTCCTTCACAATCAAGGTCGCAATGCTTTCTTTCTTCACAGCAACTTACAGTCTTATGTAACACTGATGAAGCTGTAGAATCCTGGCAAAATCGTTGTGCAATTTATCTCATTAGAATCAAAATTGCTTTGTCTATTCCTCGGTTACAACAGGTGCACAGAGCCGAGTGAATGTTGAAAAAAAGTTTTCCAGAGTAGCAATCAAGAGTGCAATTTCCACAGGGTCTCTAAATCCTTATTTTTATGCCTCACTCTTGTCTTTAAACAGCATCCTCTTATCCTGCTGTCATAATCCATCTAAATGGATAAAATTAAAGTTAGCATCTGGGCACTTGCAGATATTTTTCAGACCTGAGTTTTGCCTCTTAGGTTATACTGTATACAACCTGCCTTAACATTTAGACTGATAGAGCTTGTGGTTGCCAAACACATAGGAAGACATTACTCAGGGCTGAGTTCTCTGATGATCTAACACATGTGTATCCCTTCCAAAGCGCAACTCAAACAGAAACTGCTGTGGTTTGGTGGGATTGGGTTGGATTTTACTTTCCTTTCTCCTTTTTTTTCCCTCCTGTTTCTCTATTTTTGTGATCACTCTCAGGTGAAGGTGTTGGGCTTTGCTTGGCATTCCCGCTCCACCATAGGGTGGAGTCATCCTGACAGAGCTTCTCTTCCCACACCTGTTGGGTATGAAGCAATCAAGCGATGAGTACACCTGGGCAGAGTGGTGTCACAGTTCTTCATCACATCGTCGTCGCCATTAAGGTGACAGTGAGACTGCCGTGGTTTTTGCCTCATATCTCAGAGTTATTCATTCACGTGCTTAGTTTCTCTTTCCTCCATTCTGCAGCCCGCCTGGAACCTCGCTTGGAAACCTGTTTGTTTGAGTTGCTACTCATCACGGGACTGTGGGCAAGATCGACACCGCTCCATCTGTGCCATGATCCTACCACCCTGGAATCAGCATCGTCACTCTGTCTCTTCTCTGTAGCAGAGCTCCAGAGTGCTCCCCTGAATCAAAGCCACTTATTCACTCCCAGGTGCAGTCATCATAACTTACCCTCACACAACTCAATAAACTTTTGAAACTTGCCAGCAGTCATCTGAGTCTGCTCCCTAAGTCTGGTTTAGATCAAATTATGACAGAAACAGTTTGCATCCAGGAAGCGCTCCTTCTCAAAAAGTGTTGGAGGTGCAGTTTTTACTTTGAAGGCAATCTCGGCTTCCGGTTTCTGTCAGATTTTTAAAGTTTCACTACTGCTCTGAGCGTAGTTGATAAGTCTTTGTAGACGGGTTGGCATCTTCCATACAAACTACGGCCAATTGCAGCAATTTGTTAGCGACCAAAGTAATTGCAAGGAAGTTTTTGCCAACTACACATTTTTCCTTGGAAGACCAGATGGTTGCAGACCCGTCTCTATGCCTGTGTGACTCGGCCTTATTCACTTGAGCCTACACTGTCACCATGATTGTCACATGTCCAAAATAATAGATAAGTTAGTGTCACATGGTTAGCAGTCACATGTCTAGTGGTCATTCATATCAATACCTGTAAATGCAGAAATCTGCACGTGTTGTCTTTTTAAGTTTTTGCTTAAAAAGTCTACAAACATACAACTTCAGGAGATCTCACAATGTTAACTGAAGTGTTATGTGCAATTGTGAGAGGAAACAAAAGGGATTAGTTACACATTAGAGAAAGAAACCACAGTGATGCAAAATCACAAACGGGAACAACCTTTTTGTCATAATCTTCATTTTTCCATTTGAAGTTTTGAGCTGTTTTCAAACTGTTGTATTAATACAGCGACTCCGAGTAAACACTGTCCATCGCTTCAGCCGATGATGGGAAAAAAAAAAAAAACCATGATGAGATTCAAGAATTTCACACTCTTCTGGCATTACAGATTTCACAGGTTCAGTCAGTCTGCAGGTTCAGGGTGAGGTGTGATGTTGGCCTCATGTACTTTAATAACCCCAGCCCTTAAAGTATTCATGATTAACAGTATCAAACGAAACAGAGAGGAACAGCAACAAACAATCAGCCGCTTCCCCACAACAAAAAGTAGCAGCAGCCGCAGCCGCAGTCCCGGCTTTGTTCCTGACACTGAGCGTGTGTGTGAACATAAATTCATGGTGAATTCAAACCCTTCCCTCTTGGCCCCATCAGGGAGCACATGCCACATACAGGCTTTTCACACAGTCTGCCGGACAGGACAGTCAGGCACACAGCAAATCTGCTTAGTTATTTTATCATGAAGTGTTACTCATGGGACAGCAACACTTGTCAAAGTGAATATTGTAAAGAAACTCAGCCCCGCAAGGCCATGCTCCTATGATTCTGTGACCTTTGTAGAATGTGCCTCATTTAAGTGAAAGGATCTTTTTAAAGTGACTGCAAAGCTCCTTTTTATATGAACAGAAGACCAGCCAGAAGATATTGCCTTCACTGCCCTGTAATACTATTCCCCTTTAGTTGCAACTGTATAGCTGGACATCTTAATTTGTTTACAGAGTGTATTTGTATGCATTTGTGACAAGAATCCTTGGGGCTTCTAAATCCAAAATCCTTTATCCACACACTTTAAAGAGAATAAATAGACACACAGGCCCTGCAGTACATTTGGATGGCTGCATTAAAGGCCAGTGTTAGTTGACATTTTACTATGGCTACACTTTCCTTGCCTCCTACAAGCTATGAATCAATTAACCAGTGCGGTTGGATCACATGATCAGTCCCAGAGGGAGCACTCTGAAATCATCAGGGTTATGCATATCTCTGAAGGCAAGATAGTCTGAAGGCGATGGGTCAAAAGTGTAAAGCATGACGTAACTAGCATTTACCTGGCACATGGGTCGATTTTCTGGAAAGGGCCAGAGACCTTGTGAAACCAACATTCACCTAATTAATGATAATCATATAAAAGCAGTTGTTTCTGAGATCCAACAAGTGCCAGTTTGGTACCCATAATCAAATGTGAGCTGCAGCAAATGCTAAAATCCATTTCTAGTGGAGGTGAAATGACCTCTCAAGGACACAAAGACTCTCTGTTAATAGCACTCTGATGTTATAACAGTGACTGCACACAATGAAAACACGGTGAGGGCTGTGCAGCTGCAATCAAGGCTTGAAAGGTAGGCCATTCTGCTGTCCACCTAACCATTTGTGGGTGATACAGTCAAAAAGCCTTGTCTCTTTCACTGAACGAGCCCATTCAGGGCCACCGTTACAAATGTTTTGTAGGAGAGATCCTATGCGATGGGAGAGAAACTGCCATGGAAAGAAGATAATGGAAATATTGGGGATAAAATAATACCAGGCATCGGTGAATATTCATGTCATGATCAAAGATTTTAACTCAAAACTTTTTTTTCCCCCCTCCACCACACAAAACATATCCTGTGTCCAGAAAGTTTTGCTAGAATTTACAGAAGTTGCTTACTGGAAGTCCGATTTTAATTTATTTTGAATAAAGATCAGCTTCTCCTTTACCTAAAGTTTGAAAAAAAAAAAGTCTTCATGGATGTCTTTATCCATACTTTTTCTATTTGCAGGTAAATTGTGAAGCTTCTGTCGCCAGCTTTATCTGAATGCCTGCAGGTTTCCTGAATTTAAATTCGCTGTTTGTATCTCTGTGTTGTGTTGGTCTATGTCAGGGTTATGTTAATTGACTTTCAGCAGGTGGTTTTGTGCCACTTTCAGATGGGAAAAACAGACTTTCAGCTTTCCGTTCACTTGCTCCTTTTTCATTTCGGGTTTCTCAGGTTTTTCTTACACCTCTGAAGTAAATCTGCTTGGAGATAGCGTCCAACTTGAAGGCACGAGGCATCATTAAAGCGGAAGGCTCTGCAATTTCGTTTTAAATTTCGGTGCAGTTCTGCAGACTAATCATCAAACAAAACCATGTCAAGCATAATTATAGTATGTAAAACATGGGTTAAACTGATCTTAACCTTGCCAATGAGTACGGTTATTTCAGGTCATTCAATTAAACAGAGGAGCTGTTTGGACAGAGTGAGTCAGAGGAATGGAATAATTAATATGAGGGCAAATAACATGTGAATGTGGCTCATGAGGAACGTTTGAAACCAATTACCTATTGGAGACTCATGCAAATAAAACAATATGAGAGGTAGCCTAAGCGGACTGATTCAGATGAATCTTGAAACGTGCATCGTTTGCACTGTGACACAGCTGCCCGCGATCATAAACCCGGCAAATACTGAGAGTGCAAAGCTGTCCTTCTCTATTCTGCTACAGCAGCACATACAGTAAAATCTACAGTATTCATGAAAGGAAGTGTCCACTGCTCGACTGCTCTGCCACATCCAATGCATTATCTCAGTGTGAGGCTGAAAAGGCAGGGCGTGGGGTTGGGAATATTATAGAGACAGATTGTGCGCTGAGATCATTTGGACTGGATGCGGGACCTGGCCTGTACACAGCTGTGAAGCTGATCAGTGATACTGACAGAGGAGAGAGGGTGCGAAAGCAAGCCGCAAAAGGTCAGGAAATAAAGTAGCTCTCACTCTTATTGTATCACCAATCAGCTTAGCTCAGCTGCCCTTTCCCACCTGTCAGCCATAGATCCGGGCTTGTTTTGATACTACAACCTTTAATGTCATCAATTTACATGAACACCTCTAGTAATGGTGGATGCAGAAGCAATTAGCATCAAATTACAATCGCTGTTTGAGTTAATGGAGCTCAACAAAATTTGGAATTACCTGTGATTAAATACCATCCTGCCTCTGAGTCGCCATACGGTAGAGCATAAAGATAAAGGTGGTGTTTGTGGTATCAAATGCCCAGTATGATGGATTAAATCCAGTAAAATGACAATTATAGAGCAGCAGTGACATTTGGTGGGGTTGTTGGGAACCATTTCTCCAGAGGTATTATCTTGAATTGAATTTACATGCAGGGTTTCCAGTAATTACCTCACTGAACGGGAAAGAGAGAGAGAGAAAGAGAGAGGGGAGTGATAGACTGTTTTAATTGGATATTTGGCCCCTCTGGATGTGGACTGAACCATGGAGCAGCATCATTATAATCTCTCATCAGGTTCTAATTTGAACCCTGAATGCCCACTCCCCACTGTGCTCCACACACTTGAAAGTGCTGGCAGTCTGCTTAAATCTTTATTTATTTATTTATTTTTAAAAGATAATAACAAAACTGATATTCGAGCATACTTCACATTTAAATGATAAAACCCATCCTATTCAATCCCAATCCCGTTTGCACGCGTTCCTCTTGTTCGGCGTCCTGCTCTGCCATAATTCTGCCTCCTGAATTGGATCATTTTGTCGCATTAAGCTTTACTGCGGACAGAATGAGCAGATTTGTGATCTGATGCACATGCTGAACTTTGTCAGTGGTAAACCTCATACCGGCATCACACCGACACCCTTTGTCCTGGTGTGCATAAAGAATCGCATTCGCCCAGCAGTCATCCTGCTTATCACCAAACCACCGAGCTGTGAGGTTGTTTTTGGTTGCTGATTGCAGACAATGCGGACTCACTCAGGGCCCTTCAGGCTGTAAGAACACCGCGCTCAGATGAACCCTGTCAACTCCATTACCTGCTGATGTGAAACGACCTAATGACCTTTGAGTGAACAGATGGGTATAAATCCAGTATTTCACTGTAAACCCTGTCAAGAATGGCAGCGGGAGGGTGCAGGGTGGGGAGGCAGGAGTGATGCCACGCTGAAAATAACAGATGAGAATCTAATAAGAGTCTGAACATTCTGGTCATGTCTTGGGTTTAATGTTTCCACTGATTGTTTTCTATATGCATCTCTGAGCTTCAGATTTATTTTTACAAGCTTATTGAAAGATCAGTTTTATCAAGTTAGAGATGAGGCAGAATGCAGACAGCTTTCTGGAATCAATATGCCATAGGTCAGCTGAGAGTCTTGTATCTTTACAATCGATACTTGCACATCAAAGGAGTGTGCCATTGTGCACACTTAACTGCAAAAAGGCTGAACCCTGGAGGATCAACCCAATAAGTAGGTCAAAAAAACCAGACCAATTGGGTCAAATGATAATGTGCCTCTGGATAAGATTTCTCCAAGAAATCCAATACTTTTGTGTGAATTTGCGGTCGTGCATGTGTTCACTTATGTTTAACAATGTACTTGTTTTGATCAATGGCTGAATGCGCCATTTTTTTTTTTTTTTTGCATTACTATTGATTCAAAGTAAGTTACAGCTGCACCTCTGCCAGGGAGCTCCATCTTGCCGTATAAAATCCGTTACCTTTCACCATTCAGCATTTCTTTACAGGAATCTACATGTAAATTAATCTGCACAGCTGAGTAAGTGCCATATTAGAAACCTGCAAGTGTCTTTGCTAGCAAAGCAAGTCAACATAACTGATGCAACAGCAGTAATTTCATTGCCCATAAAGAAGCAAGTTGGTTTGCTAAATGTGAGAGGTTGTGATGGAGCCAGCAGCTTCAGAAGCCATTATATGTGATTTGTCTGCTTGGACAGCCCAAACAGCTGATCATCAGTGACTGATAGGAGGCAATCACACCGCAATCTTATCAGAGCGCTGTGTATTGAAGCCTGCTTGGTTATCTGCACACTGTAAAAGGGGAAAGCAGTGCATTCGTTCCCCTGCACGCTTCCCCTCACTCTCCCTCTCTCTCTCTCCCTCTCTCCCTCTCTCTCTCTGCACCCTGGGCACTGAGATAATTTTGCTTCCTTTTCAGGAATCGTAAGCATCCAAGTTTTAGACCTGTGTAGGTGTACATGTTAACATGTGAACATAGATTGCAAGTGAGGGTTTTCATGCCTGAGAGGCAGAGTGTGATAAGGATGCGCTTGAACATGTTGAGATACATTATTTCTCAATGAGGGCAGCTACATCGATCTGTTCATATCAAACACCAAATAAGATTAATAAGATTAAACAAGCTCTGTGGGCTGCTGCTTCAAAGCATGGTGTGAAGTAGTAATGATGAACCGCGTAAAAACACAGGGCCCTGCTTGCAAGGAATTATTTATCAGAAGTGGAGAATAAACTATATCATTAATTAACTACATCTTCTATAATAGGCAACACATGAAAGGGATTTTTTTTAAAGCAATATATTGTTTTGAGTGTTTTTTTTTTTTATCACACATAGTCTTTCTCCTGCTCTTACAGAGGTTAATTACATTTTGGTTTAAAAAAAAAGTTGGTAAGTACCTTGAGATTTAGCAAACCCCACGTTACTTGCAGCATTGTTGACCAGAGACTGTGCTGGAAAAGCATGATAGCACTGAAATAAATATATAACAAATTATTTTTAGGAAAACTGAGTGAGAGTGGGCTAAGAAATGCCATTTACAACAATCTGACCATTTAGGCCTTAGTGAGCATGTCGATGCTTTTGTAATTTTGTAATATTACAGTAGCAATTTTTGAGGTTGACAAATAAAGCCAGTGATGAAGTGCCAAAAGCTTAAGACTGGCTCCTAAAGTGAGTTGACCTCAATCTTAAAAAGGGACAGTTTTGGTCTCTATAGTTATTTCTCACTTCATGGAAACTGTAAATTTTTATATTACTCATCAGAATGGATACTGGTCGGGCATTAAGTTAGGGGTGTGCTTGCCAAACGTACACTATGTTGCCAAAATAAGTCTGCCTTCACACGCACACAAACTTGAGTGACAGCCCATTCTTAATCCACAGGATTTAATATGATGTCAGTCCACCCTTTGTAGCTATAACAGCTTCAACTCTTCTGGGAAGGCTTTCCACAAGGTTTAGGAGTGCGTTTATGGGAGTTTTTGACTATTATTCCAGAAGCGCATTTGTGAGATCAGACAATGATGTCACAGTCGCCACTCTAATTCATCCCAAAGGTGTTCTGTTGGGTAAGGTCAGGACTCTGTGCAGGCCAATCAAGTTATTCCACAGCAGACTTGCTCATCCATGTCTTTATGGACCTGCTTTGTGCACTGGTGCGCAGTCATGTTGGAACGCCCACAAAGTTGGGCGCATGAAATTGTCCAAAATATCTTGGTATGCTAAAACATTAAAATTTCCTTTCACTGGAACTAAGGGGCTGAGACCACGTCCTGAAAGACAACCCCACACCATAATCCCCCCCCCCCCCTCCACCAAACTTTACACTTGGCACAATGCAGTCAGATAAGTACTGTTCTCCTGGTAAATGCCAAACCCAGACTTATGCATCATATTTTCAGATGGAGAAGCATGATTTGTCATTCCAGACATGTCTCCACCACTCTCGAGTCCATTGGCATTGTGCTTTACATCACTGCATCTGATACTTTGCATTGCGCTTGGTGATGTAAGGCTTGGATGCAGCTGCTCGGCCATGGAAACCCATTCCATGAAGCTCTCGTGCATTGTTCTCTTGAGCTAATCTGGAGGCCACATGAAATTTGGAGGTCTGTAGTGATTGACTCTGCAGAAACTTGGTGACCTCTGTGCAATATGCACCTCAGCATCCACTGACCCCACTCTGTGATTTTACATGGCCTACCACTTCATTGCTAAGTTGCTGTCATTCCCAATCACTTCCACTTTGTTGTAATAACAGTTGACTGTGCGAGGAAATTTCAAGACTGGACTCATGTAGCATCCTATCACGGTACCACGCTGGAACTCACTGAGCTCCCGAGAGCGACCCATTCTTTCACAAATGTTTGCAGAAGCAGTCTGCATGCCCAGGTGCTCGGTTTATACACCTGTGGCCCTGGAGTGATTGGAACACTTGAATTCAATTATTTGGATGGGTGAGTGAATACCTTTGGCAATACCTCATTATTCTCTGCTAGGCTTCACCTTTGCTAACTAGAGCCACTGACTTGTACCGCTGTCCTGTGTTTATGCTGTTGGTGCCTTTTGAAGCATTTATAATTGAGTTATATGACAAATAAAATGGCCTGCTATAAAGTACAAGCCACCCAAGAAGTTTGTACACCAGAATTGATGAGTGAAATAAAATTATTTACTTAGTCTGTTATTTACATATACATAGTGGGCAGTTTTTTTGATGGAACTTGTTGACACCACACTCTCTCACCCACCCAAAAAAGCAACATGGCAGCAGCCAAAAGGATGAAGTTGAGGCTTCTAAGTGTAGAGTCCAATGGGTTATGCCACAGTGGATATCTTTTAATGTATATGCTTATACACACATCACAATAGAACAATAATATATTAATTAATTAGATTAGATTAGATTAATCTAATCTAATCTAACCAAATCTAATCTAATCTAATCTAATCTAAATTTTCAGTGTTTATGCTTTTCTTCTCATGTAGCATTCCACTGATGACACTTGTGCTTAAGAGGGTTTGCATTTTATTCAGTGCATTTTATTCAGTGCAGTGCAATCCTAATTGTAAATGTAAATTGACTTTTTGCAAGAACTATTCACGATTTCGAATTATGAACTCAGTTTTCCCCAAAATGAGATAGTTTGTGTTTTTCTTTAATTTTTAAAAAGAGCTCCTGCAAGCAAATCTTTTTCAGTGGAACAAGTAGAAACTCCTCCTAGCAGCCATCCGTGCAGCCCTCAGTCATTGCCAAGTCCTAAACGAAATGATTTACTGTACCACTATAGATTTACAGAGTACAGAGAAACAAACAAACATTAGTAGCAGGCATTAGTTTTTAACACCTAAAGTGTCAAAAACTCACAACTGATTGGTTCGAAATGTAATTAAGCTCTTCAAGACTTTTGCACCTGTTGGGTCGCGGTCTTACAAATTGGTGATGATTGCTTGTTATCATCTATCACTCATATTTGCCAGTACCGGCTGGCTGCTTCTGTTCAATGTGATGCTTCAGATTTGCTGCAGATGTTGTTGACGTTCGGACTTGTTCTTTCAGACCTTTGCGCAATTTGCATAAAAGCATCAGAGTCTATACTACTCACTCATTAAACTCCTTCAGATGTCCATATGGACTGTATTCAGCAGTACTGGTGGTAGCTGTGTTGTCTGTACTAATCATGCTGACAAGCTGTTTTGATGTTTCCCGTGCAGCACTTGCAGTGCATCCACTTCATGGGACTTATTCACAACAGCAATGCAAACTCTGTGTGTTTAGTTGGCCATTGATAAATGGCTTTGAACTAAATGCTGGTGGCACTTAAGCATACGTATCAAGCTAATTTTTACAAAGAACAAAATAGGCTAATGGGATTGTTATTATTTGTGTATGCAGTATGTCATTATACAAAGTAAACGGGATAAATACTTCTAAATTCTAACGGGGAAGTGAAGTTTGCAGAGATAGACAACACTGGGAAACAAATGCACTATATGCACTGTAAATTAGTTGTGCTCCATCAGGACAAGCAAGGCAAGCAGTGCTTGCCTAGGAAAAATCTAAAAATAGACAAATTAAAACCAAAGTGAAAGTGATCCTGCCTCATTTAGCTCAGTGTTCTGTCATACATCATCTTGCCTGTTTGCACCCATTCTTTACATTATCATCTTAACAGATAAATTTTCTCTTACTGGCCATATTGACCAACATGTGACGCAGAGGAATTAGAGTGCTGTGTGAAGAAGTTCTTAATAACTCCTTTAGCACGTTAGCAAAGAAAGCCTTGATGATGGCGAGGAGCGGTCAGCTCCTGCCACGTCTGGTTTAGTAAAAAAGGCCAGTTGAACTCCGCGAGCGCTTTCAGATTAGCATCTTTGAAAAATGCTAATCTGGTTGAATGAATGTGCAAACTTTAACCAGCTGTGTTGCTAATACAACACCTTCATTTTTCATTTCATCTGCGATTTTATTTATTGCTAATATATTTAATGGATGGATGGAAATCGAGGTGTAGGCCTGTTTTTCGGAGCCCATCAACAGCTTGTTTTTCAGGCCTATGTGGTCCTCATGGGACAGCCACACTACAAACATATGATTTTATAGAATATGATACTGGAAGCTCAAGCTGAACCATCTGCAGCAGTAATATTAATTCATATAACACTCATGGAGAACATTTTTCTGCAGAATAAGAACTTTTACTTTTGATACTTTATGCATTTGCCAGTAATACAGCTTAATGAGCAGTGAAGTGTTTTCATAGTATTTTGCTACTTCTTTTGCTAAAGGAATGGTTCTAAAAAAATTCTTCCACCTCTTGTCATTGTCAGCTAATAGCAAATATTTAGTAATATAGTAAATATTTATTTAACTATAGAAGTATTAATATTTTCCAATTCTTCAGCCAGGAATGAGTGCAAAAAGGTGAAGACATCCAGGAAGAGTGTAGCAAGCTGCAGAAGGCTGTCAGCATATATAAAAGAATAAAAGTCAGGCAGTACAAAATAGTGTGTTTTAATCTGATCCAATTTCTCTTGCTAAACAGTGGAGGAAGTGGGGGTGTGGGTGTCATCATCTCTGCTTGCCTTTCTGTAGAAGTCACTGCACACCAGTGCTCTACATATATAAATATATATGCAAGCTGGACCTCATAATGGTGCTAGATTATGATGAGCTAATGACTCATCACTGAGAATCATCCTCTTTGGATCAGACATGTTTATATCAAATTCTGACCCAATCCACACCTAAATCACCATGACGATTTGTATCAGATGTCATGGTAATCCATCCCGGTGAGCAGAAAAAGAAATTCAGCAAACATTTCTGCGAAAGTGAATTGCAGCAGAAGCGACAAAATATGCACTGCACGGTAAAGGAGCGGCATTATGTTTATATGTCTTGTCTTGCTTTTATTTGTGATTGTGAAGTTAACTGTCCTCGGAGCTCATTGCTTAAAGGATCCAAGTGGTTATGCAGGGCTGCTTTTAGCACACACTCCATCAAGTACGATCAATCACAGCGCTCAAACATTCTGAGCAGGCAGAAAGGATGGAGTTTCAAAATGATAGGGTTGCGCCTGATCCACAGCAGATGACAAAATCCAATAAATTGGGCTTAAATCCAGCAGCTGTGTGCGCGGGGTTGTGTTATATATACATTATTAGGCTACTGGCCATTGTGACTATGCCACTTTTTTTTTTTGTATCAAGCTGAAATGTCAGTCATTCGGTGCAGCTCCTGGATGTGAGCTTTTTAAGCCTCTATGGCAACTAAGCATACAGTTGCCATGGTGTTGCATCTATAGCCATGGCAAGGGCATGTGGCCCTTATGCCAGAAGAAATTTTATAATTAGGGTATCCAGACAAAAATGTGGATTCAGTAGCACCTGACATATGGCTGGCAGTGCTACCTGTTAGAGCTCTGCAGAGGCTCTATAATGGACTCCCATCGCTCCTGAAGCTGCCCTGCAGCTTGTCTCCTTTCTTTATGGTCTCTCTCCCAGCTACTTCCACACATGTTAAACCTCATAAAAACACACACGCATTATTAGATAAAGCATGCGCAGCACACACTGTTGTAGCTTCATAGTAATCCGCAATCAAAGCCAGAACATCCTTTATGTTAATATGTATATTTACTGTTGCCATTTCATTCATTTAAACCACTAAATTGGAAAAAGAAGGTCCTGGAGTGAATATATAATGTAAGAAGTGATGTCCTGTCAGCCTGAGATGATCATTATCCTGCATTGTTTGATTGGCCCCTTAAAATGTTATGTGAAAGGGAAAAAAAAATATTGGTATGGCAGTTTTAGAAGCACCTTAATAATCTGGTGTATGAGGCCCCAAGGATAACCCTTCTTCCTTAATGGTGTTGTTAGCAGTCTGTTGAAATCCTCGGCCAATACTCAAGGTTGCAAAGGCTAAGGAATGTGTAATTTAATAGAGAATATTTCTATTCTAATGCCGTGCAGCTCCTTTGGTTACACAACATTTCTGTACATCTACTACACTGGCAGTCACAGGCTGCAACAAGACTCTGGGGACTCACTGGTTCCTAAACCAACACAAAGATAACTGGAAATTAACATATGTAGCTAATTACCTTAATCAGTGAGCACTCATTTATCAACCTAATGTCTAAATTACTTTTTGTCAAGGTAAATTAATTTGGATTGCACTTTGACCTTTCATGCTACACTTTTTCAAGACTGCATGGCTTCATATTAACAAAGCACAACATGTCAGGTTGTTGGAACTTTTCAGAATAAAATCCCACGTTTAGCCCATGCTCACCATATTAAACTTCTCCTCCTTTTGGGAGCTTCTCATACTTTCCTACTTTGGGTTTATATGAGAAGATAATTACTTTTTAAACACACTGTGCTTTCAGTGTGTTCCTATCCACATGCCCAGCAGCATTCTTGCCCGGCTGTTTCTGGATGCTTCTCCTCTGAGCTCTCATGCGCCAAACCATGAAGAAGGTCCGGAAGAAGACTAATTAGTCGATGAGTGGCACTGGTGGTCCAAGAGAATTTTAGTGTTTGGAAGAAATGGTTTTGCTCAGTTTTTAGATAAAATAATTATTTTAGCCTTTCATTTACTTTTAACCATATGACAGAATAAAATAAGATGATTGTGTTCTCCGGTCCCTCATTATCAGCTGAAATGATTCCATCAGTCTTTTAAAATTTTCAAAGAAAGTGGGTGAAGATCAGTGGAACATAAAACACTGGGAGATGACAGTTAAGAAGCAGATGAGCTTTTTTTCTTATGAATAGATATGTGTCAGTTACTCAACCATGATGTTCACAGCTATGAAATGCATATTTTGTGACCCACAGTACATTTAAAAAAGAGAGGCATTCCAGGCCAGGCATGAAATGAAGCTGTTATCTGACATTCACATGACACCGTGTCTCTTTTAGATTTAAGGAACATTAATGGAGATATGCAATACGAAGCTATTTCATTCTAAATGAAATACATGTAAAATAGGATTATCTGATGAATAATTTTTTTTTTTTTTTTGCTGATTTACTGTTTAATATCTATCTCACACTGAGGATTTGCTGAAATAAAAATCGACTGAAGCTGACTTTTACATAAGAACAAACCTTCGAGATAATCCAACAGTTATCTGCATCTGGACTTGTTGTTCTTAAAAAATCTTAATTGGTTGTGTGCGGGGTTATCACCACAGTCCTATAGAGCTCAGAAAAATGAAAGATTGTTGTTGAAAATGGAGAAAATTATTTCATTTTTCACTTGGTCCTTTCGGTGCCCTTCGGTGCTTTCCTGCTAAAGCGTTTGCTGTAATTAACAGAGCTATGTTTGACATAAAGACTGAAAGTACTGCATTATTATCATTACTGCTACCGCTGCAACAGAAGTGGAGCGTTGTTGTGTTTGAGAAAAATCCTCATAAACTCATACAATCCAGCAGCATTTTGTTTGAGTGTTGGAGTAGATGTGCATGAGCCAAACTGTCACTACTGGGTGCAGATTGGGGAGATGTTTGAGTGCAGCACAATCATGTTGGTAAAAAGAGGGCAGCATCTTTCCTATTGAGAAGGATTATTTCTGTCAAGTGCAGCACTCATGGGCCTATCTAAAAGCCATGCTAATAAATGTCCATCACTGTGGCTATCCATCACTGCTATCCAGAAACAAAGTGCTCACCGCACCGTTGTTGAATTAAAGCAAACAAGCTCATCTGCCTAGGAGATGCATGCGAATGAGCTGCAGTCGACTGTGTGTGCACCGAAAGGCGTTTAATGAAAAGAGGAAGGGAGAAGAACCCAAAATGCCCCCCCACCCCCACTCCCACACACTTACACACACACACACGCACATAAAAAAATGCACGCAGTTTAATAGCTGTGCATACTCGCATGTGCACAATCATAGACTTTCATGTAAATTTGCAGAACTTGCGCATCATTACAGCTATTTTCTGCGAGTACTTTGATTGCGTTAATTATAGTTAATTGGCTGCCTCGCTCGGTTGATCCATCATTACCGGTTATTTGTTTGTAACCAGATTCAAAGTTCTTTCTGAAGTTACTGTGGCTTGCCAGAGTTTGTGCTCTCTCAGCAGGTTATCTGAAAAGGCTTTCGAAAGTTTCAGCATTGTTCCAGCAGCTGAGTGGCTCCATGTAATCACAAATGGCTGGGTTATTGTTTTACTGACAGAAACGCTCAGATTTCGAGATTTGCGCATTAAACATGCAGCCTAATAAAATATTAAGGTGCAGTGCAGATGGCATTGCGAACCTAAAAAATAGAATCTGTTGTTGGTATTTTCTTTTTTGTGTTTTTCCCCCCCTCGACGTGGAACACTGGCACGAGCTATAAAAGCATCTTGCGTTTGTTTTTCTTGCGGGACAGACGGTTTGCAGTGAGCAAGAAGCTGTTAATATTTGCGCTTAAGTGACCAGACTCATCTGCGGAAACTGACTGATGATAAGTAGTGCAGTTCATTTAACCGAGCACCATGCTTCCTCTGCGATATGTTAAAAGATAGCTGGATACATTAGCAGAATGTACCCAGAAGTGACATCTGAGATAGAGTACCTTGCCCTATTTCACTCAATCAGTCAGCTAACACATCCCCGTGGCAGATCAGTGAGCCTCTCCTAAAACCTAACCTAGCTCACTAACTGCACCTATTCAAAAATCAGTAGTTTCGGTTACAGCTTCTTCTGCACTGAGGAGATGTGACAGCTACCTGCTGTACACTGAAAATGACAGCGAAACACAAAATACTTATGCAGCCCACTGAGAGCCTTTTGTTTTGAATTGCAGATTTCATTGGGGGAAAAAAGTCCAGCATGACTGTTCTGTCTTACAGTCCAACCAAGTAAACATCAACGCGCATGTTCCTCGTCTGAGTTGTCTCCAGACCAGGTTAGCAGGAGCGCCTCGTCTGCTGGCAAAGGAACAGATCTCTACCAAGTTCAGCCCCTCATTCTGGATGAATGATCTGCGCTCCCAACTGCCTGGCTCCCTCCATCAAACCTGGCCAACGCTCATAATAAATGATAGTGTGGGACAATGCCCTATTTTCACCGCAGAGTCATCTGTCATGCCAGGCCAGACAAAGCCCCCAGAGTTTCATCATTTTCAACCACTGCTCACACCGAAGTTATAGAAAAGAAACCTTTATCTGTTCTGTAATGGCGGCGCAATGCCTCCAAAACATAGTCAGACGTGTTTACAAAACCAAACACGTTTTATCTTTTGGGCTCCACCAGGAGTTTGATATATGATCTCACCCAACCGTCTCTGTTTTGTATTTATGAGCAAATGTGTCTCGGTTCCTGGTCAACACTTTATTACATGGGTGTTCCGTTCAATTTCATGTGTTAAGTGCTTAATTAACCCCTGAATTATATTAGGTGGCATGGTAATGCAGGGAGTTAATGGGTAATGTCAATTTGCAGGTTAATCAGGTCACCTTCTATCATGTGAAAAGCAGCAGAGGCCCCGTGGTCTTGTAGTAATTGTACACCCGAGACTGCTTTGACATTCATTCTGAAATCCATCTCATCTCTGGTCATACGGTGAAAGCTGTGCTATAGTTACACGTCAGTGCACGGGATGTTAACATGTGAAAGTGCCAGCTTCGTGAAAAAATCTCTTCTTTCTGCATCAAACAACACAACAGGAGCTGTCTAAGAATTCATTTTAGCTGTTGAAGAAAATCTGTCACCTTTAGGGTGACAATAATTTATCATCTATTCCAATTTAATGATAACGTTTATCTTAATATCTCTCTTCAGGGTCACAGGACTGTGTGCTGAAAAAGAAAATCTGTTTCCAGTCATCTCATTTACTCCAATGATACAACTTTTCAATCACTTTCCATGCTGAAAAGACAAAATACTTCTGCTTTATGGGCTCATGTCATCTAGATTAAGTATGCAGTGGCGTGTGCAAAAGCAGGAAACATAAAGCTAAAGAAGAAGGGAGGGATCATGCAGACCTGCAGAGTGAGTGCAGAAGATGACCCTCATTTGAAAATGTAGTGTTCAATTTTTCAAGCTATAGAATTTATGTATGTGATGGATATTTCTTACACACCGCTGCACACATGACCTCAGGTCAGCACTATATGCTCAGGTGGTCACATATAATCAACTGGTGAGAGAGCAGGCTCTGCTGAAATACTGCATCAAATGATTCTGTTTGGTTAGCATTGCATATTATGTAGGCAGAATATGCATTTTCTGCTTAAAATTGCATGTCTTAATTAAGACTAATTCCATGGATGGCAGGAAATTGCTGATTTTCAATGTTAACTATAATTTTCCTATCACAGAATAACTTTAAACACTAGTTTTTGCTCTTTATTATTTGTTTATTTCTTGTTTGCAGTTGTGCTTTGACAGGATGACCGAACAGGTGTCTCGCAGCAGATATTGGATATCTCTTGTAAGCTGTTTTCCTTCTTGAGAAAATAAAGGATTTAATGGCTGACCAGTTGGAGACTGACGCAAGCCTAATGCATTTCACGGTCCATTTCACCGCTATGAGTATGCCCATTGACAATAGCAAGCCATATTTTATCAATATAATATTTCACAACAAGTGAGACAGTTGATCTCCAGCACGGACGCACACTCAAACGCACACACGCGCGCTCTAAAAAAAATCGTTTTCACACCACATAATGCAAAACATGAATAATCACACCAGTTAACATTTGACAAAACACGTAGGTGCGATCTTTATGTGCAATCTGCCATAAGTCTGGCTCTCTCCTGCTCTGAACCGCCACCGCTACCCTCAACCTCCTCCGGTCTGTGCTTCAAACTCTTCTCCAGGTGATAGATGCTATTTACATGGCAGAGGAAGTGCTGTGAATGCTATGAGTAAAGCACCTGGGCGCTGGCAGGCAAAGACAAAGTGCCTTGAGAAAGAAATGTAACAGCACTATCTATCTGGGTTATTAGAGTCGCCCCTCAGGATCCTTTTCAACAGAACACTGGCTATTATGTAGGCCACAGTGAAACAATGCAAAAAAAAAAAGAAAGAAAGAAAGAAAAAGTCTGGCTCCGGTATCACAGCAGAGGAATTAACTCTGGAGCCCCGAACCCTCTGCATCCTATCCTACAGCCCCGGCCTCGCTGGATAGGGTAATGAAAGATTGTGCAAAGTGGTAAAGTGTTTGTTAGCGAACACAAAAAGAAGACACAACTCTCTATATATATAAATATATACACACACCTTTTGTACTACATCATCATGATGACATTATTATTCTGTCTTTTACTGGTTAAATTAAAAAAAAATAAACAATACAAATGACTGGGCTCAGTTTTCTGCAAGCCAAGGTAAATTTTAAATCAGTATTTTTTTTTCTTCCTGAGAAATATCACAAGGTATTCCATCGGCACCCTACACAGGTGAACGTTTTTCATGCAAAAGTGTGTTGAGTGGTGCCGAATTATAATGTGCTATTGATGCAAAGAAAGAGGCTGGCACGAACTGAAAAGAGACACCAGGAAAAATGGCAAGAAAGAAAAAAAAGGGGGCATCAACAAAATGAATGTATGTTTGCACCGATGTTTGCAAGACGCCGTGGACTGAGACAGCAGATGAAAGTCTGTAATTGATCATGTTGCAACCTTCCTGGCTCTTGCTTTGAATGTTCAAAATGATTAGTCTTCTGGCTGATGGATTAAAGCTAGGTGGGAGGGATAGGAGGGGCCCGTGAGAAGAAGAAAGAAATGAAACATGTGCACGCTAATCCTCAGTTGCTTTGGTGCTGCAGAATAATGGCACCGTGCTAATGTAAGAGTGATTGCATGCGCCTTCCCATGCTAGCTGGCTACGCCCCCAGTGTTCCTATCGTCCCCCTGCTCCTTACTGTTTACTTTTTGACTATTGAATTAGTGGGTTAAAAATCTCATTAAGTAGCCTCCCTCTACCCTGCACTCCCAGGCTTCCACTCCTCCTTTTAATCAGCTGGTTTTGGTGGTTCATATAAAGTCTCCACAGTAACTTCAGCAGCCTTAACTCATCTGCAATGCAATTAGAGGCACGCGGGTTAATGAAATAAGAATGTAAAACAAGCAAATATGTGGCTGGGACTTTCACACGGAGCGGGCACACACACCGTGCTGCAGTTACACATAATGCCTTATATCCAACTACCTCCCACATGCATACATACTACAACCTGCCTATACAGTGTGAACAAACCACACTGCAAAAAATAAATAAATAAATAAAAAAAAATCGGTGTGGGGGAACACACATGTGCCTGCAACAACAAGTCAGCAAAGCTATGCTTGGACAGGGAAGTCATTAAGGGAGTATTTAATTAAGGCCGGGAATAAGGTCAATGTTGGAAGGACAAAAATATTCTAATAAAGAGTGGGTGTGGGTTACATCCACAGGATCCCACAGCACTGTCATACATCAGATGGGGCCATGAAGACTACAGCCCAGTCTCGTAACCAAGCTATTTCTATGCAGATTAAAAGCTCATTCATCAATTCAACTGCACTCTTCTTTTGATTACCTCTTCTCTTCTCTTCTCTCCTCTCCTCTCCTCTCCTCTCCTCTCCTCTCCTCTCCTCTCCTCTCCTCTCCTCTCTTGCCTGTGGTAGTCCCTTTGGCCTTTCATAATACCACAAGAACAAATGTGCACCCATATTCTTAATTAAATCAATCTGTGAGGGCCAGCAGGTGCATCCACTCACCTTTGCTGCAACTCACTCAGATCAACACACTCAGACTGACCTTGGCCATGCTAATCTGTGCCACCTGTACCTGCTGGCCCAACAGACATGGAGCGAACAGAGTCAGGTGTCAGATGATGACAAAGAGAATCACAGAGGACCTCTGCACCGGCAACGGGAAAGAAGAGCTGAGACGTACCCCTGACCGGAGTATATATTACACAGTTTTAACTGCTTCAAAGATAAATACAATCCTTCAGAATCATTATTTCACATTATAATGAGAGTAATCAATAAACTTAACATGGGCTCAGTTAGGTTTTTATCTCACTAACCACTTGGATATCTCAGCTAAGTACTAAATTATTATTCCAGCCAATATTCTTAACCTGCACCTATTAAAGGTGTTACGGGTTTTGGTGTGTGCAGGAAACAGCAGGGTTTTTATTTATTTATTTATTTTTTTGCAGGAATTTTTAACAGTTACACTGTTTTTTTTTTAATGACACTTAACAAAAAAAAAAAAAAAGAAGAAAAGACTAAAATCCTGTAGAAGCTTTGCAGATATATATATACATGGAATATATGGTTCATGTTACTACTCACAGAAACAGGCAAAAATGAGTTTTGCTCTGTACGTCCAATAATGAGACCACTGAGCGATTGAAACACTATCCAAAAGGGTTTAAAGACTTATAAGATGCATTTAAACAATATATATAAAACTGATATAAAACTATGAAATGCTATCAAACTGCCAGGCAGTCAAAAACATGCAAATTTATGAAATGGGATGTGATGTGTTAATTACACATGCATTACATGTAAACACTGTCACAAGTATTTGAAATCATAACTCAGTAAACTGAAGACTCGGCAGCTCGCCCTTACTAACATGTAGTACATCGTCCTTCTTAGTGATTCTGAGGGTTTTTAATAACTCGGTTCATAATAACTGAATTTCAGTATCTGGTTAGTTACACTTTCTTTCTTTTTAATGGACCAATGTCTTTATGTGTGGGTTCGCGTCTGACATTATTATTATTTTTTTTTGTACTGCACCTGCAAACAATGTGAATAATGTAACGCGCAGCCCTATTAGTGTAAGATAAATAAATGTCACAGCAGATCTCCTGCCATGAAATTAACAATTAAAAAGGCACTTTCTATAATGCAGCTGACAGCAGTGTTGGGTTGACTAATATGGCTCTTTGTGTAACAACAGCATCAAGTGCATGTTTGTCATCGTCTTTAGAAAAGCAGCAGGCCTGCGGGCCAGGCGCATACGCTGAGTTAAAGTAATTCATATGATTTCTAGTCTTGGAGCGCAGCCTTCGCTGAGAATCTCAAAGTAGGATAAATCCATTCTCAGGTCACCTTCTTGACCACTCTCACTATAAATAAAGGAAAAAAAACACACTATACTGTAGCTACTGTAAAGATTATGAAACAGGTGTTATGAAACAGCATTTTTGGTGTATGTTTCTGACAGTTTTACTCTTAGTTTCATACAGCCAGTCATTAATACTGATAAATCTGAAGGTCAGTAACGCTGTACTTCTATGCAGCTTTAATTCTATTGATTTGGATCTTTGGTCTATAGATTTTAGTTTCCTCAATCCAACTATGCCCTCAGGAAGAAACACAGCTATAGCTCAGACAGGCCAAAGTGTCAGAGAGCCAAAACCAATAAATGGAACGAGAACGTGTGGGACTGGAGGAGAAACCTGTCGATCAGGCGATGCACTTAGGTCTGGAAAAATTCAAACAGTTTTCATAATTTTGTCTCTGTAGAACTCCAACAATGGATATGAAATTTAAAAAAAAGACAACATGCAAATAAAGTGCAGATGTTTAGATTCAATTAAAGGGGTTGAACTAATCACCAAAGAGCAGATTTCCTCCTCAAGGTGAAAAACAAAACTGTACTGATGCACCACCACGGACAAGCTACCAAAAAAATGTGGGAATGGAAAATCTGACCTAAGTGGCATCTTTCAACCGGGGGGGGGGGGGGGGGGGGTTTAC
>JAVDPK010002242.1:598009-624422 GCA_034780415.1 Cichlasoma orientale | reverse complement strand
ACACACACACACACACACACACACACACACACACACACACACACACACACACACACACACACACACACACAGCTCCCATTTGACATAAACAGGTTTTATGGACTTGTAGAAGTTAGAATTCAATCTCTAATGTAAAGTGAATATCTCCTTATTGTATTGCTAAATATCTTCCCCCTGTGGGTGCTCAGTATTTTTTTCCCAGTACATATATATGCATTTGTTATTGTTAATTCCCTTAATTCTCTCTCCCCCTCTCCTCCTCTCTTCACTCCTCTTTTTCTCTCTCACTTCTTTCTCCCAGGTCAGCATCCATCACCATGCAGGAGGCCACCTCTCCTCTGACAGCTTTGTCAATGTAAATTACTGCAGTCTGTCTGGAGTGGTCTCGGCCCAGGGAGAGCAGTACCTGCAGGGCTGCCCATCTCCTACAAGTATGTGCAAGAACCCAGAATAGCCAACCTACAGGTCCACCCTTTTTGGACTCGCCCCTCTCTCTTCCATCACTTCACCCTTGAATTCTCTGGATACTACATAGTATGTTGTTATTTCATTGATCTTAATCCTCTCCATTTAACTCTGCAAAAGCAGTACGATGTGTTTTGAAGAAAAGTGGGAGAGATGTTGTCTGGTTATATTTTTATCTGACCAAAGACTGCAACCATCCTCTGCGTAAACAAGGTTGTGTGGTGCTTTGATTTCCTCCATTACATGACTGATTTGGTTACATATTTCCCCTATGGAACTTTGTTCACACGGTGGTTTCTCCACTTAGAAATATGGCCTATTTCCTGCTTCAAATGAGCTCCCTCAGGATTTATTTACTAAATTGCAAAGGACGAAAGATAATTCATATCTCAGTAATTAGGCATGCAAGAAATACATCACAGAACCCAATACGCCTTGTTATTAAAAAAGAAAAAGCTACAGTTTGATATTATGTAGATTTAAAAGCCCTCCCTGAGGGTTTTTATTCATTAATTATTTCAGCTTTTTTTCCTTTATTTTGACTCGAATAGAACATCAGCGTGAGCTGGTTTACACCCACAATGCTGAGCAAATTAAGAACAAAGATGACAGAGGAAAGAGGTGACTCCATTGTTCTTCTCATCTATGCTTCTTTGAAGAAACACGATACTCAAGGACTCATTTGTACAATATTAGCAAACCACAAAGAAAAGCAGTTACGTGCATGTCGGCAGCCTCAGATGACCCGGTGGGATGGATGATAGCGATGAAACATTTGGCATGCAGTGCGCATGGCAACCTGGATGCAGAGTTAAACTCCTGAACAAAACAAGAAGCACTGTTTATGTATGTGTGCGGCAGTAGGTGTGTGGTTGTATCCGTTTGCACGTTTCCCTTCATGCACATTCCCGTGTGCATGAATACTCAAGTGCGCCTCTGATGTTTCAGCGATGCACGGCTCCGCGGAGATGAATTTCAAATGATGGAAAACACGTCGACGACAGGTTTCTGAATTATTTTCAGGGAAACGGCGCGCTTTTTCTGCTTTGAAATCTATAGCACTATTATTCTTAATCTCACTTGGATGCAGAACTTCAGGCAAACATTGCATGAGTACACAAATTCAGTCTTCCATTCATGGTCAACGAAGGCGCTCGGAGCTGCATAGCAGCTTGTCATCGCAGATTAGAGTTTCGGTTCTTTGGGTTTTTCTAATCAAAAGCACAAAAGAGAGAGAGAGGGAAATGCTCTGTGGAAGACTTTCCGCTTCACAACCTGCGTGTCCTAAACTGATCAAACTTCAGAGGCAAGCTATGTCATGTAATTACCAAAAATAATAATAATAAAAAAAGAGCTGAAAACAAACCAATGCCTGGAAGTAAAGGAGTTATATTAGAGTTCTAATGACAAATATGTTTGCATTTTAAAAAAAAAAGTTTTAAAATTAGAGCAATCCAATGCATATATTGAAACATCGTAAATGTCCAGTGAGATTGGAAAATAGCTCTTCATATCTGCCCATTAATAAGTGATGATGTTGTGAGATGTTTCCTGATGACAGCACAGGAAGAGGGCACGCGACTAGATAGCAGGAGTCGGGGACTGGATTGAGTAGACCGGCTCTCCTTCAGGCTTGGGAGCACAGCCACCTGTCACTCCTCTTCAGCCCCAGCAAGAAATCATCCAATTTCATCCGCATGCAAGCAGAAGGTCACTGTGATGGTGGTTCATACTTTGAGAGAGCAGAGAGAATCGCTCTTACTTAGAGCTCCGTCCCCGGGGACTCTTGTTCCTCTCAATCACTTCCCAGACTCTGAACACGCTAAGCCACTTGGCTTAGACTGTGGCCATTGCAGTGTTTGCTGCCGCAGTTGTAGAAAATCACCCACAGTCTGATTTGATCCCTAATCGTAAATTAAAGGGCAAAATGACAAATCCTAATTGAGAACACAGAGGCCTGTGTGTGACCAAAAATATATGCAGTAAGGCCAGCGCGCAGTTATGCTATTTAAAGAAAGTGAAACCAATCTGCATCAAATATAATGAGTTCTGCCCATAGTACACCTCTCATCTGTAATACTGTGCAAAAGTCTTGAACCACCTGTCATTCATTTCCATTTTGTATAAGAGGAGCCAAAAATTTTTGTGATTTTTTTTTATAGTAGCTAGTAAAATAGTTAAAGTAGGAATAGAATAGCTCTCTTTTTTCTCTCATTTCTCCCATTTTCAATCCAGTCCTCATTCATGACCATGATCAGAGGAAATTCTTTTGGTTTGTTAAGCCACTCAACACTGACCTGTGAATCATGGATCATTTTGACAGACAATGAAGCAAAATGCAGCCAACATCCGAAGAAGAGCTTTAAATGTCCTTCAATAAGCCTGGAGAACTATTCCTGAAGGCTACTTAAAGAAATTACAAGCTGCCTAAGAGAGCTCAGGTTGTGCTGAAGAATAAAAGTGGTCACACTAAATACTGACTTTTAAACTTGTTAGAACTGCACAAACTCTTTTCATGCTTTATATTCTGTATTTCTGTGCATGTTTGCACATGTTTCAATGAATCGCTGCACCTATTTTCAATTTTCCTACGAAAATAAAGAGAAATGAGGGGTGATGCAAGACTTTTGCATCACCCCCTGATAAACTGGCATGCACAGCATGGTTTCATATTAAGAAAAACAATTAAAAGTGACACTGAAAGGCTGGAGTATAACGGAGATTAGAGTTTGAAAATCTTTTCAGCCCATTTGTAGTGTGTCAGTGTAGGATTTTAAAAGCGCATTTAAAATGCCTCCTTTCCTTCTATTGCAAATACTGTATTTAGATATGCCCGTGGGGTATGCAGCATATCACTAAAATCAAGCAAAGAATAATAGATGATGGTCTGCTAACAGTGTAAAAATGTTGGTAAAATGCAAATGCGAGTTCTGCCAGCTTGTTGAATGCCCACACATGCATGCACAAAGACATTCCTCTTCCATAGCTCTACATGTGAAACTCAGCTATACCAATTTAATAACAACTAAGTCTGCTTTGTGTGTATATTTTGCTGCATCCTTTTTCCTCGTACCACGAACAAATTAATGGATTAATTAAGTTATATTAATTATTCAGAAAGTAGGGCACTGCTTGGGGATTTCAGACCTCAGAAATGGTAAATTCTCGGCTAAATTTGTGTATGCAACAGTTATCCAAGTATGGCCATTAACACTCCATTGCCGGGCTTTCTTTAATCCCAGTGAAAACATCATTAAATGTATTTTCACTTATTTGAAACGTACATTTTTAGAACTCAAGGTCTTTCAGTTATGTGGCAGTGTTGCAGAAGAATGCCTAAACCCTGTTTGAAAGTCTTTTCAAATACAAATGTAAAAGGCAAGCTATTTCATGTTCAAAGAGTTATTTTTGCAGCACCTGTGTCATTTAAATCCTTCTGTCTGACTCTCACTCTTACAAAAAAAAAAAAAAAAAAAAAAGCTCTGTGAGAACAGCCTGCCTTGCAATGCATGGCTTAATTTGCCTGTGTGCAATCGCTCGTCTCTGTTGGTTCACCGACTAGTGTCGAAAATCAGAGCTCGTGTCCCGGTGTCAGCGCCGGTGCACCAGTGCTCCCACTTCAGAGTGACACACAGCACGAGGCAGGCTAATAAATAAATTAATGAGGCCCGTGCAGCACCCTGAATTTAAAGGAGTCATCATTGTTGTAGATAAGCAGAACAAGGCGAATGTGAGTTCTGGGAGAGACTCTGGCCTGAAACACATGTTGCTGTAGGCTTTGATCTGGCCTGACAGCAGAGGAGAGCTACAGAAGACAGGCAAGACCAACAGTGATCAAAGTCAACACCAACATACCTCTGCTTTCAATATTTCATGGATCAGCACTGGATTACTAAAACATGTCATCATAAAACAGCTGACTTTTTTTTTTGATTGATATTTGTTGAACAGGCATCATCCAAACCTCTTATGTGCTTATGTGCTTTTGAATCTTTGAAACCACATCTATACAAATTGGATTTTTTTTTTTTTTTTACAGTGCTTCATCTCACAAAACACTGAAGAGACAGTGATGAGAAGTCATGTTTGCACTCACTCTAAAGTGCTGCAATGAACTCTATGATCAGTACTTTACAGCAGGGTGAGCACTCCACCACAGTGTTTTATTTACCGCCGCTGTTTCTCCTGCGAGACAAAGCAGCAGTGACAGATGCACCGAACAAAATGCTGAATGCCTGAATCAGAGAGAATCTGACACGATGACACTGTGGGACAGAAAGACAACACACTTCCTCGCTTCGCATTCACACAAAACTCAACACCTGCACTACCATGACCTTGATATCGCAGCGATCCAAATTAAGCAAGACCTCTCAAAATAGGCAGCGTGACGGCTCAAAAATATATTACACAGACTGATGTACACTTTTTAAATTTTACAAAGTATTGCAGTATCTCTTCTTATCTAGCCATTGTTATCCAGGAGATTTTTTTAAATGTATAAATTGCCATTCCCATCCGCCTTAGTGGTATTTTGTATTTAGTCCTAATTAACACATGTTGTTGCTTCTGATCATGATGTATTGACACTGCATGTCAGGATCTGCAGCCATTTACACCGCAGCACACTGGCGGTGTTACTTAAGCAAATATTGAAGCTGCCGGCGTACTGAACTCTAAGCTAATTTCATGGCAGGTTGTACTTTTGCAAATGAAAAAAAAAAAAGGGAAAACGACAGCGCTGGCTGCCAAGTAATTTCCCTCCCCTCTGTCTATCTGTTCACCTGTTATGCTTTGTGTACCAAACCTGCAGTGCATTTAATGACTAACACTTGTTCAGATTTCACCTGGCCGGGTAGATTTGTTCTTTTTTTGTTGTTTTTTTTTACATGATGCTGCCTTTCCTGACAGGATCTGTCTTCATCTAAATCTCCCAGTCATGACTGAGCCAGATGTAAAAAAGCAAATCCAATAAAGACCTGCGCTTCCACTGGATCTAATCTGTGTATTTCAAACACACAGCAAAAGCTTGTGACATTTCCTTTGTTCTAAGCCCAGGGGGAAGACACACATCAGTTTTTGATGCTTTACCACATTTTTTTTTTAAATCCATGCCAAATGTAATGTTGGATTTTGACCTTTGAGGTTGTTAGTAGTAGTAACACCACAGCAGTTAATTAATTTGACTTTCGCTCAACGTGACCATCACTTCTCCAAAGAATGAGACACGCTGTTTCATGGCAAAGCAGCAAACTGCGGAGGACAAGCCCTCCGTGTTTTTATTGTATCTGCAAAATAGATGCGTAAAGATATCTCACTAAGTGAAATGTTGTGCAAAAACCAGCAAGTAAAACACTGCTGCAGTCTTCGCAGTACCAGTGGGCACCAGTTTCCAAATGTACTTCTAATTAACACCAAAGCCAAGGTCATATTCTTTCGAAGTATAACAGATTTACTCATTTACACAACAAGAGTTGATTTAAATGCAAATTACAGTTTTCCTAAATTAACTTCCGTCTCCTCAACCAACTGAGATTTAACGTTGCTACTGTAAAAACAACAGGCGAGGCAGCGCGATGCAGTTTCACAGCACCCCCAGCTCACAATAAATTCAAACATGATATGCCATTTGACCGTTTTAGATAGGGACATAAGCAGTTTAGAGCTTTTAAATGTGAAACTAATACTTGATTTGCAGTGTCATTTATTAAACAAAAACACACAACATTTGAAGCAGATTCTGGCATCCTATAAATCATCCTCCACATACAGTATTTGGGGAATGGCAGGGAGCAATAAAAATCCTGAAAAGAGATTGGTTAAAAACTTCCATCCTGATTTACAGAGTCACGATAATGCTTACCAAAGGTCATCTGAGGAACACGGCGGAGTCCGAATCGACAGTTTGTCACATGTAATTGCTGTAATCTGCCCATTGTCTTAATGACACTGTCAGTGGCCTCTAATGACCCAGCTCAGACATCACCTGCTGCACTGTATTAATTTGAACTGGCCCCACGTTGGGAAGGTTATTTTTTATTGTGTCTGTCAGTGCCTGATAAACCCCTGCACATCATCCATCCTTGTGAGGGAAAGAGAGTGGGAGGATGGAGAGACTGAAGCATGTTACAATTCTCCTCATCCCACTCTGTTTTCTTCCTTCTCTCTGTCTCACTGCCCTGTATTTATTCTCTTTGTCTTTATTCCTTATTTCTCTCCCTGTCTACCATTAGCTTACCTCCTTTTTCACCCACCCATTGCATTTTCTTTCTTTTTTTTTTCCCTGCTCCACATGGAGGCCCTAATATTTTCCCGTGGGGCGCCCACTTCTCTCAAACGGTGATGAATGGCTCTGGCTTCTATATCGATTTCCAAACTGAAACAATTTAGGGACAAAACAAGTAGCAGTTTATCATATTGATTTTCTTCTGAATTCAGTTTCTCCCTTTAAGGTGACACTGTGCACCTGAATGAATACATGAGTGAAAAGGGTAGATGAATGCTTAACGCTTCCTTGTTGAGCAGTGACTGAGATTTAAGGGCAGTTTCACAAACGCCACTCTTCTCAAAGAGGTTTTTAGCCCAGAAGTCAATGTAGCAGCAGGGATATGTTTAAAAACAGGTTTCCAATTCATGACCGAAGCCACACACACCCCCACCCACCCCCATTTGAAGACATACATCATTGACTGAAGTATGCACCGCATTGGATTTTAGTCACGTCCAACCAACAGTGGAAATTGCACATCAACAATTCACACGGTGCAGCTCACTATGCAGATCAAAGGATTATTATTGACTCCATTCAAAACGGTTTAATTCAGCATGCAATCCATATTAAGTTTTATTAGGTGACCAGAGCCAGGAAGATCATCGAGGACCCGCCTACAATCACATTATACCGGCGAACTTTCCCTGTTTTCTTTTGATGGAGTCAAGTGTCAAGATCGTCTTTTAATACCAGATTGGATTTGATTACAATCTGCTGACGCCGCAGACTGCGACACACCTGAAAAAGCATGTAGCTCTGCCCTGAATGCATTAGTGCTGACAGTAAAGTCACAGGCGAGCGGACGTGCCCTTGGCCACAGTGATCTTCGCCTCACCCCAAACGGTGACCAACACCGACAGCACAGCCGAGGGCGGAAATTGCCTGGGAATGGAAAGGCCCATTAGAAAACTTAAAGCAAACAAACAAAAGAACAACCGTGGCGACACAAGGGATGACAGCTTGGTATAGCAAGCACATTATCTGCTTAACCTTATGTCCTTTCCTCATGCTGGTTCTTCTCTCCCCAGCTGGCTAAATTAGCTTGACTCATAGGACGCCTGAAACAGAAATTGCTTTTACAAGAAACATCTGCAGGATGGCGACAACAGCAGGGGAGCACAGGCAGTCAGATGGACGTGTAGCTTATAAAATCTATTTTCTTAAGAAATTTTCTTAATGGCAAAACACATTACCGCCCGTATGATAAAATCCCTGAGAAATCAATATCAAGGAAATGGAAAAGGGCTATTGCTAAAAGAGGACTAAGAAATAGAAAGAAAGTAAATGTTAATGTTTTAAATGTATTGCATGTCTCATAAGACTTTTATTTGTCATACTGAGAATCTGGCACGAACAACACGCCCAAGCTGACCCCACAGGTGTTCAGTGGGGTTGAGGTCAGGACTGCAGGCAGACCATCCCATCCTCTCCACTCCCAAATTCTGGAGGTAGTCTCTGATAAACAGCTCTTTACCTTAACTGGAGGTGGTGGCAAATTCTATCTTTCCCGTTTCCCACTTTTTTCTTGATCTCTCCTTCTTGTACACGTGGGTTCCATTTGAGAATACTAATTTACAACTGGACAAAATACAACCCCATTTATCATTAATAAAATCAACACGAGACTTATTGTATTTTAAGCAGCCCCAAGGGAAATTTACCATTTTTTAAAAAATAACACAATAGACTTTTTTTTGTTGCAGAAGCTGTTTTGTTTGACCTTTCACAATCAAATGAATCTCACGCAGGTATAATGGTGGTAATAATCTCTTGCCACAAGGCAGCTCTATTTTGATGATTAAAAATATTACACCCACTACTGTTATCAATGGGAGCATTATTTTCTCGGTGCAGCAAAAGTTCAGCGGCGAGTGACAAAGCTAAGAACTGAGTCAGTGTGCTTAATTTCAGTTTTGTATTCACACTTTGCTATAAGAGTGCAAAGAGGATTCCCTCTGATCTGCATTTACTAATATTTGAATACAGAAAAACGTCACAGGACTCACAGTTTTATTCATCTGCCGAACATTTTGTCCAGAGGAAAGTGTGTTAACAACAACTAAATGACAAGATTAGTATGGGTACTCCATCTTCCTCTTACAGTCCAAAGACATGCATGCTACTTGGTTTAACTGGTCATTTTAAATTGGTTGGAGGTGTGAATTTGTTAGCCCTGGATGGATGGATCTTTACCATCTTGGACACTTAATAGTCGTTAATTTGTCAGTGTCATACACAAGCTATTGATTAAATTAGTGCCTTTAAGTCTCTATTTCAGAACACCAGTAGTTTTCTCGACAACAGCACCAACCGTAAAAATCTGCCATCTTTAAAAAGCGTAGCAGATTCTGAGGAATATTTGGACAGTTTTATAATTTTGTTATTCAATGTCATTTAACAGAGAAGAGAAGAGAAGAAATGCTAATTCCTCATCAAATCCCTGATTTGAAAGTTATCATGCTTAATATTCTGTGTCCTGCAATAAGTTTGATGAGACATTTTACATTTTTGTCTTCATTTGGTCTTTACAGAAAGATGGGGGTGAGGTAGGGGAGGGAACCGTTTTCCAATTTATGACTGTTTACTCTGCTGTGCAACATGTGCATTCAGGATTTTGTGCAGGCTTTGCAGGAGCGTACGTCACAGAGCTGCACGCTATAGCTGCCAAGCTAATCTGAAAAGGACCCTTCTCTTTTGACTTCTTTCTGCCCAAACGTCACCATCTACAGATTTTTTTTAAAGCTCTGTATTGTTCTCAAAATGTTTTTGAAACTCTGTAGAAAAGGTTGTCTTTGCTGTATTGTATAGATTCAATAATCATTTATCCACTCAAGAAGAGTGTGTGTAAGGAGAATAAAGCAATAATGCAATGCTCTGCTGTGCAAACAGCAGAAGAAGGAAAAAAAAAAGAAGAAAAAAAAGGAGTGGTGAAAGCAGGGGCTGGAAGTAGGTGGAAGCAGTGGCTGCTGTGTATTTTGACCTGTGTGGCTAGTGGTGGGGAGAAAATTGGTATCAACTATTCTTCCATTATGTATTTCTCCCTGCAGGGTTTTTGAATAGAACTGCAAAAATGGTGGTCAAGAAAAGGTTTTGCTTAAGAGAGCGATATTCCAACTAGAAATCTAAAACGTTTAAAAAAAAAAAGAAAAGAAAAGAAAAACTTTTTTGAAAGCATAAACTTCACCAAAAGTATACAGCATTGCTACTAGTTTGCAGAGAGTCTTATTCACACCAGAATGGCTTAACAAATTTGACCTTCAAAATAAAAGCACAATAACAAAATTAAATAATTTATAAATGATGAATGCAAGTAAAATTTTTCTTAGGTATGACATGGACCTTAAAAATATGGCCAAATTATTTAAATCGTGTTACAAAATGATGACATTTATAGGTGATATGATTTTATCCTAGTTTACTTTACAAGAATACATCACCAGACAGTGCATATATGGAAGAAAGTGTGAGGCGTATAAGTGCTTTAAATAAAATTTCAGAGTGGGTAAAAACTACAAAGACTGATTTAAAGGAAAAAAAAGGGGGGTGGGGGTGGGGCGACAACATCACATGTCAGTTTTTTTTGGCAGAGCAGTCAGTGATGGACTTTGCTGGGGTGTGTGGTCACGCCAGGGTGACCTTTAGTTAAGTGCCTACAGCTGTGCCCATAGGATGTTGTCAGGCTAGTCTTGGCCCTGACTGACCTCTCTGAGCTCAGCGGCACACTCCCACACCAATATCTCAGGGCCATCGCACCTTACAATTCAAAAGCGACAAGATTTGTTGTAGTCAAGACATCGAACTACAGAGAATGCATAAGGTGTGACAGAAAAGCTGCTGATGTTATAGGCGCACTCTGAGCAGTGAGTGGTGCCTTTTGAACGCGAGCGCAGGTGAGTGCTTGTTTCCAGATACAAGTTTTTGGTTTTTTCTTTGCAAAGCTGCTGAATGTCACTGAGGTGGTTTATACAGTGTGTCACTGGCTCTGCATTCAGATCAGTATTAATGTCATAAAAATGAGTGCAGGTACATGAGAAGAATACAACTTTAATCATTAGCAAATCCCTTAAGTAAAAAAGTCGGGGGAAAAAAGTCTTATGTTGCAAAAGGACAAATATGACAGATTATATTAAACATACAGTATATATACAGTATTTGCTCATCATTTTTATAACTTTATGTTTCGCAAATTTTATATATATATATATTAAAAAAAACACAAATCAGACCAGAGATGAACACATCTGCTTTGTTTTTTTGGTTTTGCTTCTACCTGACCAAAAAAAACCCCCCAAAAAAACCATGTAATATGTCTGTCAGTGATGCACCTATTTTTTCATCATACTCATGTATCGAATGTGTTTGGCACTTTTCTGTCAAAGTGAAACAATCACAGAAGATGATACATAAAACAAATGAATATACATGAATCAAAGTCATGGGCCATTTGATATGCAATCTTCACACATTACTATCAGAGTACAGTGAGTTTATAGACAGTATAAAACATGGATATAGCTTCCGGGTCAGGAAAGCCAATGTGGAAGTGCTTTAAAAACTGCATTCTATTTGAAGGCCACCAGATGGCGACAGCTGTGGTTGAAAATAAAACAAAACAATTCAGCGTCCCCAGAGGATATTACAATCAGATCAAAGTTCATTATAAATTATTATTTTAGCAATCTTTCATAGAGAAGACAGTATGTGGTTAATGTATAATGATCCCAGGCAAATCTCTGGTGTCTAGCTAGCTGCTTCACTGACCTACCAAAGTCCACCGAACAGTTGCAATCGACCTGGAAGGTGAGTGTAACCCAGCTGCAAACAATTCCGCACAGAAAAAAAGCACTTTTGCGATTCTGTCGGTTTTTCTTCTATGTTTACCTCCTGAGGCACAGTCTGTAACACGGTAACCCTCGAGAGTTTCCGACTAAACTTTCTGATATAGCCAATTAAATGAGCTGAAATTAATATAATCTCCTTTCGCTTAGATGGATGCCCTCACAACACGTGCATGACCACAATCCCATCTTTGCAGGTGTGCGTATACAATATGAGTGTAAGAAATTCAGAAGTCGTTTAGTTTCATACGTGAAACACTGGAAAAAAAAATCTTAATTAGAGAGGTTTTCTTCTCCAGCATGCCTGACCTTTTGTTGAAAATGAGCAGTTTGTACCAGGCTTTGTTTGGTTTTTAATAACTAGGAGAAGACATTTTTATTACCAGCTTTCTACATGTTGGCACATGAGTTTTTGAGTCATGCAGTACCTTTTGATGAACCAAAATGGAAAATAAATTATAATCCAAGCAAACAGATACCTCAGGGAATGTTTAAAACAGCAATCATAAAAAAAAAATGTCAGAGAACAGAGAAATGGCACATTATGTTTCTGTTAAACAGTTTTCAATTTCACTCCACACTCGAGGGAATCACTTTTCGTCTAATACAAACCCCGCACACATTTATCTGAGGATTGAATTTCTTCTGCTCACCAGTTTTTCAAACTTCATTTAGAGAAAATCAAAGTATTTTGAATAGTTAAGTGACGAGAGGTTCGGTGGCATGTTCTAAATTCCTGCTACAGTATGCACAGCTCTCAGAAAGACAAGGATAGATTTCCTGTGTTGCAGAGTTCAACCCCTCTTTCTGCCACTGTTCAGTAGCCCCCCCACACCCACCCTCACCCTGACTTCCTGCAGGCAGCACATACATCCTGATGCCCTCTGTGGCCATGGGTCTGGGGTGCAGCACTGAGCTTTAAACTGAAACAATAGATTATTGTCACCTCGGCCATGTTAGAGCCAACAGTGAAGAGGGCCTTCTGAAAAGGACAATAGGGTATGAATTGATTTATGAGGGTTCGGGGGGCCATAATGTGCAGTAGTAACAAGGAATCAATGGGCTAGAAAAATGCTAACAGCAGCCCTTTATGTTCTAAGCCTTTGTCTCACCCAGAATTTAATTAATTTCTCTCCTTTTTGGGAGAGGGTGGAGTGGTGATAGAGAGGCGCATCAGTCTCCTCTCAGGCTGCTGCTTCATTGCAGTTTATAAACCAGCTCAAACTGGCCTTTATGAAAAGCCAACATGACAGATGTGATGGCGTTATTTTTAAAATGGCACGCCCAAAATGGAACATATTTTTTAAAATGATTATTATTTTAACTGCGAGACCAAAGTAAATAGATTTAAAAAAAAAAAAAAAAAAAAAAGACGTGATGGTTTTTAAGTCTCCCGGTTGCAAATGTAAAACGAGGGAAAAAGCAAAGAAATCTTGCTCCAGATGTCAAGTCAAAGTTTAGTTCCCACAGCGCATTTAAACAACCTCAGTTGCTGTGCTCGCATGATAAAAACCAGGGTACTCAGCTCGACTAGACAGCCAACATATAAAGAGTTACAATAGCCTAAACGAGAGGTAATAAAAGCATGAATTACTTTCTCAAAGTCATGTGGTGGGAGGTAGGCCTTCAGCTGATTGAGGAGCCTTACTGAAAGAAGCTCATGTTAACAACAGAGCTAATCTGTTTATCAAATTTCAAAGCACATCAAAAATCACACCGAGGTTCTTTGTAACCGGATGACAGTAAGAGGCTAAAGAGACCAATGGCACTGTCATGCCCATCTAAAAGGTGGGGTTGCCCAAATAAAATAATTTCTTCTTTGCTTTTGTTCAGTTTATTGAAGTTCATGTCCAACCATGACCAGTGCCTGGATAGAAGCATGGCTGTTGGATTGTAAGGGTAAATATATCTGTAGGCACAAATCGCTGCAGATTATTTACCTGAAACGGCATCTCACGTCACCTTAACTTATTTTTACTTGCAATGTTAATTAACTAGCTTATGCCGAAGATTTCAGCGAGCAATACAGAAATGAAAAAAAAAACTGTCACAGCATGAATTTTAATTAGAAAATATGGCATAGAAATAATTTATAATACCATATTAAGTTGGCATGTATGTATGATCAGTGACATATGGTGTACAGAATCTAATCAATCCTGTCATCTTTTCGCTACCTTTTGTTTACCTTAATTGGCACGTAGGCTACTGTATGTGAGAACTGTTATTACAGTTGGCAAAATAAAACTCTACCCTCGGGCTTTACTCAGAACTGTGGCTGATGTATTGGCTTTCTGTCAGGAAGTGTTAGATGTAATATGATGTGCTATACGGTACATTAAATGATGACCTGTATATCAAATTAGTCACTGAGCTGTCTATGAATATTACACTCAAACACACTTTAGTCTGGCTCGTTTGAAGTGGTGTGATTTTGTTGGCAAAGACTGCTTGATCACTGTTTCTGTGCTGGTTAAGTAATGGTGGCACAACAGCCAGTGACTCAGCTTAAACCCAGTGTCGTGGCATTAAATATGGTAGTATACAAGGAGTTTTTTCCTACTTAATCAGTGGAAAAGAAAAGGTCACATACAACAAAAACTAATCGTTAAATCTTTGAAAAAGATCTCATCATGGTGAAGTGGCAGAGATGTCCCAAAGCTGCCGTTTAACTTGTGTTATCACATACAATAGTGAATATTTCTCTTATATAAAGGATTAATAATGATCAATGATTAAATGCATCCAGTAAGGCTCCCCAGGCTAGGATGAATCATCCCCACACGCTGAGATTGGGTACCAAGCCCCAAGAACAACTGGTACATTGAATGCCAGAGCAGCTGACCTGAAAGAGAAGCTCATGGCTAAGATGGAAATCTGGACCCTCCATGGCCGATTACTACCTGAAGTACCCTCTGAAAGTCTACTGGAAGATGTGAATGCTACAATACGGTCAATCCCCGCTGCGACCATCGCTGAAACCAACCAGCTGATCTATACCATGGCAACAGTGATCCTTGAGATGCTTGAGTGTTCTCGGTGCATTACTGTATGCGGGCAAGTCATGAAATATTCTCAAACCCTCACGGAGAAAGAGTTGCAGAAAACCAGAAATCTATATTAATGTTTTTTTTTTCTTTTTAACTTTTTGAAAGTGCAACCAGAAATCAGATGCCTCTGGTATTCTGGATGATTACCAATGGGCTTCAAGTGTGTATCACGACAGAGAGCTGTAAACAGGGTGCTTTGGGATGATCAGATCACAGTCCTGCAACAGCTCAAGGTTAAAGACATTTGAATCTCTAAAAAAATACCTCAAACAGGAAAGCCAAGAAAGCCAATAATCCTACATCAAATTAACTCTTTAGTGTTACTTTCTTGACATCCAAACTGTGGCAGAGGAAGATTTTTCTTATAGGGCCAGCCAGGCTGAGATTATTAGGCAGCATATATGCACATGTGTTGCTTCAAACATAGACAGTAGATGAATGTAGCTACTGTGACATCACTTTCTCTTTCACATCATTTTAAAGTCCTGTTTTAAAGCCACAACACTTGTGTGATAGATTAGAGCTTATAGGCTAATGACTTGCAACATACAAATTGTTAGCCAATTAGCTGCAGTTTCATACAACAAATAATCCTTCCTTCCATTGAGAAACATGGTATGACCCAAAAAAAAGTACATAACAGACTTAATTTTTTATTCACTGTGACCCAAAATGAGTGGCAGAGCCTATAAACCTAGCAGGAAAGCATTAGCAGAGATCAAGACAGAAAGCCGTTTCCCCAATGGACTTCTAGAGGATCAGAAATCTTTGTGCAACCACAGCTATTGCCATCTGGTGGCCTTCAGATGCAGGTTTAAGGCACTTCCGCATTGGGTTCATTTTTCCAACCTGGAAGCTACATCCATGTTTTATACTGGCTTTGGCGTCAGCACATAGCGACAGCGATCAGTTACTCACAGGGCAAGCTAGTGGAGCTTTGGTAAGCAATCAGCATGAGCTAAACTTTAGCTGTTAGCAAATAACTTCATGAACAATGTGGTGATTACTCACTGTAATGACTGTTCTCCTTTATTTATATGTCCAGCAGAACTGACAAGTGTGTGAGTGAAGCCTTATTTAAACTGTAATACCAGATAAACTGACTGAATCTCCGAACATGATGTCTCATTGCTTTTCTGTCAGCGTGGCAAATCGCTTTAGGCCAAATGGTCAGTTTCTTTAGTTGCTCGGTTTTTATTTGCTTATGCAGGAATGAATGGCATTTACAAGGACAGCATGAGGACGCATATATAAAAATATTTTTTATGTAACACTCAACTGATTAAAAAAATTTTGGAACAATGACTAAATTATTATTCTTTTCAATAGTTGATGAAATTGCTAAATTTCCACTTTTAGTTTTGCGGGGTGGCTGCCACAGAATAAAGTCTTGGTTCCCTTGGATCCACTCCTGCCAACATATTTGTCTTAAAACTACCATAAGTGTCACCATTTCATTCTTATGAATTGTTGCTAGTTGCTATGATTATGATTTCAGTTTGAAGATTTTCACACATACTGATATTAAGGTCATAAAACACAGACTTCGAGAGTGATTACGGCTGCTCCATGTTAAAGGAAACGTGTGACAGCATGAATATATTCAAAATGTGGACTATATTAGGAATATATGCCAGCATCCTTAGACCATAATTCCAAAGAATTCATCCAGTGCAGACTGTACTTGAAACCTTGTTGCATTCATTTCATGCCAAGTTATTATTTATACACTCAAGAATAGTACAAATCTATTCAGAGGATTGTCAAGTTTAATATACAAAGAAAGCCTCATACTTTCTTCAGTACAGTGATGTATGTCAGTGCTATAGCCAAACACTGATACTCTGTATCCACCTTACCGTACTGTATTTTCTTTATTACAGTTTCCATGGAAATATTAAGAGAATTTTGTGTGTTTAAGAAAAGAAGTATAAATACAACACCATCTTCCTCCTGAGATCAGACCGTGAATATGCGTGCATATTTCTAATATATGCAAATCAATCTGATGTTGGCACGCGCTTTAAATCAACAAGAAATTCTAAATTGAGTGTCTGTTCCAACATTAGAGATTAAAGGAGAGATTTTTTTTTTGTGGTCGTGTTCAATTTGCATCTTAAAAGCATTAATTTATCATTTGACCAAGTGTCATTATTTTTTTTGCATCACATCTTCTACGTTCAGAGCTCCATCACTCCCATCTCAGCATGCGTTAATTACACGATCACTGCCTCAACCCAGCACACAGCTAGGTTACAGATGACGTGGCTGCCCTATATGGAAAAGGTAGACGGGCGATTAAGAGACGGCACTTTTGTAAGTAAGTTATGCGTGATGGATATAAACAATAACAACAATTTTACACGCTTTCGCCATGAAACCAATCTATGATTCAGCCATGATTTGTACAAAATGACTCTCTCAAGAGTGTGATAAATCACGATGAAGTGCAGAGGTACCATGAAATATCTGACACTTAACTGACAGATCTGAATTGAAAATATATTGACTGCTGCTGTCTGATATCCGGTGTGTCGGTATGTGTATAGGTGTCTAGGAGGTTATATGAACATTGATTTGCTGGCTGTTTGTGTGTACTGATGTGCACCGCTTGGCCTCAATATTGCCAAGAGCAATACCCCCCAACAGCTCAGATGTTTGCTGAAGGCTGTCTGCGGTGCTATTAAACCAGTATATAACTACTGTAATGGGAAACAAATGCTGTACTGGCCATTGTAATGATAGCAGTAGTTTAATGAACCAAATAACTGGATGGGACCCATGACACAATAACATTGACTAATATGATTACTTTACAAATTAAAATTCATTTAAAACTGTTATCTGCCCCTCACTGTGTATTTTAGTTAATTCTCACATGACTGAGACATTGCTTGCATGATTAAGTGGAGAAAAATACCTAAAAAAATAACATAAAATCCAACTGACTCGACGGCAAAAGTATGAGTTCAGAGCTTCAAACCAGAAAGGATTTATTGTGATGGGGAGGTGGAGAGGCAGACCTTGAGCCCTGACTTTCCCTTTAGGTCTGCTGCAGTCACTCCTCCTGGGGGATTGCCCAATTGGTTCCCAGATGAAAACGTGTTAAGGTAAACAATACAGCCAAGCCTCATCTTAAGATGCGACCGAGATCAGCCACGGTTTCAAACTCATTGCACACAGAGCTATGTAAACCCTACACTCTGGGTCCCAGGTAAGCCCTGTGCCGGCAGCCAGCCAGCTAAATCAACCAGGCGTGTGGATAGTTGTGGTGCAGTGAGACAAGATATTTCTCCTCTATTTTAGGCAGCTTCCTAATAAGCACACTCAGACAGGGCTGTAGGGGAGTTGGGTAGCTGCTGAGCCTGGCACCACACAAAGCCCAGAACAGAGCAGCCAGCGGGGCTAACAACCATCAGCAGCCCAACCAGCTGCTGCTGAGTGCCCCAGTCCAGGCACCAACACTCCAGGGACAACAGCGATCAATAAAACCCACAGCCCTGGAAGATATGCGGGAAGAAATGTGTTGAGGCAAAACAGGCTCATTTAAAGCTAAACTGTCCTATCAGTGGGGTTAGAGGAGCATGCTGAATATCTCTCCAGAGAGCAGAGAAGGAGGGGATGTTACATTCACTCTAAGAGGCTTTTGGTTGGTCTGCAATTTGGAAGGTCAGAGTAATTGGCCAAATGAGGGTTAGTTCTGAACCGAGAGCATGTCTATGTGTGTGTGTGTGTGTGTGTGTGTGTGTGAGCGCGCGCACACATCCTGTTTGTATCCTGTAGAGGAAGAAAAAGAAAAGCCGAGAAGAAAAAGTGATGGAGAGCTGAAGAAGGTGCAAACATCTGTTCAGTCACATGGGTGATTTGACAGCCAGAATGATAAGTCTCACTCCGTGGTGCCAAAACATGATGGGGGTTTTGAATATTTTAACATGAATTGGCCTTTTATTGAGTCGATTTGAATGTTTCACCTGGAAATCTTTTCATTATTCATATCTTTTTTTTTTCTTTTTTTTTCTGGAAAAGAATACCTGTTCTTCAGTATCAAATAGATCTTCTAACATTATCTACTCGTCTCAGTGCAAATGCAATTATATGCTCTGACTTATTATGGTATGAACTTTAAATGCTTTACCAATTCCTAAACTAAAATTATGGTTTAATATCAACCTGCGTGTCTGCTGTAAATGTGGCCGCTGTGGCTCGATGGCTCTTTGTACACACCACCTCCTCGGTGCAGAGCGAGGAGAACGAGGACTCGTGCAAAAACAATGAATACTGTGGCAAGTTTTTACAATTCTGCAGCTTTCCAAGCACACATTATTTTTCCATGAATTGTCTTGAGTGCTTATCTTCAAGTCCAACCCAAAGTAAACACAGCAAGTACCCCCCCCCCCCCCCGCCAGTGCAGCTAACTGCATAAAGATACATGTATAATTTCAGATCAGTGTGCCAGCTGAACTAATCACCCTGCATATTAATCTGTTTACACGTGTGAGCCTGACTTCCCCTGTGGTTACGCTATTATCCTGTGGGCGGATCACAAGCCATTTCACTGATGGTCAGCCATATTTATTCACAGTGGCGTAAAGAAATGAGGAGTTAAATCAAAGCCAAAAAAGGAGAAGAGAAGAAGGTGGCAGAAACAGGAAGGCAACATGACCACCCCGGAAGAGTCGGCGGCCCTCGTGAGACTGCTGTTTCTTGCTCTGAGCAGCCAACAGACGTTGCTGCAAACCGGGACCTGTTGATGCCAGATTTGAAAATATCTGTCTCCAAGTAAAAAAAAAGTCAAAGGCCCGCTGGGTCGAACGGTCAGCTCTCCGCATGGTAAGGAAAAGCAACTGAGACAATGAAAATGTACTGGTGTGCAAGGGGGCATCGCATGACACAGTAACTATCGCGCCACCTGAGCAACAATAGTAACAACACTATGAGCAATTTCAAAGACACATGGAGCACATTTAATGCACATTTACTGTAAAAGCACAATGAGCCACAAAGAGGAGTACACGGATAATTAAAAAGCAGTACTCGAGGGCAGTCCTGTGTGCACACAGACAATAAACAAACTGCAGCATGCATTTAGCAGTGATACAGAATGCAAAGTGCCAAATGCCCCATGTGTAAACAAGTTACACAAGGCGCATGGGGCACATTGTATGTTCACATTTGGTAGAGGTCTAACAGTACTTCTCTACGGATGTATTTGTGTGTCCGTGTTGCAGTGGGTGTGTGGGGAGCATGGGGATGGGGGGGATGGGGGGGTGTCAGACCATTCTCAACAGTTTGACAGCTTTGGGAATGGAAGAGGCTGTTTTTCAAACCTTGTGGTGCGTGCATGTACTACCTTACCAGATGGGAGCAGTTTGAAGAGGTGGTGGACAGGGTGCATCGGGTCACCGATGATGTTTACAACATGTAAAAATGCTATGGTCCAGCAATGAAAACTACCATTGGGTTATAGATTTTCCCTGCGCCCGCTGAGATTTGAAATAAAAGCACCAGATTAAAGAAAATTTTACAGTTGGATTACTCGCCGCAGGTAAAGAATGAGTGAATGGGACATCGTCGTGTTTGTTTCAGCTGATGTACAGCGCAATTAGCCGCAAGTGGAGCTTCTATCATCTGGATTTAGTCAATAAAGACCAAACTGTGTGAATCTTGCCTTTTTTCTTGCAATTCAGAAACTTTGCTGCTCTTCCTAGAGCACAAACACATGGTAAATGACAGTGGTCTCGATGTATTTAGCCATAATGGCTTCTTTGTGTGCTTACTTACAGACTGAGACGCAACTGTTTGAAGTGATTCATGTATAAATCATGTTTAATTGGACAGCTGTAATAGAGGTTTGTACTGCTTCCCCCCAATATACATTTCAGTTCTCATTTTCATGAATTACCACTAAAGAGATTGCAAGTGCAAAGTTAGCAGAACCATTAAACCCACAAGCGCCACATTTATGGGAAATCCATGATGCCGGAATGAAACTGAACAATGCTTCAGATGTTTGGATATTTCAAGTTGATGAAAGAGCGTTATATATTTCACAAGACAAATATTTAGCCTCACAGATGCAGCGGAGCTCAAATATATGTTCAGATGTTGAGATATGTCTCTATGAGTTTTCTGATTTACATGCCTGAAAAAAGAAATGTTAAAAATAGCCAAAGATCTTTAACAATATCTTAAGTTCAGAGCAATATAACCTCAAAACGGATCAATCCATATCTATTCCTGCTACTTCTACAGGGGCCGCTGATCATTTCTAACAAAATTTGCATCTAATCATTTCATGTATCAAGCTAAGATGGCTCCAAGTTTGAGTCAAATTTCAAAAAATCTAGGATCGTGTTTGCTGATGATTTAAAGAGAAAAATCAGAGGCACTTGCAATTCAAAAGATGATTGTGCCATTAGAAGTAGAACCCTTAGGAATTTTAATTTATGCCATTTGCATTCATTCTCCTGCAGGCGCGCTTAAGACTACTTGATTCTTCAGTAAACCAAAGTGTAGACTTTGACCTTCTGTTTTTGGTATTAGCAGGTTCATCAGAATCCAGATGGCTGAAAACGTTTGTGTGCCAGTGATGCAGGTTTTTAAACAGAGCTTAAAACTGAAGCCAAAGGAGCCAGAACCCGAGGCTATGAGTGCACTCGAGCAGCACAGGTAAATAATTCCTATAATACTGCTGACAGTGTGTTCTGTGGATCATCCATTCGTTGGTCACTGTAAAAAAGAGATGTAACATTTGATTTTTTTTTATTTTAGTTTACAGATAAGAACGTCCGCACTCTTTTATGATCAGCGGCAACACGAGCCAGAGCCTCTCTTTGTGCAGCATCAACACCTTAAACAACAACAGTATGATGAGGGTTAAAGGATCACTGCAGATCTGCTGGAATACAATCATCTGCATCCTGCGTAAGAGCAGCCACTTCCAACGTGGCCACTTAAAACGCAGTGTTGTGCAAGTTCACACTTCGCTCAGTCAGTTCACACGGATCAAAATGAAGTAGTTCACATTTCACAAAATGCATAATTTTGAATGTTGAACTAAGTTTCCAGTTTGTGTTCATTTCTTCTTCTTCTTCGTTTTTCTTTTCTTTTCTTTTTTTTTTTAATGAATGCCCTTCACTGTTTGAGCTGGCGATGAATGGGCTGTGGGAGGTAAGAGATGAAAAAAAATTAAACTTCTATATTCCTATTATATTCCTTTTCAGAATATTAACCACATTTTCATGTTTGCCGAGTCAGTACAATGGCTTCTATCCACCATCCACCCTTCATGGAATCAAACAGATACATTTAGCAGCTTCACAATGCTGCTTTAAGGAGAAAATTACTTCCTCTTTGGCACCGAACAGTGACACTAGACGTCGAATCGTCTAATATGGATATAATTCTTTCGCATTCCGGGCTTGAACTATACAGTTATGCTAAATTCACCTTCATAAAGCCAGAGCAGAGGCAGACTTCTCAGACACAGCATCTAAAAGTCTGAGAACATAAATGCATTAAATATATCAACGGAATGTCGACATGTCTGAAATAGGAAGCAGAAAGAAAGGGTTAGTTTGTAACTTGAATTGACTTTTATTTTAGCACCGATACTTTTAAGTGTCTGTGAAGGAAAGTTGAACACCTTGCTGGAACAAAGCCAAAGGAGTCAAGCATCCCATGTGTTGTGAATATAATAAGAGGACACATATGGCTCACTTTGGATGAAATCTGTATATCGGCGAGTGTGTGAAGAGAGTGTGTGCATGCGAAGAGCGCATGTGGGATGTCGCACTCGTGGCAGACCACAGACCTTGCGCTGTCATCCTCTGTTGAGGAGGCGCGACTGAGGTGACATTCACGTCCCCGGTAATTATCGGGACTATGATGTGGGAACATTAATGATGTATGAGGGCCCAGCGAGGGGTGAGAACCGCGGCTTCACAGGGCCTCATTACTAAGAGATACCACCAGCAAGAGAGACTGCACTGCCACACCCAGCCTGGACTCTACTGAGCATCCTCCAACACTTCACTCTCAGTTTTGCTCTGTTTTGTTACTGCTGCTGTCACACAATAAATTAGCTTCCAAATGCCAACACCAACGTGTTTATGTGAACGCGTTTCACTTCCCCCCTCTGTGGGGTACAAGTGCAAGGCAAAAAATCTTGAACTAACAATGTCAGATTTATAGAACTCAGTCAGAATGTCAAATCGAGAACTTTGATCCTCGCAGACCTCAATTTTGCCCTCTTGTAACTAGAATGGACAAGATGTCTGATTATCTCTAATTAAAAATGATTAAGCACCTACTTACTGCAGTCAATGACCATTGACTTAGGGGAATGCTGATGCGGTGAGTGTGGTCCTGCTTTGGGTTAATTCCAGCAAGCCTTCAAATTTCTCATTTCAAATCAGAGAAGGTGCTCATTGACCAGATTTAAATCATTAAATCCATCCACTTCTCTCCTGTAGGGGGATTATAGATCTCTGGGCTCCCCCGTGCTGTCCGCTTCATGCATGCTGAGCAGAGGGAATAGGGAATGGAGCCAGTGAATGTGAAAAACGAATAAAGGGTTCAAATAGAAAATAAAGACAGAGGGAATAAAGTCGATTACATCTCTAGATTGTCAAACATTTGATCACGAACCAAAATGGGAGATCAACAGGAAAGAAGGAAGAGTCAACATCTCTGTGCATCGCCGAATTAAACACAGGATAAAAGGTGGTAGCGTTTTTGCAGGCTGATGAAAGTTCCACTGTGGTGGTTTTCTTCTTCTTGTTTTGGGGTTGTTGTGGGGGGGGGTTTTTCCCCCCTTTTTCCTGAGTTGTAGTACAGGTTCTTGGAGAGATGTCAGCCGACTTGTCTAGCTGTCACAATCCAGAGGGCACGTGCATGACTTCGTGTCTAATCAGGTGTGGTATCCATGGAAACTGAGGTAGCGGAATGTCATGTACAGCATTTCGTCTCGCAGTGCTCCTGGCAAACAGTGAGGCTGCGGGACTCGTGGCCCACATAGAGCACGTTAGCTATGTTCAGCACAACACACCCGCCACAAACACGCCACCAAGCCCGGCTCCTCATAATAGAGGCTTCTAACCTGCTTTAGACATTATTATATCAGGATCCCCGAGGCTGGATTCCAGCTGCAGATATAAAAAAAATTAATTCCTCCAATGAAAACAACACAGTGCACCAATAACAGGTCTATACAGGTGAGTAGTCTAAAGTTCCTTAGCACCTCACACGCCACAATCACGCGTAGGAAACATAGCTGGTTAATCTTTATTATAGCAATTCAACACATTACTGTCACTTTTTATCATGTTCATCATCTTTAGCATGTTGGTAATCTAAAATCTGTTAATTTATTAATCGCTGTAGGGCGAGAGGCTGGGTACACCCTAGACAGGTTGCCAGCCAGGCGCAGGGCCAACACAGAGAGACAAACATTCACACTCATCTTCACGACTATGGGCAGGTTAGTTTGATTTTGTGTCAGTGTGTGGAAATCAGAAATTACCCACTGGGGAGCCGGAGGAAAACTTATATTATCTCAAATACAAGTTTGAAGGGTTCACCATGTAGAGACCTGTACTCTGAAGAGAGCGCAACATAACCAGGGTATCTTTCTGTTATCTGGACTCACTCGTCCTAACATCGACAATCAGGATGGTCACATGACCATATCGATTTTTTTTACCTCAACACAGCATTTCACGTGAAAGGACTCCCTTGAAAAAGAAGATAACTATATTATATACTATATATTAGAAAAAATATGAAGAGGCTACACACATAATACAGGTAACACAGCTGCTACAGACAACACAGAGGCATGAGTGTGTGTGAGGAGCACTATTCAGCAGTTTAGTACTAAAAGCTTGTATGAATGTGTGTGTGCGCTTTAAACCCTTTGGTCAGTAAGTCTGAAAAAGAGCGACTATATTAAAAGATTTTAGCCTATTTGAAGCCAGGAAAGAAAGTCATCAAATATGGGAGAATCTGACAGGATTATAATTATAATTGTGTATTTCATTAAATTAATGTTTAAATGCGCATGAGAAAGAGCTAGATTTTATTCTTTCAGGCGCCCTGTTTTAGGATCATATATTAATGTTCACAGGACAATAAAGTTATTGTAAAATTGTTTGCAGCCAGGAGGGGAAAAAATCAAGTTGTGTAGAAGAATCTATACTTATCACTGATGCTCATCAGGGAAACACAAAGACCTTTGATGCATTCCATTTGCCTCGGAAGCCGGAGCTGGGAATGGCATCTCTCTCAAGTTGAGCATGTTCCTGTAGTAAAGCTGGAAAAATAAGGAAATACAGAGTTTGTTTTGGTCCTTAGCAAGGTAGAGCCATTCATGCATCAGCAGCAAGGAGAAGCCAGGGCTGAAATGCTGCAGAGCCTGATTGTGGATTACTTTCAGGTGTGCAGACTGATTGCGAAGCAGGTGATGATTAAGTGCCACGCCCAACTGGATTCAAAAACAGACACACTCGCAGCACAAAATGGGAATCATAAAAGAAACAAGAAAGGGGAGAAAGTGCCACAGAACCTCAATAGTGAAATGATACGAGCAAGACTATGACAAAAGGCTGCAGATGTTTCAATATGACCTGGGGAAACAACAAGTTTCTTTATGTATTTGTGTTTGGATAACACCTAAGAGGACAAGACCATTGTCTAAAACACACACCATATTACTGCTTAGGTGAAACAGTTTGAATCTGAATGTGGGAAAATGTCCACAACAGATTTACTCGCAGCAAGGTTCAATTGTTCCACTCCATAACCGAGTACAATTGCTTTCTGATTGTCCTCGTGTGCTCAAATGAGTCAAACTAAGGTGAAAACCACTGCAGGGTTTCATGCGTAAACAAACTAATTCACTCCAAACACAAAAAAACACTCCACAGTTCCTCCGGATACTGCTAACACATTACCATTTAGTAACACAAAGACTGCGCATTGCTAACAGAGAAAATGGTTTTAACATTGTCAACAGGGTTATAATCATTTTAATCTCCGCTGACACGCGTGACCATAAATTTAAAAACACCAGCTACAACAATAAAATCTGACTACACAAAGGCCCACGAAAGACTAACGAGGATTAAAGGGTATTCCGTGCAGGTTTTCATCACAGTTACTGCAGTTTCATCAGAAATGGAGCTCAGCAAACATACAGAACACGTCTCCATCCAAGTGACATTGCCCAAACGAGGAGGAAAAGATTCTGTAAAGTTAATTGAAATGCACTGCATGCTGGGAAGTACGCCAGTGAGCATAATTAAGATGTTCTCTCAACTTACAAGTTAAACTCACAGGAGTTCAGAAGCTGATTAGTGGCGAGATGAAACTGACAAAAGTATGAATATGAGGTTACTCACTGATTAAGAATTAATCAAATCCATGATATTGTTTTTTACATGTGTTGTGTGGAGCAGCAGCTCATGTTTTTTTTAAAAGGCATTAGAAATTGAAATTTAGTAATTGCACTTACTAACATTAGTGACACCTGACAACTTCAGAATTTAGGGCTTGTTTGATGTTTTGCCAGGAGATGGGCGAAATGTAACTACATGTAACTCCAAGGATGTCTCATTTATACAGTGTGTCGTCTCAACTGCTCATTCAACTGCTTTGTATTGTGTAGGATATGAAACTCAAGACTGCTGCTGCTGTGTGCAGCCAGCGAAGCTAATTAGTTGTTTATGGTGAGTAAATATCTTGAAACCTTAGGCTAGCTGCTTAGTAACTGCTGCATCTTTTTTTAGTGC
>JAVDPK010002242.1:583938-597999 GCA_034780415.1 Cichlasoma orientale | reverse complement strand
TACTCCCCCCCCCCCCCCCCCCGTTACCTTTGCAAGAGTATATGCTCAACAACAATTACATACAATTAAACTTGCTATTCAATAGAGTATAACAAAGAAAAAATGTACGCACAGCCTTTCAATTCTAAGGTTTTCAGGACATATCAGGACGTAATAAAAATCACCCGGTCCTTAACAGTTCTTAAAATGAGGTGAATACAAGACAAACAACAGCATGTGACACACACTACATCGCCAAAGGTATTTGCTTGTCTGCCTTCACACGCATATGAACTTAAGTAACATCCATTCTTAATCCATGGGGTTTAATATGATGTCTGCCCACCCTTTGCAGCTATAACAGCTTCAACTCTTCTGGGAAGGCTTTCCATGAGGTTTAGGAGTGTTTATGGGAATTTTCTTAACCATTGATGACTGATGTTGGATGAGAAAGCCTGGCTCTCAGTCTCCTCTCTAATTCATCCCAAAGGTATTCTATTGGGTTGAGGTCAGGACTCTGTGCAGGCCAGTCAAGTTCTTTATTTCATTATTTATTTGCCTTTATTTAAGGCAGAAGGCATCAGAAATGATGTTAAAGAAGCAACTGTTGTTGCCCATCAATTTGGGAAGGGTTGTGAGGCCATTTCCAAGCAATCTGATGTCCATCATTCCATCTGTCATTCTACGATGAGAAAGATTATTCACAAGTGGAAAACATTCAAGGCAGTTGCCACGCTTCCCAGGAGTGGACATCCCAGAAAATTCATCCCAAAGTCAGACCGCTTGGAGAAACGGCAAAAGACCCGCATCTCAGGCTCTACAGGCCTCAGTTAGCATATTAAATGTTAAAGTTCATGACAGTAAAATCTTAGAACTGTACTTTAGTGTGTAATTTCTTTTTGTTATAAATGTATATACAACACATGTGCGTAAAACATATATACAGCATCAGTAACATTAGAGGGAACTAACAGAATCTTTTGCAAACACATTAAACACACTGCTCTCACAGAGACAGCTGTTGTTTTGGATCCTAAAAAAAATATACCTCTTAGTCTGACATTTTGTCATTTTTATGGCATGTGGACATCAAGCATTGCAGAGTTGCACAATCTCAGCTTGTTGCAGAGACCGGGCTGCTCTGCAGCAAGGACATTGCCTTATCCTGTTGGCTGGGGGTGGGTCATGATGTAGGCAAGAGATGGCAAGAGCATTCTCTGCGGTTACTGTTTTATTCATTGAGTGACTGTCCTTCAACATGACTGACAAGAGGTCAGATTCAAAGACTGCATGCGTGTATGTGTATGTGAAAAAGAATATGATCAGTGGGCTACGTCACCTCGCCTCCTGGGTTTGATTGACTCACCATCCCATCTCGAGGTACAAAGTGGTATCAGGCGATGCATTACACCATGCGGTGCCAGTTAGTTAGCAAGCCAACTTCAGTATCTAAACAACCCAATATACATGCCTTATATAAAATCTACAAATTGTTAAAATTCTCTGAATAATATTAGAGATTTTTGGATTATTAGAGAGCTTTTAATCATTGTTTATAACTGTGTTTAATTATGCTTTTAATTTTCTTTTCTTGCTGTTTTGTTTTCCTAATTGTTTTATTGATTGTTGCGCAGCACATTTAAGCACAGCGTCTGCTGTGCTTAAATGTGCCATTTAAATAAACTCGACCTTAAAATAACAGTCTTGCATCTTCAGTGCCGCAGAAACACATAAATCCAACTGTTGGTTCGTTTAGCTCTTTTAGCGAGCTCTGTCATACACAGAGCCTCCTTTTAAGTGCTTTCTGGTGCTCACATCACTAATTTCTGATGCAAAACATTGTCTAAACTCACTTTTTTTAATCCTCACTTTACCTACAAAGGACACGTTATATAATGAGGTCAGATGGTTTTCACAGTAGTAGTGACCCCACAAAATTTGGCTTTAATTCGGTACCAAGTAATACATTGCTAGGACTGCAGATCATTTTTATTGTTGATGATGTAAAGGTTGATGTGTTTAGGACTAATATGACATAATTTATGTGACTGCATTGTTAACAGGCTAATTATGAAAGTGTTTTAATCCTTGACAAATATTCTGGATGTGTACAGAGTTATTATGTATCTTTAGTCTCTGTATTAAAATATACATTCAGACAGAGTTTTGTAAATATTGTCGGGTTGGACTCCCTTTTGCCTTCAGAACTGCATTCATTGACATGAAGCAGCATCAAGCAGTTGTTGCACATTTGCCAGCTGCTCATCCATGAGGCGAATCTCCTGTTCCACCGCATCCCAAAGGTGCTCTACTGGATTGAGATCTGGCGACTGTGGAGGCCGTTTGAGTGGAGTGAACTCATTGTCACGTTCAAGAAACGAGTTTGATCATTTGAGTTTTGTGACATGGGGTGTTATCCTACTGGGTCCTGATGGGTACACTGTGGTCATAAAGGGTCAGCAACAATACTCAGCTAAGTTTTTAAATGTTGCTTAATTGGTACAAAGGGGCCCAAAGTGTGCCAAAAGATATCCCCAACACCATTACATCATTACACCATCTGAATCAAGACTGATCAGACCAGGCAACATTTTTCTGATCTTCATTGTCCAGTTTTGGTGAGTTAGTGTGAATTGTAGCCTCAGTTTCCAGTTCTCAGCTGACCGGAGACACCCGGTGTGGTCGTCTGCTGCTGTGGCCCATCTGCTTCAAGGTTCAACTTGCTGTGCATACCTTTTGCATACCTTGGTTGTAACAAGTGGTTATTTGAGTTACTTTTCCCTTCCTGTCAGCTCAAAGCAGTCTGGCCATTCTCCTCTGGCCACTGGCAACAACAAGGCATTTTCACCCAGAGAGCTGCTGCTCAGGTTCTCTTTTTTGGTCCATTCTATGCGAACAATAGAGATGTTTGTGCGGGAAAATCCCAGCAGATCAGCAGCTTCTGAAAAAGTCAGACCAACAACCATGTCACATTCAAAGTCACTTAAATGACCTTTCTTCTCCATTCTGGTGCTCGGTTTGAACTTCAGCAGGACGTCTTGACCATGTCTGCATGCCTAAATGCATCGATTTGCTGCCATGTGATTGGCTGATTAGATGTTTGCCTCATTGAGCAGTTGAACAGGTGTACCTAACAAAGTGGCCAGTGTATATTGGTATTGGTGTAGTATTTTGGTAGAAGAAACTATTCAACAAGAAGTTTTTTTTGGTTTGCCCTCTATAACCCAAAGCCTCTCTGACTCCTTTGCTTTCTCTGTGTTTTTGTCTCAGCTGCTGTGCGACGTGGATGGTCCTCCTGTGCTGGAGACTTTGAATATCAAATGTAAATCCAAGACATAACCATGAAGAGAAAGGACGATTGGAGTAGATGAGCTTCTCTTAATTGTATATGTGTGCACAGTATATAAAACCTAAAACTGGTAGTGTGCCCAGCGCTAATATCAATTAGCATGCAATATCAATTAGCTACCAATCTCACAGCACATTAGTGGGGATAATGGGTTGACCCCTAATACGACCCCCGTCCACTTCACTTCAGTGAATCCTTCTAAAGTACTTTTGATAAAGACTCCACGCTTGAAAAGCTAAGACTGTTTGCAAAAACAATGCAGTAAAGGACTTCAATTATTTAAATAATCTTCTCCTGAGGTGAGAATGTTAAAAATCAGGTATCACAGAGCAGCACCACAACGAGGCATATTGCTCTTCTTTTATCCTCCGTTCACTGCAGAAGAAGGCCTCAGCCTGTATAGTGGCTGAAGGGTCTATAAATGTTCTATGCTCTGCGTCCCGTGAGTTACAATGCTCAGGGCAGGCAATAACTCACACCATTAAACATAACGAGGGCTTAGACAGGGCTAAGGCATTGGCAACAACGAAAAATAATGTCTGATCCTGCGATGATGGTGTAATATTCCTTTTCCTCGGGTTTTGTCAACCAGCGACAGATCCAGACAAACCCAGAAGACGCTTGTGTCATGGAGTGACAGACAAGTACCCAGCAAGGAAGATCCATCATTCAAGGTCAGTTAATCTGACTGTTTCTGAACCTGCTCCTTTTCTTTAGGGAAATTTGGGAAAGGAGAGAAGAAAAAAAAAATAGAAATGTATGTGTTTTTGGCCTATTGGATATAGCAGTCCTTGGAAAATATGAAGTCTAGAAGTGGAAAAAAAAAATATGAAGGATCAGGTTGAAAATACCAGGAGATATTCTCTAAGCTTTTTTATGAGGAAAAATATAAGGCTCAGTCTTAGATATTTGTTGAGCTTCAGAAGTTGTAAAGGTCAGTCTTTGATGTATTGCAACATAGAGTATGAGTGTGTTATTTAAATCCTTGAGTCATATTTTAGAGTGGGTGCTCTAATCCCAGTAGCTGAAGGATACGGGAACTGGTTTAAAGTTGATCATGAGATAAGAATCGTGCAGTTCGTTGACATATACAGTACACGGAGAGTATTTGTTCAGCTGGAAGGAGTTCATCTATTATTTTTACTCATCCATGATATGTAGATTTATGTCATTACATAGAGCTGTGATTAAAATTTCTTCACTCCGACACTGTTATGCCACACCAGGCTGCTGCGAGCGTGAGATAGCAATCTGTTATCTATGTTTTAACGCCATACTTTCTCCTCCATAGTCATCTGTTACAGCATGACAATCAAAACCCAGCGATTAACCTGCTCTGCCACCTCGCAGTGAGAAGGGCTGCTGGACTGAAGCTGAACTTAAGATGTGGCAAATGAATTTAAAAGGGACTGGGGGGGGGGGGGGGGGGTGGCAGTAAGCTTGAAAATCAAAGCTGGCATGTGGCGCTCAGCAGAGGAGGAAAAGACACGTTCAAAGTTGCTCTTAGATAGCAAACCCATGCAAACATTCACTGCATGCATCAGATTTCAACACAATAATTACAGTGCTGTGAAAAAGTTTTTTTTTTTTGCCCCCTTCCTGATTTCTTTCTTTTTTCTTTTTTTTTTGCTTATTTGTCACACTTACATGTTTCAGCTCATCAAACAAAATTTGATGCTAGGCTAAGATAACCTGAGTAAATACAAAATGCAGTTTTTAAAGATGATTTCATTGATTAAAGGAACACATAGAACCTACCTGGCTCTATGTGAGAAAGTAATTGCCCCCTTTTTAAATCATAAATTAACTGTGATTAACCACCTTTTTTTTTTTTTTTTGGAAAGCTGAGTTCAATTTTATGAGCCACGCCGAGGCCTGATTATTGCCAGACTTGTTGAATCAAGAAATCACTTAAACAGAACCTGTCTGACAAAGTGAAGGAGGCAAAAAGTAACACATCAGGTCACGATCTGAAGATACAGCTGAGAAACAAAGTTGTTTCTAAGGCTTTGGGACTCCAGCGAAGCAGCCAGAGTCATTATCCACAAATGGAGAACCTCCCCAGGAGTGGCTGGCACACCAAAATTACTCCAAGAGCACATTAACAACCCATCCAAGAGGTCACAAAAGAACTCAGATCATCTAAAGACCTGCAGGCCTCACTCACCTCAGTTAAGGTCAGAGTTCATGCTTCAACAATAAAAACGAGACTTGGGAAAAATGGCTTCTATGGGAAAATTCCAAGGAGAAAACCATTGCTGACCAAAACAAACACTAAAGCTCGTCTCACATTTACCAAAAACATCTTGGTGATCCTTTTGGGACTTTTGGGAAAATATTCTTTGGACTAACGAGATAAAAGCTGAACTTTTTGGAAGGTTTGAGTCCCGTTACATCTGGCATAAAACTAACACAGCATTTCATTAAAAGAACATCACAACAGTCAAACATGGTGATGGCAGTGTGATGGTCCGGGGCTGCTTCAGGACCTGGATGACTTGCCGTAATTGATGGAACAAATACATTCTGCTCTCTACCAGAAAATCCTGATGGAGAACGTCCGGCCATCAGTTTGTACCCTGAAGCAAGTCCACCTCACAAAACAAAAAAACAAAAAACAAAGTGAAGGATCTGGAGCGGCCTTGTCACAGTCCAGACTTAAATCAGAGAAAAATGCTTTGGTACGACCTTAAACAGGCCGTTCATGCTCAATAACTCTACAGTGTGGCTGAGTTAAGTGTTCTGCAAAGAAGAGCGGGCCAAAATTCCTCCACAGTGATGTGAAAGACTCATTGCCAGTTATCACAAATGCTCGATTGCAGTTCTTGCTGCCAAAGGTGATGCAACCAGTTATTCGGTTCAGGGGGCAATTACGTTTTCACACAGGGCCAGGTAGGTTTGGATAACCTTTTTCTCTTAATAAAATCTGCATTTTGTATTTACTCATATTATCTTTGTCTAATATTAAAATTTGTCTAATGACCTGAAACATGTAAGCGTGACAAATTTACAAAAATTAATTAATTAGGATTAGGAAAATACTTTTTCACAGTACTGTATGAAAAGAAAGCAAGGCATTTGTTTATTTCCAGTTATTTAACGTCATGTGACACTGCATTTTATCAGCAAGGCAAGGTTAGCGTCATTAATCCTAAACATAGAGCAATACCTGCAGCAGTAGTTGGAATTCAAGTCAGTTCTTTGTGGATTGAAACAATGTGGTTAGATCTATTGAAGTGAGTTCAAAGAGCCGCAATCCTGTTTGTTGTTAATAAAAATACCTTTTGTAGACCACAATTCTCCCTTAATAGCAACGTTGTTAATGCTGGCGGTTTTATCTCATATCTGCATGCAAATTCAACAGGTTAACCTCTGACTTCATTCAGCAGCTGCGTACCTGCTGAGTGCTACAAGCTGCAAAACTCACACCGCACAGCTCCGGCGTGGAAGCGGCTTCTGCCTCAGTCGCAGCGGGGTTCGCTGTGGCCGCTTCATAACCCTGCTGGGTGCAAAGAAGTCAAAGAGGAACCCGAGACTCCAGTTTGTTCTCCAAGCAGCGTTTGAATTACATAATGTGGACGAAATCCAATTGTCTCCAATCATCTCAGGCTCCCGTGTTATCCATCATTTTTATTAGTGCAGCAGTGAGATAAGACTTTGTTATGTTTCTCGGGGAATCCATCTTCACGTGACAACGAAGGCCGATTAAATATGCTTTTACAGGGAGGTTAGCCAAACCAGGAAGCTGCCTGACCTCCGTCCGGGGCGGCGCTTCAGAAGAAGACAGCGAAATGAAACAGAAAAGGAGACAATGATTTTCCAAAGTTGGTGTATTCAAGTACCAAATCTCCTTGAAAAAGAGGAATTGTGATGACATAAAGTGTAAAGCAGTCCTGGCAAAGAGGCTGTTGTACTGCACAGGGATTTATGAAATTGAATTTCAATGGCACATTGAGCAGTTCATTGAGAGCGTGCCAAAAGTGAGAATCCTATGACGGATTGAGACAAATCACTGCCCAAATGAGCTGACAACAAGATGCCTGAGGCATTGCATTACTATTCAATTAGCATTTAAGAGGGCTTTGGGGAGAATTGTTTTGTTCTATTTTCCAGATAAAATATGAGCATCTCCCACAGATTTCTCATTAGGGCCACTTTGAGGGTAACTCTCACCCCATTTATCTTCTCCAATGTGGACCCCTGGGGAATTGAAAGCTTCAGATTAGGAAGAGAGGAGACACACTATTGAGTTATGCTCATTGAACTGCGCTGTGATGAGTAGTTAACTACTCTCCTTTCAGTTCCTATCTAGATTTGTTGAAGTTGAAAGCGCCGCGGACGCCTGTAAACACGGAACTTCCTTCCATATTCAATTTGTTTAGGTTTTGATGAGTCTGTCTCTTATCTCTTAGTCTCCACTAAAACTCTGTCTCTGACATCCCCGGCTCCACTGTACCATCACTTTCCATTTAAAATGCTGCCTGTCATCTGTTATTGAATAACATCGTTTTCTCATGGTACTGTGTGGCAATGAAAACAAGAAGCACAAACTGCAAAAATATGCACATTTACTTTATAAATCTTGTCTTATCTCAGCCGTCAGCTCATGCTGTTTTAATTTTGTTTTTCAGAAATCCATTATGGAGGCTGATATTCTTGAGAAACCCTCTCTTTTTTTTTTCAATCTTATGGCGCATTAATCACAGGAGCTCTAATATGCTTTTGTTCTGATTAAGGCAGAGGTTTGCCCAGAGCTGATAAACACCTACAAGGTCTGGTTAGTGCCCCCCCTGGGCTCTGACCAGGAATCCACATAACAAAAGGAAATCAACACAGAGAAGGCCAGTTAAAACCCACAACAGAAACACAGCTACAAGGAACACACAACTCTATTCAATCTGTACCTTTATGCACCTTTTTTTTCCCACAATCAATTTGATTTTCTCTTTTTAATTATGGCAGGATGATGATGTATGCTCCACTAATAAGACATGAATGGGAAATGAAAGGTCGGTGAGACCTAGATAAATGACTCCCATTATTTCACCAATCGCATAGAAGCCCCTCTATATGTTCTAATTTGAATGATAATAAAATTCTGAATTGCTTTGTCCTAGCAGGCCACTTTCTCCATGATAAGCATCCTAGCAAGGTAACCTTGTCCCGTAACCTGGTCTGCCGTAGCCTTCTCAGGCCTGTAAGTGCTTCGGATTTTGGCACACGGTTATGCTGCATCTCTGATCCAGAGATGATGCAACTAAAATCTTTCTTGACTCTGTATTTCTGTAATGAGCTGCAACAAAATAAGATTTTATGCAAAAATATGCATTTTCCCTCAAGCAATATAGAAAATAGAGCCACAGTTCTCAATCAGTGTTAATAAAGAACAGGACCGCATGTCAAAGCACATGATGCCTCAGATGAAAATCTCAAAGTCTCCATTATTTGTGCTTAGAAGTTCTAAATGAATTGTTTATTTTTAGTTTGCCCATTGGCAGAGAGGGATAAGGTGGCTTTGGGACTATAAATAATAAATCACATTGCCCTTGTCTTGAAATACATTTGAAAAGCAATGAAATATGATAAAGTGTCTCATCCGGGTTGTCTGATATTTGTAGCAGTCACTTGTGAGCTGACATGCAGCAGTGTATAGGTTACTGATGGCACAGCACAGCAAGTCTCAGTGGGTCTATAGAACAGGAAAGGCGAAGGCAAAACAAGTCGATCTCTGTCTGTAACTGTGCAGCGGGGCTGCTGGAGCTGCAGCTGTCTGGGTCTAAAGCATGAGGCACCAGGTTACGCACCTCATTAGACAATAATAAAGATAAGTTAGAACTGTACGGTGCCGTTCACTGACGATAAAAACGAAAGATTCATTTTTGGAGCGAAAGTGCTCAAACGAGTGTAGCTTTGAGTTATTTGTACTTATTAGCACATTGCCGTAATTCCAGCATCTACATATCTGAGCTAACATACTGTAACGACTGTACAACATTAAACAAAGTGACCTGAGAGAACGTAAAGTATTTTATAGTGTTTATAGTAATTGTATAAAATGAATGTTTGTTTTTTTTAAGATGTACTTTCGATAAAGCGCAACAGGAGTAAATGAAGTCAGTCAGCATGACTTGCATCATGCCTTTTTAACTTGCTATAAGTGTGGGACTAACGGGTCAGCCTGTGGAAATTGGAATGCACAGTACAAAACTGGAAGAAATGTGTTTTTGTAATAAATAGCAATGACATGGTTTGTGGATTCATTTATTTAGATTAGGCCCAGTATTGTTCCACTTTATGAAACTAATTGAATTCCTTGTGCGTTTGAGTAAACGGACAAACGAATTAATCAAGAATTGCCAAATGGCTCTCTATTCGGCTGCGAGCGCGCGTCTGTGCGCGTGCGGTGTATAAAAGCATACGCTGTGTGTGTGTGTGTGTGTGCGTGTGTGTGCGTGTCTTGTGGGTGGCCAGAGCACAGTTTATAATGATGTGCTCGGGTGCACGACCCTGTCTGAAAACTTGAAGAGCTGAAATGAGTTCCCTGACAGTAACATCAGAAAAATTATGGCACAGCAAAATGTCATTGTTTATTTCACACATACAGAAAGCTTTGCGTTCACCTTCAGCTGCTGACCAAGAACAGTGCAATTTATATAACCTCTCATCTCGCCAGCAGCAATATTCAGCAGTCGTTATTACTGACCAATATTTGCTATCTCGTTTCCAGATTTATCGTGTTTCATGTTTTTGCTTTTGGGCTGCATGTAGTGGGGGGGAGTCTGGCAGCTGAATGTACAACTAAAAATGCACAGGAAAATAGACTCAACACAGACAAATGACAACAACACGTCCAGCAATTTAAGAACACATGTAGGCAACAGAAAATGCAAATAAAAAAAATCCCAATATTAGAGCGAAAGAAAGGAAACAAAGTTACAAAACTACAAGAAAAGCTACAAGTTTACAAACTCATCAACTGATTCAGAACAGAGTGAACAAACTATGGGTGTGAAATCGGCCAATGCAACAGTAGGGACAAACCAATATTAGCTACCAATAGTAGAAGGAGGACAAATTGCTGCTGCTAGTGTTAACTAGCTAGCTAACAGTGGCAGGTTCCTGTCAGGCATGAAAAAACCCTTCTCTCATTCATGCACTGCACTGGTATTTATGTATACACAGTGTACTACATGGAAGTGTACTAACTACGGTATTCACATTAGGACTGATTTTACTTACTTTATGGCAGATTTCTGTAAAAAAAATTCTTAAAAAAAAATAAATATATATATATATATATATATATATTTCTGTCAAAATGTGAATAAAGTGAAAGCACTCAGTGTATAGTATACCATAATCGAATGCTTTCCCACACTGAGCCTCTCTGAAAACACTTTTTTTTTGTCTAAATATAAACTATGTCCACAACACCACCAATCAGATCTTTTTTTTTCTTAGATTATTTGACACAACAACAGTACAATCTTTTTATAGTTATTTATTTTTGCTAGTCTTGATATGTCATATTATTTCATGAACATTTATGTTCATCTTTATTTATTTTAAGCACAGTGTACAGTGCAGTTATAGCTTCTGTTTATTGCTTGTTCTGCTATTGTTCAGCAATAAAGTGTGCTGTCATTTTGTGCCACTGATCATTTCAGTTCTGCTTCCATCATTTGTAACGTTTCCAGCCGCATATTTAGTGATTTTGCTGTGCCTCATGCAAAGAGGTGGACTTTCAGATTTCTGCAACAACCAAAAAGTCCACAAGGACACAGAGACATTTTTGAAAATAAGACATTTGAACTGGCTGATTTAAAAAAAAAAGTCTTTTTTTTAAACAAAAGTGTCAAACAGACTGTCTTTTCATCTGAACTCTTCGTATATTCAGATGGGTTTTATGGAGTCACAACATATTTCTGTATTTGGCTGCACTGCCTGTGGTTGCCACCGACAAGATGCCCTCAAAGCGGCGTCTGTGTTTCTTCATTTGCTTATGTTCCGTTTCTCTGCGACACAGTTACTGTGTCACAATGATTGTGAAACCATTTTTCAAGAGAAAATTCCTGAGAAACCAGACACAAACCTTTTTGTGCCTTTCATGGTCAAAACCTCATAGAAATTATTAAATGTAATGCAGCCAATAGCCTGTTGGGCTTTAAAAGTATTTTTTCACCCCCTGCTTATTAATATCTGAGCACAAATTCAATCTTTGAATTTTATGAAATTCACTGATACTAAACCAGCCCCGATTTAGCATTCTCAGAGCGTACTATCATTACAGAAGGAAGAAAAAAGGGAAAAGTGCTGTCAGAGACATCAATGGATTTTTTAGAACATATCAAAGCGCAGTTGCTCTGAGGACATGATAGGGTGGTATACCTGTTTTTATCTCCGAATGCTGCCCTGATGTTTTCTGAAGCCTGCCTACCACTGACACAGCCTTCAAACTATTATCTCTCTGCTTCCTTCCTCCTCGCCCCCTCCGCCTTCCCCTCTCTCCCCACCAAGAACATAAAAACACTCTCCGCAAGTCCCTGTCTCAGCAGAAAATATTGTGAGATATAATGATGATGCGTCACAGGGAGCAGAAAGTAGTAAAAAACAGCTTTGTTGTTCACATGCAATTTGGTTTAGAAAAAAAAAAAAGCACACCGGAAAAAAAAAGACAATTTAAAGAAAGAATGTTTTCAAAATAAAAACACGTATATGAGACAATGTTATGATCGCAGCTAAAGCGAAGAGGAAGAGAGGTATGGCTTAATGGAGGTAAATTTAATCTGAGCAAAGAAGCGATTATGTAAATTCCTCCACACAACAATGGGATCATCAATAAGAGCGGGATGTTCATTAGGCTCAGAGAACTTTAATATATGGATGTTTTGGCAAATACGCAGAGCAGATTGGTAAGCAAGCTCACTCATGCATGATTTCTCTGTTAATCGCTTGACTCTGTATTCAAATGTGTCAGCCGCAATGGGACGCTACATCTTATGCGCTCCTTACAAATCATATTAGCAGTCCCAGCTCATGCAACCAAATGCAGTCAATGCAAAATACATGGGAATCCTTTTTGCTCCTGTAAAGAAGTGTTATTTTTTTATGGATAAAGTGAAGGACAGCTGTGCCTGTGTGTGTGGGGTGACACAATGCCCACTAAAGTGCAGCAACGCACAAGAAGTAATGGGACTAAAATCTTTGTTTTGGAATATGTAACGAGACAAAAGTGATTAAGAAATCAATGAAAATTCAATTTGAGGAACTTTTTTGCCTTCAGAGAAATTCCACATTTTTAGGAAGGTTGGGCAAAATGATATAAATGAGTTTGGAAGAGGGGCGCGATAAACTCAGATGTTCTTCACAATAAAAAAAATTAAAATAAACAAACTTGTGTTCAGTTTAGCAAATAACATATCTTTAACAATTGCATATTTCAGCTTCTGAAGTAACAGTCATGTGAAAACGTTCTTTTTCACATGACTATACACCCCCGCTTTCTGCATAGGAATTAGGAGAGTAAGTAGCAGCCAGGTGCTGCTAATCAAATGCACCTGATTAAATGACCATCAGCGTGTGTGAGCACCTCGATGCAAACAGATGTTTTGGCTGTTTGCTGCTCTGGAGCATTCAAGTGTGTGTGACACAATGACACAGTCTTCCCAGGAGTGGACATCCCAGCAAATTCACCTCAAGTTCAGACCATTCATTGCTCAGAAAAACTGCAACCCCCCCCCCCCCTCTCCAGGGGCACATCTCAGGCTCTACAGGCCTCAGTTAGCATGTTAAATGTAAAAGTTCATGACAGTATGGTTCAAAAAAAGACTGAGCACATATGGTTTGTTTGGAAGGGCTGCCAGGAGGAAGCGTCTTCTCTCTATAGAGAACATCTGAACAAACCACAAGAGTTCTAAAACAAGATCCTTTGGAGAGATGAGACCAAAGTGGAAATGTTTGATCATAATGGACTGTACCATGTCTGGGAAAAAACAAACGCACAGGATAATGGCCCAAAGTCCGGACCTCAACCCTGAATTATATCTTGAAATAGAAGATGCTGTATCTTACAATTCACGACTTGAGACAGCTGAAGGTCCAACACATGCCCATGCAATTAAGACAAACAAATCATAACTCAAAAGTCAAATTAAACAAATGAATAAGTCACAAAGTTCAACCTCTGCTTAACATCTCAATGAGGTTTAAAGCTGCAATCAATATCTAAGGTCAAAAAAAAAAAATGAAAGGATGAAAATGAAATTTGGGAGCTTATTACGGGGAGGCATCTTTGGCTGTTTCATAGCATGGTTTGATTTGACTCTGATTCTTAGTGACAACAGTCATAAATGAATAAAGAGGGGGGAGGAAACCGAGTGCTCCGCCATGCTGCTAAAGCTATGGAGTAATACTGTACAGTAGGTGCACTGATCATTTAAATTAAAACAGATTACACAGACAAAGTTGTTTTCTTCACCCCACCAGACTTGACTAATGTTTTGGAAAGTGGTAATTTGCGCTGGTCAATGGTCAGGCGCTCAGATGTTATTATTCTGATGGAGCTTGGGTAACAATATTCACAAAACATTTCACCTTCAGTGTCTGCCATTTTTTTAAAGAGAGAAAAGACAGAATAACCCTGTTCCGTGTGCACTGTACTCCGTCAGTGTTGAGTGTGACCTTTATAATTCAGCTTTTTCATGCTGTCAAAGCAGTTATTTCACACCATGCGC
>JAVDPK010002242.1:550832-569738 GCA_034780415.1 Cichlasoma orientale | reverse complement strand
GTGTGTGTGTGTGTGTGTGTGTGTGTGTGTGTGTGTGTGTGTGTGTGTGTGTGTGTGTGTGTGTGTGTAAAAAAACAAAATTTTTCTTCCAGGAACACAAACAGAGCCAACATGCAGCTCATTACTCGCTGGTCAGTGCTTGTTGTGTGCAGTTCAGGTTCACACCCTGTCATAGTGTGGGTCAAAAGCCACCTCAGATTGATAGCCAGGAGAGTTGTCTCCAACACTCCCAGACAAATCAATATCTAAGATCCTTTTTTTTCAAATTCTGCAGTAGCCTTCACCCCTTTGGAAATACACGTTTGGCACATTTGTTCAGTTTGAGTTTTGTTTAATTAACACAAGGAATCGCTCAAGTATAAAGTCTAATTACTGTAAAACAATATCTTAGATGCACACGCACACACACACATGCACGCACACACACACACACATAAATGATACAGTGCACATTAGCGTATAGCAAAGAAGGCATTTCTCTGAGTCTCTGAAAATGAAAATGGAAATTGCACTTGCAGCCTCCCATTTTTTTTGGTCAGTGAGTGTGATTCAAAAACTCATTATGATTTCCTTTGCTTGGCATTTTAATGCACTGTGGGGGTAAATAACAAGATGGTCTGCGAGTGTTTGGAAGGCTTGTGGGTAAATTCATGTCGTTCAAAGTTGGACAGATGCACACAGAATGAAGTTTTCAAATGACAAGTGTGCCAAAGAAAGAAAATGAGGGGGCTGTCCGGGATTTTATTGAGGAAAAACCTGTAATAAAATTTTATGTTGATGTCAGTAATAATACTAGTTTTTAAAAAGTCAGAACATTTGATTGATTTAATTAAAACTAGTGTGTTGGCTGGATGCAGACCAGAAGCTAAAACATCTTCTGTGAATGAGCCATTTAGCGAAAGCTTTTTAATCTGGTTACTGAGTCTTGGCGATAGATGCTTTTCTTGGCCCACCTCTGCTGGTTAACTGTGGATGTTTTATGCCCTCACCAAAGAGCATTTGTGTGATTAGACACAGCAGTGCTTCCCACATATGTTTTCATTATTAAAAACAACTTTTTCAGGCCTGTCTCCATTATTTTACAAGCATAACGTTACTTGAAAAGAAGGAAAAGAGAGCGAGAAATGTGAAAAAGGTTTGCACTCTCGGGCAGGAAGTATTTTTTACAGACTTCTCAAAGGAGAAGCGCAAGGAAAATATTGAGAACACTGTTTAAAAAACCCCAAATCAGATCAATCCAGCAGGATTGAATACATCTCCTTTTTCTAAATTCAGTGTATTCTTCAATTTCATCCAAATGTGGTGTCTATGTTACAGACCGAGCAACTGAGAGACACTCAAATGTGTGAGGTGTGTTACACTGCATCAGCCTAATGAAGCCAACAAGGAGAGATGAGGAGCATGCTCTAGACTTAACTCCACCTCAAAGAGTTGTTTAATTTTTTATCCTCAGCCCCATCTGATACTGAAACATTCTTGAGTGATAATTTGTCAGATTTTGTTGCAAAAGGCTGAAAATTCCCCATGTACAACAGCAGGGCTGTAACCTTTTTTTTTTTTTTAAAGAAAAAAACGTGACATTGGGGCAGGTTATCGGGCCTACATAGTGGTTCCATCCCAGATCACTGTGTTCAACCAAACTGCCTCATGGCTGATTTTGTAGTCTAACCCTAGCTGTTGCTGTAACAGGTACCAGACTACTTTGAAATTTAGTCACTGTAACCTGTAATGTCCTTGGAGAGAAGGCGCACGAAACAAAAAAAAAATAATGAGTTACATAATTATCTGCATCTGTGGCGAGGGCCTTCCTTTTTTTATTCTCTCCCTCTTTCCTCCACCTTATCTTTTCCCATGACCTCCCATTTTGTTGGGTGACTTTTCTAAATGTTAATGATAAAGCAGGCAGACATTGCTGTCTGCTGAGAGAGGCTGCTGGGCACACGCGTGCATATACTTGCATCTTCTGCGAATGTCGAACCTGAACCTCTGAAGCCACATGCAGCTCTGACAAAAAAATCGACATGAATATGCAATTTTTTTTTCAGTTCAAGGCACACAGGCGCTTTAAGTTTGCTCTAAATTCATCTTTACATTCTCAAATTGTAAAAATGTGTACCCTATATGCTGAATTAAAACCAAACAGGTTATAGCACCACCGTCTGCATTTGGTGCTGCTATATTTTCCTGAACCTCATCAGTTATGGTTAACATGGGTGTAGCTATATGGCTTTAAAAAAAAATTGAGAATTTAAGAGCACATCGACAAACTCATTTGTTTTCCCTGCCAAGAAAACAAAAGAGTAATGTGGAACAAAATTCAAAAAAGATTCAATTTCCAGAACGAGCAGGACATTGTTGTAGGGTACAGCTGAAGGAAAAAGATGATAATTACATACTTAACTGTACTTTAGTCAAAATTTAACTAACACTGGTGTATTTTTTAGCTTTTACTGCTCAGCTATTAAGCTGCTAAATGTTTTATTCATTATCATGGTAGGCTCCTTTTAATTTGATTTGTTTACACAAATGCAGTTAGCCCTCTTTGTGGCCTGCACAGCTTTTTAGCTACTAAGTTTCAAAGCAGGCCTAAACATGCTAATAGATTTTTTTTCCCCTCAATTGTTTATTTTGTTTGTAACAAAAATTATTTTTAAAAAATCTAATTTTTTTTATTTTCTGTATTTTTCAATTAAGTTCAAATTAAGTTCCATTTTATTTATCTAGCACCAAATCACAATCTTTACCTTACAATCACAATCTTTACCTTACAATCACAATCTTTACAATAATACAGAGAAAACCCAACAATGAGACCCCCTATGAGCAAGCATTTGGTGACGGCGGAAAGGAAAAACTCCCTTTTAACAAGAAGAATCTTCCTGGGAGGAGCAGTCATCTCCTGGTTGGAAGTGAGCAGAGAGAGACAGAACAAAAGACAAGCCAGAGATTAATAATAACTAATGATTAAATGCAGAATGGCGTATAAACAGAATAAAAAGAGGTGAATGAAAAAGAAACGCTCATTGCATCATAGGAACCCCCCAGCAGCCTAGGCCTATTGCAGTGTAACTAATGGAGGGTCACCTGATCCAGCCCTAACTATAAGCTTGATAAAAAAAAAAGTACGTTTTAAGCCTAATCTTAAATACAGAGAGGAGGGTGTCTGTCTCCTGAATCCCATTTTCAAATGCAACACGAACATGCTATTATTCTAATGGAAATGCGGTATAAAATACATGTGGTAATAGATTTTAGATTATTTATACTTAGTCTAATATATACTTCATTATAAGGCTCAGATATATTTTTTGCAGCGCCACACAGATTTTATTGGTCAAAAATGTCTCAAATTTCTTTTTCTTTACATAGTGAATATTGTTGACCCCCTGCTCTAACTGGAAACTGTGGTAGAAGTTGCCGAGTCGTGTTCGATGCATGGATTTTAAGGAGTCATCAACTCATCCATCATTGGTCAAACAGCCTCATAAAAAAAAATTCACTCAAAATGAAGTTCTCACCACATTTAGAGCTTTTTATGTGAACCGTCAACAGCAGGAAACATTTGGTTTGCATCATCAATAATTTAACACGCCTCTGATATAGCTGAAGGAGCGTAAACTGTGAGCAGGGTGGCATATATCACTCAGATAACATTAAAAGCAGTGATATGTATGTGCATCGTATCCTGTGAATCCCACAGGGGTGAGCAGGTTATTTAAATCCTGCCTGGGATTGGCGGACAACAATGCTACCCACTACAGCGAGAGCAACCTTGAGTTTGACCATCAGTAAGCTGTGCTGCCTATTTTGTGGAAATCTGAAGCGAAATCAGCGGAAAGCCCCTTCACTGCCAGTTTCGAAAGAGCAGCGATAGCGTGCTACTGCACTCCTGGAGCAATAGATTAAATCGAAACGAGGATTAAGTATTTCTTTTTGTTTGTTTGCTTTATGACAGTAACAAGCCTAACAGCACCTATTCCTGGCATGCTATGTAGCAAAACACATTTAATGAGGTGTTTTCTTGTCAGCGCTGTCTTTACTGAATGGCAAAGCCTGTGGTCCACGGTTTCAAAGTCAAAGCTAGTTAGCCTTTTTCATCTGTCACTCGCAGTAGGATGGGCAAGATCAATCTGAAGTAATCTGAGAAATGTCAGCCTCCCTTTTCGCTTTACCCCAACAAAGGCCAACCAGAGGGGAGAGGAATCATCACTGTTAATTATAAAGCCCATTAAGTTTTGATCTGTGTGAAAGCTCTGTCAATAGAAAGGTGCTGTTATCACTCACCCATAGCCTGTTTCCTGGAATTAATTTCTTGAATCTGTTGTCAAATACCATAATACCTCGTGAATAACAACTAGGATCATTTTCATATTACAGTGTTGTCACAGCACATATGGCACGAAGATAAACAAATATTAAAGGACACCGAGCGGACACTTTGGACCATTGTCACAGTTTGTGTTTTCCTGATAATGGAATTGAAATAGCTGCTTGTCAAGCTGCGTGATTACAGTGGACCGTTGGTAAGAACATTTCCAAAGGGCACATTTCAGACATGTTTCATGTTTAATTTCAACTGTGAATCATAATTTAGTAGCGAGCGGCATCACTGGTAATACATAGTTTTCTTCATTTCACATGAAGGATAAATTATGCTCCCCAAAAATGGAACAGAAAAGAAATTATTCATGGAAAATGGAGATCAAGTGTTAATGTGATAATATTTCTCTGCCTCTCACAACTAAATGACAGCGTGATGCATCATCCTCATCTGCACGGCACCTTGAATCTTCTGCTAGGTCAGAAAAATAGAGACCAGAGTGATGATTGTCTTTGTTTGTGAGGCGCGTTAGAAGGATTTACATTAGTCACCTAGCTGGCTAACAAGATTATATTTTATGATTAGATTTTTCTCAAGCGGTGTCAACTGCTTCCGTGATCGTGATGAGGAATAAGTGGATTAGTCAATTCGGACTCTGGAGAGCTTGTGAGTTAGCAAAAGGTACAAAGGCCACCTAATTACCAGTGTTGTCAGTTTGAGCCTTGCCACTCAGAGATGGGTCCGCTCCAGTTGCCATCTAAGTTTGCGGAGGTTAGCTGGAGTCACATCCATTTCTACAATACACTCAACCTGTCACGGTGGCTGAAAGGTCCTTGAACAAGGCAACTTTGCTGAAAGACCTTCACAGTGCCCTGTGAGGCAGCTTAAATGTTGCCTGGTAACTATAAATGCATCTGAAAGAGATAAACGAGACTGAACTGAAAGAATTCTGAAAAACTATGCAGAGTACCTTTCTGATCAGTTACTTAGCTACCAAGATAAGTGTGAACACTTCTTTGTGTGACAATGATGTCATCTTAGATTTTGTCCCATAACATCACCCCCTAGTTTAGAGGTTCTTTTCTTTTGTATTTGAAGGCCCTCTACAAGTTCTCAGGTCTTCAGTATATCAGTGTCACTGGGTCAGCTGGAAGGAGGGTCTTAGTTGGTATTAGACAGATGGATTACCCTGCATCTGGATGAACTGTCATCACTCGGGACAATGAGTCAGATAAAAACAGATAAACCTCCAAGTTGCTTTACTTTTAGTGAATGATGTCATTCTAAAATGCTTAACTCAGATGGCGATCAGCGTAACTACGTTCCCTCATCAAGAAACAAAACTACTGCCAACTGGTTTGCTGACCGTGGTAGTACTGTGCTTGCTGGTCAGCCAGCTTGCCTGACCTGAACCCCACAGAGAATCTGTGAAGTACTGTCAAGAGGAGGATGAAAAACTCCCCCCAAAATAACGATGAGCTGACAGCTGCTATGAAAGCAATCTGGGCTTCACCTCAGCAGTGCCCGAAGCTGATCGCCCCCACACATGACTTACCTGAAGCAGTAATTAATGGGGAAGGAGCCCCAATGAACTGTTACGTGTATAAATGAATAAACTTGTCATAAGTTGGGAAGTCCTGTATTGTAAATCCGTTTGTGATTATTATTAGGAAATATTACAATTACAACAAAAATGGGTTCAAAATATTTCACTTTACAAACAATCAGTGTGGAATATATGAAAGTTTACATTTGTGAACTAATGAATAGATGATGAATTTACTTTTCTAAATACAATATTCATATTTCTTAAGATGCACTAGTATGTGTATATAATGCCAGGCTATTGTCATCAATAAACTCAAAACATCATCATGCTTAAATACAGCCACGAAGCTCATAACAGGATTGATTTATTCCTGTTCAGTGAATACACAAAGTAGATACTCTATAGGTACACCACAGGTATGTGAAAGGTATGCCATAGGTATGACTTACACTGTTGATCTGGCATGGAGAAGGCACAGGTAGAGTATCTGTATCACAGACAGGAGTATAAATCAAGCTTGCTGATGGTTTGATAATATCAAGTCATATTTCCCGTTTTATGCAGATTTCTTGGGTCACACACACCTGAAATTGTTTCTTGAAAACCTCAGTTCTTATTTGCCAACCAATCATGTAAATGATTGGTTGGCAAAGAGAGGCTCTTATTATTACAAAATTGTGGTATTTATATTTTGTTACTCATTTATATTTTCAGATGCTTTTGTTGGTAATTTTTATTTCCCATTGCCTTTCTATTTCAGACATGTTTTTATGATGCAAGCTTTATTCAAAACATACAGTAGTCTATAATTCTCACCTAAGCCTCTGTAGCCTAGTAAGGTAGAAAATGAGCAGTGCGCTGATTGTACAACACCTCCTAAATAGGTGTGAACACATATTTCATGTATCAACACATGGCAGAGCTTTATTTTCGTTCAAAGTCTGTTGTCGAGGATCTCTCTCACACCTGACTGCTCTGTCTTATCCCAAATGAGCAAACGACAACATCTGGAGGCTTATGGAAAAGAAAAGCTCCGAGGACAAAGAGAAAGACAGCGCAAACCCTCCTCCCACACACACACACACACACATGCATACAAATACATGAGTAAAACATGCCCAAAGTCATTAAAAGATAAAGCCCTCCCAGTCTGAAATAATGCACACATCACAACACATCACCATCACGGTGCAAAAAGAAAGTTTTCTGTTGCTCTTATATTAAGCTCACGATCGTGCTCTGAGCTAAAGTGAAATCCTTTAAAAGAGAATCACTTTCAGACAGACAAGATATTATACTGCATGACTACTCAGACAGCATTATGCAGAAGGCCACTATGACACCTCCTCTCATTCGGAGCAAACTGTTGAGAAACACAAACGTTGTTTACGGTTCAAAGCCCAGGCAAATAGGAAGGCAGAGTGCTTTGTCTTTTAAGTGCACCACAATTGGACTTCAAAACTGTTCAAATAAATAGGTCTTTAAAATATCACCTGCTCATGGCGCTGTATACAAAGAAGCAGTATGTTATCTGTGTAGACTGTAGAGGTGGAAATTACATTTCTGATTCAATTCATGCACCACTTAAATCATGGTTCAAACGCACTTCGTCGCATACATCACTCAGCGAACACATCAGCGCTCACACGGCCTGCCGTTCGGAGATGAGTCTGACTGGCTTCAGGTTTGTAGTACGTTAGCCTGTTCACTTCAGCTCAGCTCAAAAATGAATGAATACCAGCCTGTTTCTCTTTTTTTTCTCTCTCTGTTTTCAGAATATTGTTTCTTTGGCTTTCGTGGTCATTAAAAGTGCTTCGAATGAGGCAATAACGTCACAGCTGAGCTGACAACAGCAATCTCGCTCATCAGCAAAGAGCTCGACCGCTAAAAGCTACTAATTTAAGAGACAGTGGAGGTTCAGTGTGCTCAGTTCACTTTGACATTTTGTTGATAGAGATATTTTTCATGTATGCATTTAAGAGCTCTGCCACATATCACCTGTGAGTAAAACAGACTGAAAAATGAAGGGCATGCAATGGAGAAAATGAGTAGTTCAGCATTCTGGTAGATGCACTTAAGATTTAGAAATGCTCATCTCTGGCAAAGGAGCTGCAAAGCCTCTAGTGCTGTGCAAAAGTCTTAAGCCACCTATGGTGAGAACCCAAATGCAGGACTCACAAAGTCAGGGAAACAAAATAAGGAAAACCTAAACTGGGAAATATTAACTAGAGAACACCGGAGACACGGCAACAAACACACACACACACACACACACACACACACACACACACACACACACGAGGTAACGAGACAAGAGGAAGCAGCTGGGAAGGAGACAGGGGAAGCAAAACTAAACACAACACACGGAACACGAGACTGGCAAAATAAAACAGGAAGTGACCAAACATGACGCACATGTTGACACAATACGGGGAAGCAGGTACACAGAAGGATACAAACACACAGTTAAAGTGGTCTTGAGCAATAGTTCTCCAGGCTTTCTAGAATAGAATAGAATAGAATAGAACAGAACTTTATTGATTCCTTGCACGGAATTCCTTTGTTACAGCAGCAGCGATTAACACTAATATAAAGACACAATATAAATACTATAAATACTACATACTTTATACACAATATAAATACTATGTGACTAAGAATATTATATACACAATAGAAAGAGCTATATACACAACATAAATATAAATACTATAAACAAACCTGCATTCTCGTTAGTGGTTTGCGTTAAAGAGTCTAATTGCTGCTGGCAGGAAGGACTTCCTACAGCGTTCTGTTCTGCACCGAAGTGCCATCAGTCTGTGACATGGAGGTGCTTTCCTGAAGCACCTCCATGTCATGCAGTGGGTGTGAGCTGTTTTTCAGTATGTTGTTCAATTTCTTTAATGTCCTCACCCCAGCCATCTGCTGAACAGAGTCCAGAGTTCTTCAGAACAGAGTTCTGAAGGAAGAACTGTCATTTTCAGTCCAGTCCTTGGACCTCATCGTTTTCAGAGGCATATTTTTTGTTTGTTAGTCCACTTAACACTGACCCATGTATTATTCAAGCATAAAATAGGGTGCCTATTTTATGCTTGAATAATAATAACTCAAAGGATGAACCAGTGTTGTGTCTAGATATAATAGAAGACTTAGTAAAGAACTAATTTAAAATTCTATCTTTAGGTACTTTGTTACTAGTGTGACCTGTTACAAAAACACCACATAGTTTATTCCAGTTTCTTTAGCTGAAAAATACCTAAGACAACACAGGCATAAAATAGCATTTTTGCATCAACAACGTGATTCCCAAAGAGCCACAAACTTTACAAAAGTGGCAGGCCAAAAAAACTATCTACAACAGATGAACAGCATCTGAAAGTCATGTTATTAGGAAATTGGGGGGAAAAAGTAGCAAAGATCTGACACAGTGTCTGAGAGATGCATCTGAACTTTCAGTTGATCCAGCTACTGTTCAGTGTAGCCTCATCAGAAATCTCACTGGAAGGGTGGCTGTCGATATGCCATTCTTAATGAAGGGAAACAGGGAGAAAAGGCTGAGGTATGCCAAATTACACAAGAACTGGACTGAAAATCAGTAACAACAGGTCTGATAGTGACGAATCCAAAAAGGGGAAAGTTTGGTTCAAATCGTGGTCAGTATGTGTGGCGCTTGTCAGGAGAGAGGTACAACAGTGAGTGCCTACAGCCATCTGCAAAACACGGTGGAGGTCCTGTCATGGTTTAGGGCTGCATTTCAGCCAGTGGTGTTGGAGAAATTATCAAAATTGATGGAATTATGAACACAGAAAAGTACAGTCAGATTTTAATCCACCATGCAATACCATGTGGAAAGCATCTGATTGACAAGTGCTTCATTTTTCAGCACGACAATGATCCCAAACACACTGCCAATGCAGTAAAAGCATACCTGGATAGAAAACCAATGGAGCACTATTAGTCACTGACTGCCCCCAAGCTTGTTAGAATTGTGCAAACTCTACTTTTGCCTTATATATTATATTTCCATGTATGTTTATACATTTCATTAAATCACTACACCTATTTCCCACTTTCCTGGCAAAACATGATAAAATGAGGGGTAGCTCAAGACTTCCGCACATCTCTGGAAGGTTTCAGTTTTTAACTAATTCGAATAAACAAGAATGCGGTTAATTTAGACTACGTGTTGATGCAACACTAGGTCTTTAGCAGCAGGAGTAAACAACTTCGAATAATGCATGAATAGTTTTTTTAGGTTTCAGTGAAGTAAACTTTTCCTCTAGTTTTCATTCTAGCAGCAGTGTGTGTACTGGAAGAAAATAATGGTTTCGCTAGAAAATAGGAGGAAAACCAGCTTGAAAAAAATGTTTGCTCAGGCCTTGGTGTCACATTTTAACATGCTAGCTACCCCTCTAACCAGAAACTTTTGTTACATAAGCCCCACCAAATGGCAAATAAAAATGCAAAGTGAAAAGTGAAACAAGTAAATAAAAAGTTGAAAATAGCACAAATGCCTGTCTTCTGGATGGAATTCATGTTGTAAGTTTTATATTTCTGTCAAGACGCCATCGCGGCGCGCTAACCTGCAAGCCGAGAAACGACACTAAATGGGCAGCCGGAGCATTAGCTCTCAGTGTGATGAGTTAGACATTTAACGGTTGTTGGCTGTCTCCAAAGAGAACATAATGCAGTTTTTATATTTTCTATTTTTATAAATGTTTATAATAAGTTGTTTTCTCCTGTTTCCATACTTCGTGCTAAGCTGACAACCTCTCATAACCTGCTGACAACTTAATGCAAAAACACTAGGCTACTGATGTTCTTATCAAACTCTCAAGAAAGTCTCTAAAATATTAAAGTATGGTTTTAAACTCCCATGTGATAGGCCAGCTGATATTATGCACACTTCAGCGTGTATGCTTGATGGTAGGCCCCAAAGTTAGAGCCTGTCACTGACTGTGGCACAAATGTTTATGGTTGCCTTTCACTTAAATGCCATGTAGACCCGGTTTATTTATATCTTGATCATTCCGCGCATGTTTGTGTGTCTGTGTGACAGAGAGCGAGGGAGAGTGAGAGCTAGCTAGCATGATGACAGCCAATTAATGCAGCTCCCGGGGACTGTGCGCGGGGAAACTGTGACTCGCGGGCTGCATTAGTCATGCAGTATGGCAGCGGTGGCATCGGGGAGCTCTCGTACACTTTAAAGGTGACTCTGTGTGTGTGCCCACATTTTTGTTTGCCTCTTGTGCTATCCTGTCATACCTCCCTCACCCGTGGGGGCCCAGCATGAAACAGCTTCACGACTTAAGGATGGCGTCGGAGGCGCTGAGTGCAGCCTGAGAAGCTGAGTGTCAAACCTCCAACAAAGCATTTAACAAGCACAACAGTGCACACTGCTAACAGCTCGTTCAAAGACTATGCCAGAGTTTACCCCCTACAAGCACACAAGCAAACATCTTTATTATAGCTGATATAAGGTTGAGTCCAAAGGAAGTTTTTTATTATTTTTTTCTAGAAAAAAAGAGGTGCTGTGCAGAAGGCAACAGTGAAGCAATGTGCTGATCCACGTGAAGTGGCTCGTAGAGCTCAGTATAAGTAATTAATAGCAAGGACATTTATGAAAGAGTTTTACATTGAGAGTATATGTTCTTAGATGTGTGGATGTGAAGGACACACACACTTTACACTGCCCATTGAAGATGTTTTTTACTCACTATCGATCAATGCTGACCAAGAACAAACTGCTTAACAGCTTGAAATAGTATATTTTAATGCCACAGCGGGTTATACTAGATTTATACAGTTAATATAGATATCCATGCAGATTTCAGTGTAGGATCACTAAACTGTGCAGCGTCTGCTTTCTTATTTCAAAGGGTAAAAGAGCAGGAGCAGGTCTAAATGTAGGAGAGGAAATGCTTTGGTATTAAATTAGAGACTGTCAGGTTAGTTTACTGTAGTGGTTGTAATATTCAATTACACGAGATATTGTTGAAAAATAGATGTGATTTAAGTCTGGTGGGAAGCCTGAGGGAATTAAGTTGGGTGTGTTACTGTCTTGCTGTGATTAAATTAATTAAAGTTTTAAGATTGTTGAGTGAAATTGCACACTTATTAGCTAGAAATCAAACCACTCCCTATCAAGAATTTATAAATTAAAAAAAAAAAGTACTTTATAAATGCTTATTAAGTTTAGACTAATTCCTTTATTAAAGCTTCATGTGTGAAATAAGCTGTGTACAGAGCCTGTATATAAAAGATGGATGTAGCTTTAACCCACACTTCTTCTAATGGCCAGCAGGGGGTGACAAAAAAGATGGAGAAAAAGCTTACCGATCAGCTGATTTGTGACCTCAGTAAACATTATCTTTTCCTGTGATTGAGGGACCCTCTATTACTAGATTTTGACTGACCATTTCTATTTTACTCTGCACAACTTTCCTCATATTTACAGTAAGGTTATGTTAATCTGTGCAGCTTTTCCCTTTGTCTTCACACTAGTCAGAGACAAAACGCAGACCAATGGCATGCATTGTAACTTATCGCACGTGTTGGTACTCAGCCAATCTAATACTTTATTCAGAGAGCATGTGAAACCAGAAAACTGCCATGAGGAGCGGAGATGCTGAAGTCTGAAAAAGTCAGAGAACAGAGGGGTTGAAGCTGAGATGGTTTACTTGAGGAAATTTTATGTAACTGGACCTCCTTAAATTTTAATTGAATACCACTGTTCTAGAGTGTATGGTGCCCATTGTTAGTTTTGAACTGTCTTTAATACAGCATGATGCTCATTTAGTAAAGCATTAAGTAGGTTATGCTTTAGAGAGGAACGTGATGATACAATAGCTCTCTGACTGACTGACAAGCATACTAACATGTAGGTGCTATACCCATTAGAAACCTTATTCAATGGTATTCTGCTATAACAGCCATCAGGTCTTCAGTTATAAATAGCATTATTATTAATACTATTCTTTTTACTCCTTTCTCAAATGACTGCTAAAATGGCAAATATGTAACCACCTATAGTCCCTTACAGGCCTATAGGCCAAATTCAGTTATACAACAGCAGGGCCACACAAAATAGCAACTCAAAGTTTGTCCTCTGCAATAACCGAGCTTCTATATAAGTCATTATAAAAGATGAACTGTTCATAAAGCCAACATTTAAACCTTTGATAACTTAGCGATGTCCCTGAGGTGGTACCAAGTAGTTGTGAGTGCAAAGTAAAAAGGATTTTTGAGTATAGTAAAGCCTGCCGCAGCTTGATCATATTCTGCAGGTTGGAGGCAGGATGTCTCTGTGAGAAACAGATGATGACGAGAGCCGTAGGTGGTTGGTGTGCTGCCTCAGTCAGTGCTCTGCTTACAAAGGGCCATTAGCCAAGGTCTGTAGCTGACAGATGAAGGACCCCCTACGGTGCAGGACCACGCTGTGATTTACAATCTTTATATTTAACCAGAGAGAGATTAATTATCATCGGCAAATTGACAGGTCCAGGAAGATGAGGGAGGTTTCTGACTGACATTGCCATTCCTCACAGCACTTCATGCCAGAGGGCATTGCTCCTGACCTTGCGATGCCAGGCATATTGGGCACCCTGCCTCCTTTCAGCAGCACTTTCTTAGTCTTTTTTTCTTTGATAACCATAATTTTTGATTCGCAGGCATGCCACTCACCCCCGGATGAGCTTATAGCCCCACAATGGTTGTCAAAATAAAGCGAAATTCACTGTCAAGCAGAATTCGCTCATATTTTTCATCATGGACACTTTATTGTAGACTTGTAGTCAAGCATGTGTGGGGGGGAATGAGTGAGTGAGTGAGTGCGAGGGAAAACAAGCCTTGCCCAAAGCAAGAAAACAAAAGAGCTGTGGTTCCATTCCTTGTTTCCACTCTCCTGGTTTACTGATGCCCTGCAGATGTCCTGAGCCACTTTTTATTTCTTTAAGTATCGAGTCCTGTTTGAGAGGGGGGTGGGGAGGTAGGTTGTGATGTGTTTGTGTTGCTATCTAGTGTGTTTTCCATTGTGGAAGGGATAGGCTTGGCCAGGTCATTGCTTTGTGGGTAGCGTGCTAAATACATTTACCTCTCCAGGGACAATAAATATTGTGTGTTTAACAGCATGCTTAGACCAAGCAGCAAGCTCCAGGGTGGGGAAAAGGTTTCTCAGATGGCCTGTTGAGGTTGGCTCTAAAAGCAAATCAGTCCCCACAGACTTCCTTGTTAAAACAGTGGTATGATTTTGGTCTCTATAGCTCATTTATCCCTTCATAGCAGCTGTACAGAGGTGATTACTATATTGGAGCCATGAAACTGTCTGTCAGTCAGCTTTGTGATGTTGGTGCCTCTTGGAGCAGTTATACTTTTACAGAGCATCCAAGAGGTCTCCAGTTTTGGTGAGTGAAATTCCAGCATTTTATTTAACTACTTAGCAGTAATTAGCAGGAATTGGTCGGTGTGACACGCCTATAAAGTCTATGGATGTGCTCTGCTAAACAAGTTGCTAGTAGCACATAACATAGTGGGATGTGATACAACCTATTGGCACAACCTTTAACTGTACTCATGCATTGTTTAGATGCAAAGTATTGCTGCTTCTCACAATGCCGTTATTGTGCTGCGCTGTTGGCTGCAGCACTCATCGAGAGCAGAAGGAGAATCTTTCTTTTCTATCACTTTTGTGCTGATTTGGATTGAAGAAAACATCGGATTGCAGTAGATTGTGTTTCACTGGAGGTAAGCATCTCGCAGGATGTTGACCCATTCGTAGATTGTGTACTTTATTAATTATTGTACTCAATAAGCATCGGTGACCGGAGGCAGCCACTGGCTGCGAGGGAAAAATGTGTCTGACTGGTTGGCGAGTAGTTCCTGGAAGTTGCTGGCTGAAGCTGGACTATGTCGCCAAAAGTATTCGCTCTCCAGCCTTCACACACACATATGAACTTGAGTGACATCCCACTTTTAAGCCATAGGGTTTAATATGATGTCAGGCCACCCTTTGCAGCTATAATAGCTTCAACTCTTCTTGGAAGGCTTTCAACAAGGTTTAGGAGTGTTTATGGGAGTTTTTAACCATTCTTCCAGAAGCACATTTGTGAGGTCAGACAAGAGAAAGCCTGGCTCTCAGTCTCCACTCTAATTCATCCCAAAGGTGTTTTACCAGGTTGAGGTCAGGATTCTGTGCAGGCCAGTCAAGTTCTTCCACACCAAACTCGCTCATCCATGTCTTTGTGGACCTGCTTTGTGCACTCGTGCGCAGTGAAACTGTTCCCACAAAGTTGGGAGCATGAAATTGTCCAAAATGTCTTCGCATGTTGAAGCATTAAGAGTTGCTTTCACTGGAGGGGCCGAGCCAGACGGAGATGAGTGATTCATTCTTCCAGAGAAGACGTCTCCACTGCTCTAGTGGCGGCGTGCTTTAAGCCACTGCATCTGACGCTTTGCATTGAGCTTGGTGATGGAAGGCTTGGATGCAGCTGCTCAGCCATGGAAACCCATTCCATGAAGCTCTCTACGCACTGTTCTTGAGCCAATCTGAAGGCCACAAGAAGTTTGGAGGTCTGTAGTGATTGACTCTGCAGAAAGATGGCGACCTCTCTGCACTATGAGTCTCAACATCCGCTCTCATTGCATTCTCTTTTCATCTCACCCGTCAGGCTGTCATAATTAATCATATTTTGTTTGATTTAATTTTTAAATTAAGTGGAGCAAACTTTGTGAAAAAAAAAGTCACAGCATTTGGCATTTGGGGATTCGGTTTCTTGTCTCGAGTTAGATGAGATGATTGATAGCCCTCTCAAGACTGTTCATAAGATATGAAGCAGATGGTTATCTTAGCTTAGCACTGCACGCAGGGAGAAACAACAAGCCTGGCTCTCTAAGAAAATCTACCTAGTCTTACTTTAAAGGCTCACTAATTTACAAGTTATATCAAATAGAGTTTCTTAAATGCCAAACTGTTGCTTTAAAGGGCAAAGCTAAACTAGGCAAAGCTCTAAGACATCTTGAAGAAATATAACAGGCTTCAGAACAAGGCAAGTATTTGCACATAAGGCACAGCATGTGAGTTTACTGGTTGTACTCCCGTTTTCAGCAGCTGGTTTGGTTTCAGCCACGCTGGCACAGAGAAATATATTTAGAGAATCAAATTTCATTTCTGTTAGTGACTTCAGTCGACACAGAGGCATGTTAGTCAGCACTTAACACCAGTTTTTTCCCGCCTGTCAGTTTACCTTCTGCCTCCAGCTGAGTAAATCATACAAATGAAATCTGGCTTATTATCTATCACGAATGTGGATGCAGCGAGATTCTGACACATAAATTCCCCTTTGAAGGTTAATAAAAACACACACGCAACTTCGCAACCTCTCTGACGAAAATGAAAAAAAATAAAAGCGCCGTGCAGCACACTAGACAAGCGATTCGCTACTGAAATCAGACGGTTATTCAGTCTTTAGGGGGAAAGCTGTTCATGCTTTCAAATGTTTAAGCTATCAGTGGAATAACACGTGCTTTACACCTCTCATCCCAGACAGCAGCGCTCACCTCCTCCCAGCTACAAGCTCGAGCTCCTGCAAGTATCCCTCTGTTTCTCTCTTACTCACCCCTCACCTTTGCCTTGCCAGTCTCATCCATCTCTGCACTCACCTATGGCACTTTCTCTCGGTGCGTTCACTTGCACTTTTGCAGGATGAGAATCACAATGAAGGACAAGTTGCTAATGATTTTCATTCACTTTAGCCGCTGGCATACGGAAATATATTCCCGGGGTAAATCCTGAGATTTATGGCATCAACATTTTATCTTCTTTTAAGTGCGGGATGACCAAGAAGAGGGCTGAGATGGACACTGAATGCCATGCAGGAGCCATGACCACCTTTACTAATCCTTTGGCACCCCCACCAGCTCGCATTACAGATGGAAGTCACAGACGGATTATGACTGCAAATCAGCTCAACTCGGTTTAAGAAGCCGTACACCCTCGGCAGTCTCATTTCTCTCTCTTTACCACCCTTAAATCACACCCACCCACCATCTGAAGTTAGTGCTCTAAAAGGAGAGATCTCACCAACCCAGAGTGTCAGCATGGGAACAATTAGCAGGCAGGTGCAGAGAACTGCTCTTTTCATAATGAAGGATATTTATACATTCCCCCTCATAGAGGTGGACACGCAGCTTCTTTGTTATCCGGGCTCAATGTCCAAGACTCTTTCCCTTTCCACCTCTTGCTTCCCTTCTTTTGACCATTCATAAAATGCAAACACCCATAACTCAGAGCCACAAAAATAAACATAAAGGCTGTTGCTCCAAAATCTGACATCCGCTCAGATGTCAGTTAAGACTGAGACATCCGTGACTCTCAATCCAATTACATTAATCAACCGTGGAAAATCCATACTGAAAGTTGATGAACAATCCCGCGTGATTCTAAATGAAGTTGGTTGTGGCTGTCACTATCCATCTAATGAAATAATCTTGTTGAGCTGACCCTCTGACCGTGATCATGACAGACATAATCATGAGGGTTTTTTTTTTTTTTTTTAAACCAAAATATTGTGCCTCACTCTTCACATCGCCTCACGCTCCTGCAGGTATGGAGATCGTCAGTTATAAGTGGGACACTCACTTTGCTTTCCGTGCATTTGCGCCTGCAATAGGCAGGTGGCGGGATCGAGTCAAAACGGATGACGAGGAAGATGTGATTTCCAAAACGGCGCGCAGACGCTAAAGACACTGAAGGTCACCGTGCACTCTTGAAGGATCACTTATTGAAAACAGCCTCGCATGATTCGGTAATGATCGGATGACTTCATAACAGCTCTCGCTTTGTGCCGCGAGTTTAATTCAGTCCGCAAGGTCAAAGAGGTCAGTGGACAAAGTGTTGCTCATCTTAACTGACTAGCAGCCCCATGCTGCTGTGCTCTGCTCGGCTCTACACACAGAGCGCTACTGCTCTCTACTGACAGCTGCACATCACTTGCTGGATGGGATAGTGCTTTCTTATTGAGATCCACCCTGTCCCTGATAAAAAATAATATTAAAAAAAAAAGAGTACTGGAAAACATGGTGGCACCATGATTCTTTTCTGTTTCACACTAGAGAAATGTTTGAAGGATCTTCCCCCCCCAAGCTTTAGAGCAACATGGACTAAGGATATCATCACATCCCTTCATAGTCTATATCGTGATGGATGTAATCCCCAGTGAACTGAGCAGGGCTTTATTATTATACGATACACATCTCTATCCTCACAGTAAATAGCTTTCTGATTGCAAACCATCGCTGAAGCCTCCAGAGATATCCCCTTCTCAGACAACTGCCTATCTCTTACAGGATTTATGTCTGGCAGGCAGTTGGTAAATAACCCTATCAGCACTTAAAGGCTCATTTAGCTTGAGGAGTGTGTAATGGTATTTATATAATCAGTCGCTTTGTTTCTGAGACTGAACAATGAAAAGCCCTTATTTGATTTGAGCAGCATCATGACTGCCTGTGGCATGTATATTGTGTTGTCTCCATCTGGTGGCATCTGTTGACACTACATGATGTTTTTTTTTTGTTTTTTTTTATGAATTCAGGCACTCTCTCATAAATGTTTTATATTAATAACACATAGCGGTTGCTGCTCATGTTCACCTAAAGTTTTTCCATTAACTGTCAAATAACCCTTTTGTTCAAGTTTTCAACCAGAATTTGGTATCACATGGCCAGGGGGTACAAAAATAAATAAATAAAAATCACCTATAAAATAATCAAAACAAGCAGGGGAGACATTTTTGACATCGTACTATTAAATCTGACATACGGTTCAAATGCTGCAAGAAGTGCATGATGAAAAATTCAACTTCATGTGTGACCTGAAAAATAAAAATATCTGATGTAATGTAATGCAATACAATACACGAGTCACACAATAAATAATATTTCCCTTAAAATCTGTCATTTTTTTTCACAACTCTGTGTGTGTGTGTGTGTGTGTGTGTGTGTGTGTGTGTGTGTGTGTGTGTGTGTGTGTGTGTGTGTGTGT